>CM067480.1:16432294-16478830 GCA_034552555.1 Semaprochilodus insignis | reverse complement strand
TTTTTAGGATTGCAGCATGAATGATACTTGTTGAACCATGTTGAACTATGTTTAAATACTACTTCAAAGTCTTCTCATATCAAGTAAGTATAAGATGTTTACCATGATATGGGCTGTTCAATCATACCTCTGTTCGAGCGACTGCTCAAGTCATAGAAAAAACATAGTGGCATGGTCTTAATGTGACTTTTAACACTTCACCTTTAGATGAATATCTTAACCGTGTAAGCTCCCTCCTTGGGTGGCACACGGTGCTATAATAGCAGAAACAAAAAAGGCGCTTCCGTAGTAAGAAGTACAGGTGAATGAGCTGGTGACAGGAATGTTCAGTGCCCATATTTTAGCCCATATCAAGTTTCATGCCTGTTCTCATATAACTTTTATGAAACCAGACAGAGCTAGAACAGTTTAGTCTCTAGAAAGGTCACCCACCTTGGCTTAGAGATGTAATTCAATGCTGACACATCTGGAGCATGTCAGAAAGTGTGTGGGTGTGGGTGTGTTGCATATTTGCATTTATGCACCAGCATGTACTGAAACTGAAAATTGTCACTTTGTGTTGGTAATATGAGATGCTAATCCCTGCAGCTTTGTGAATGTTAAGTATCATTGTACTTTAAGCCCTCATTTTATGTTCCTCTTGTTCAATTTTGCTGATACATATCATCACTGCCATGTTCAAAACCAGTGAACACACATTCTTTTCTTTTTGTTTTTAATGTTTCGAAGTGAATGGACCAATACTGTACTGTGCAAAGTCAGAGGCCACCCTCAATTTACTTCATTCCCAGTTAAAACAACTGTTAAATAGAAGTTTATTTTCAATATAAATTTATTTCTTAGTCAATTACACAAATGACTAAATATAATTTCCACACCTCCAAAGTTCAGTGTAAGAAGTTGGTTGCATTTGCTGCTTCTTACCATTCAAGTAATCCAAACACATTCAGTGATGAGGTCTGGGCACTGGGGTGGTCAGTTCATTGTTCTGAGAACATTTTCTCCGTAATGATTTTTTGACAGTTGCACATTAAATGTGTGTTTTCTTACACTGAAATGGAAATAATTAGCACTTAATAGCTGGTTTAAACGGAAATTAAATACCTGTACATTAACGCACTTTAAAGTTCAGAACATTGTTTTTACAATAGTGATGACATACAAGGAGGTATATCTTTTAATGTATGCCTTGAGTGTTCTCCTGACCTTTCTTATAGGCTCTGAACCTGATGAAACGCCTTTATTGTATAGTCTTTCTCTTGTAGCGTCACTGAAGATGCTCGTTGCATGAACACACGCACAGACAGAACATACAATGAAAGAAACACACCAGACACACGCTTTGGTAGATAGATCTGAAATTCCCCTGATAAAAGAGTAAACATCTGTCTTATCTTTAATTATCTCATTGTGGCTATGACTCAATCCCTGTCACAGTCGCTGCTTTGTTTGTCTTTCCCAAACAATTTGAACATAATCTGCCTTCAAAAAAGCAGCCTCACTTTCCAAAATGATGTTAAAGCCATCTTAGCACTCTCATGTTTTAGCTTGCCCTTTTATACAAGATGCCTTCATGACGAAGGTAATGCTTTATCTTTAAATGAAAAGGGGGAAAATGAAAAGAAAGAACAGATAAGAATATGTCTACATTACAGTACAAAGAAATTACATCACTAAGTCTTATACAAATGCCCTACGTGTTTTACAGATTTGTAATGGACTAGAAATGTGCCTCAGTGTTTGTTGTGTCATTACCCCTAGTCTACCTGATTGCTTCTCTCTGTGTGTATTTCACGTTTGGACAGACAGTAACTGAAAGGCCCTGTATTTTAGTTTAGGCCCCTCAAAGGCCCTCACTTTTTGTATTCGGGTTTTTGGCCTGATTACTGATGTCTGACACTGATCTGTTATGTTGAATGGCTTATATAACTCATATATACTAACTTCATGATACATAATAGAAGTTTTTAAACATCTTGGTTTGTTCCACGTACTTTCCTAATGAAGTGAAAACTACAAAAAATGCCAGCCCCTGACCTTTCAAAAATGTATACTTTATCACCTCCACTTTTTAATGGTTTTGTCTGTTGCTTGTTTACCACAACGCTTGAATACATTATTTATTTCTAATGTTTTACTTGCTGGAATGAAAATAGCCCAAAATGCTTTATTGTCCAGATTGGCAGATTTCTGGCTCGGTGTGGCCAAGAACTGCCAGCTTTGACAAGGATGTGGCCATTTACAGACACATTGACCGACACCACTCCATGTGTAGAGGCAGGTTTCACAACAAACACACACATATGAAAACAAATTTATGGCTACCAGGCACTGCTGTGTCAGCTTCAAGTTCAAATCTTGGAACAGCTAATAGTTGGGATGCCATGAACTCAAAAACCCTTTATACTCCAGCCTATTATACCTGCGGTAACATGCACATATGTCAGCACAGCATGCAGATTTTATTCTGGTGACTAGCATGTCAGCACTTCAATAAGCAAAAGTATTTTTAAGTGTAATTATTTTTTTATATAAGCAGTTCCCTAATTTTCTGAAAAACATAAGAAATAAAATACTAAATTGGCACTGTGTCATAGTACTTGTGCATGTGTAAGACAAAGAGTTTTGTGCATACCGCAGTTTCCAAATCACCTCATGCTCTCGCATTAAACCGACATGTAATTTGAGATGAAAAGGTTGGAGTTGGAGTGATTGGGGCCATTCACCAATGTGTCCTGTTTCTGGATTCCCATATAAGCATTTATGAGATGCATAACCGCATCTATGATTGGAATGTGTGAACAACTTCACCTGCACTCCACCCAAAAAAAAAAACCTCCTTCAAGTTGTTCTCTCACTTATTTTCTGTCGTCTCCATATGTGTCCATATATGTATTCTGTCTCTGTAATCTCAGCTGGCTTGGATATTTCCTGATCGTTACATTTGGATCTGGGTGACTGGATGTTCCTGCTATGTGTAAAGAGGGCTCGAATCTTGCAGTGACCCCTTGTCAACCCGATGCCAGTACATCACTGGCTTGCTGGTACAACAACATTTGCTCTGATATGCAGCATTCAGCAACTGACTGGAAATACAAATAACATTCAGATGTGACTGCAAATGTTTAAACAATCAGAGAAGACCTGAGAGAGGAAGCAACCTGTTATTATTAATTACAGTGGGAGATCATGTTACCTCGTGCCATTTGGCTGTTAAGAATTGAGGTAATGAGTTCTGAGATGATGTTTATCTCCCTTTGAATTAAGTAAAGACAAAAATTTACATCTCGTTTGGATGAACTGGTATATTGCCAGTAACCACTTGACTTCTCTCTCTTTATGGAAACAGAGTGGAGAAAGAGAGAGAGATAGATGGAGAGAGATAAATAGAGAGAGAGAGAAAGAGAGAGAGAGAGAACGGGACTCTGGGGGGACAAATAAGCAATTTTTGTGTCTCTGTTGGTTAGTGAGAGAGCTCTGGTTTACTGAAAGGCAGCAGGATATCCGTCAGCATCAGGAAGGACACAGCTAATCAGGAAAACCACAGGCCTCTTAAGTGGACCGTTCCATGCACACTGCCCTTTCATACCAGATTGATCTCTATCTGATGGAGGCAAAGACTGCTAATCGGGATTTAGCCCTCTTTATTGAGCATGAATAAATTCCAAGACTTCCCTTAAATGATTTATCAGAGATAAGATTTTAATAGCTTAATGTTGCGGCAATTAATCTCATAAGAGCCTTCCTCCCCCTCCCCTCCTCTTAAGCATGGTGGGCAGCTCTGCCGGGGTCCCACGCTGAATTAATCCCTTGAGCGTTTGTATGCCTCATGTGTGAGCAGGATTCACAGTCTGGTCTTTTAATTACATCTTATCAGGACTCATATGGGATTGAAGTGTCTATTGCTAAAGGAATTAAATCAAATTGAACTTAAGCTCTGACATGTTTCAATTTGCTGCTGGCGACCATTAGGTTTCCAGCAACAAGTGATCTTTCCATTTCCAGGTGTGGTAATTAGAATATGTCATTTTGTGATTAACATGAGTCAGTAATCTGCATTTCTTCTATTTCATTTCTACCCAAGACAGCTATTAGGTACAAGCTATTCACTAACAGCTTCAGAAGAAAGGCAGAACAAATTTATTAGAACAGAAAATTACACAGAAGCTTAAACAACTAAATAGAAAACCACAGTTTTGAGGTTTTAGAACCTCCACCCTGTAGGAAAATCTCTGGGGATGTTTTTGCACACCTCCAAAGATCAGTCATGGTAGTTGGTTGCATTTTCTGCTTTTCATTCAGGTAATCCCAAACACATCCAGTGAAGTTGAGTTCTGGATTAGTCAACTGGGCTGGACAGTCTATTGTTCTGAGAACACCAGCAGCGTCTGGTTTGATCTGCAAATGTTCTTCTTTTTTGTCTACTGTCTTTTTTGTAAAGGGTTCTTGACAGGTATAAATCCTTCCAGACTAATAGGGCTGAGTTGTTTTCACACAGTGGAAGGGTGGACAGAAACACCTGTGGGTTTTTTCAGATCAGAAGCAGGAGCAAAGCTTCTCCCCTCACTCTCAAAGATGAACGTTTTAAGTAGTGTTTATCTGATGAGGACATTTTTGGAGGCCTTTCAGGCCTTTAGCCATTTCTCTGTACCTTTAATTCATTTTTCAAACTCTAACTTTGGAGCTTTGTCACATTTAGCCTTCCTTGTACAACTGCACACTCATATCTACTTCCATCAGATTTCTTGAAAATCGGCAGAAGAGTGGTCTCTAGCCTTTACACAATACTGAAGATATACATTATATAAAATGACTAGATCCCCAACTGCTGCACACCATTCTGAATACATCTGAAACCCATACTTAACTCCTCCAGTTCAGTCTTAGATTACACTACTTAACTGCAATGTGAAGTTGAGCATAATAGATTGGTGTAATATATGATAAATTGTATTGAGGGAAAGAAATATCCTGACATAAAAGTATAGCCTGGACATGTGTATCCACAGCACAGATATGTGCCAGTATCTGAATCCACATGTGCACTACTCTGCAGTGCTCTTATTCTTACTGTGCTGGATGGAGGTTGACTAAGGACTCATGGCCTGACAGCAGGCCAGCACAATTCGTTCCGTCCGTCATATCTGACCTACTATACCCCCATGTCGCATCAGAGCCTTGTCACAATCCTGCTGCATGTTTCTCCTCTCCTTGACAGGTCAACAAACATGCAGCAATCTGTCCCCTAAAGATTTGTTTTCCTGGAATGAAACTGCTCATGATTCAAAGGAGAGGGGGAGGGGTCATCAGAGTGGGATTAGTGGTAAATAAGGAGGAGTAAAATTTACCAGGAACTAGAAAAAGGCAGTTCTAGAAGTCCCCCTGTCATGTATTCATTGTCCCAATTTCAGTTAAAGCAGCCAGGTTTATATAAGGCATGATTTATGTAAGAAGTATATGGAAATTATATCTGCAGCATTATTGCACTCTGCGTTTTAATGTCAGAGTAGGCCTGTCTTAAATAGTGAATATTTTTCATCAATGTAGTAGAAACAATTACATTTTTACAGATTTGGCAGATCCTTTCATTCATAGCAACTTGCAATCAGATAATTTCTTACACAGGTAGCATAGGTGTCTTGCCCAATGACCCTAACTGGTACAGTATACTTGCCCAGGTACGAGATCGAACCCCAGCCTGTAGCATGAGGCATACAAGAGGAGGAGGTGTTACCCATTACACCTTACCAATCACAGGTTTCCAGTCGCATATAGTAAGCTGAAACTTAAATTTCTCCAGCAGATAAATAAATAAGTGGAGGGAAATTGCCCCTGGGCTGGGCCAGGACTACTACTGGAATAAGCATGTGCTACTTCTCATGTGGGCCCACTGAAAAACCCTTAACATTTAATAGCCTGCTGTATCGTCTCACCTTGCTGTATTGTCTCACCTTGAGCTGTAAATACTGTTGCCTGGCTTTGTAGGTTACATTTTGCCTGGACTCTATTACACTACCCCTGTCTTAAAACCAGGTTTGATTATTTGTAGGAACAGCCTTTGTGTTCTTCTCAGTGTTTAAGAGTCAGAATCCACATCAGTACTCCTACCAAAAGAGAACAGAAGTAAACAAGGCTCTAAAACTGGGATCCTGTGTCATGTTTAAGCTCCTACTCACTTGTTAAATGAATGGATAACAGACTGAAGATGTCTAATGTCCCACAAACCTTTGTTTACTTCCTCTTATTCTGCCTTCTTTTGCCCTTTGCGGCAGAACCATTGCAATTCCCACCTATGGAGAAAATAATATCCTAAGTCCATATTAGTGTTCTTTCCAGAGGCTTTGGCAAACAGATGGTTTTGCAAATCCCCCCTTGTTTGCCTCAGAGCATAGACATGTGTTTGCAAGATTCTTCCCTATAAAGGCCCTATATATCCTGGCATTATGTCTCAAAGATGCATTTTAAACCCATCACTCTGTTGGACCTATCCTCAAAAGAATTTTCAAAGGAGATGCATTACATGATTACTGAGATAGGAAAGCTGTTAGAATACCGTTTTAGCCCCTCCACACGTACTGCACAGGAAATCTAGTGGAAATAGAAGAAGGAAAAAAGGCATGAAGATGCAGGACATCTGAGCAGTTAACTGGAGGATGGAGTGATCTTGATAATGTCATCATAATACACCCAGTTTATAACTGTTCTGGACCTTTATATACTGTTATAGCTTACAGTACTGTGCAAACATCAGGGACTAAAAGGAGATTAAGCACAAGTTACAAATTTAGGAGGCTTTTCTGATGTGATTACATTATCAAATAATCAAGTTTAAAAAATGAATAAAACATGTAAAGAAAACATGCAAGAACTGGTAGACCACCAAGCTGTCACTATCAGATAAACTTTCATCTTTTATCTTTGAGGGAGAGGAGAAAACCAAGCTCCTGTCTTGCTTCAGATCTGAGAAAACCCACAGCAAACTCAACACATTTTCTAAGGGTCTGAAATGATGTATAGCTGTCAAGATGCTACTGAGGAATATAAATAGGCAAGAAAAAAACTTTGCACACTGAATCAAAAAGCTGAACTGACCTCTCCAGAGTATAGATATTAACATCACTATGTATATCTGGCATTACTTGAATTGTGAGAAACATAAAGTGCAACCAACTTCTTAGACTGAACTTTAGAGATGTGGCAAAATCTCACTGTGGGTTTCTCTCAAAACTAGTCTCCTGAAAAAGAATATAAGTTGTAGTAGAGGCACAGCTGTAGTAAGAGTGGACACACTAATTACTAAAACAGTTGATGTTATATGTAGTTGTTCTGTGTCATTCCCAGGTGTGTGTGTATATATATATATATATATATATATATATATATATATATTTTTTTTTTTTTTTTGTGTGTGTGTCTCCTGATGATTAAAACAAATTTCTTGTTTTGACAAGAAATGATATTTCATGGTTTCGGGAAGCACATTTAGTCATATGATTTTGCTCCTAATCTGATTATCTGCAATCATGTATTCCTCCAAATGACCCATTTAATCCTAAAACACAAAGATTAGTTGGCAACACCCTTGCATAGACAGTAACACTAAGCCAATTTGTGCTGGTTTCGGGTTAATACTGAAACACCATTGATGTTACATGACGCGTCAGTTCTCATGAAATTGCACTGTCTTGAAGTTAGATGAGGTGAGTTTTGAGTTAGTCTTCCGTAGCCAATTACTGACCTGGCTATGGCCAGAAATGACATCCCCCACTGGACACTTTTCCATCGCTTTGAGGTTAAGTCCGGCCAAGGGTGTTCAGGAGAAAGGGTACTCTATGGAGGGCTGGCTTAGAACAACAAATGCATTGTGATGGGTGCATAGCTCTTGAAGCCAAAGCTCATGTTCAGATTTGGCTCACTTGACCCATTCTCGAATGTAATGCTGTGCAGAATTCCACAAGCCCCTTGCAAAAAAATTGCTATTGTGTCTAAGTTAGGGGGACAAAATACCATTTATCTGAAACATTGCTATGGGCTGAATCATTGTGGTAAGATGTCATTTGAACTGGCCTCCATGATTACGTTGCGTTCCTCACAGATGCATGTAGTACTTCAGTCTGTTCTCTTTATGGGTGGTCATTTTAGTAGCCTCAACCTTCCAGGCAGAGTGGTTATTGTGGAATAATCCTTATGTAACTAAAGCAGCACTATTTGTTAAAACTTGTCTAAGGAATTCTCCCATGTTTTCTAGTGTTGATACCGTTTGTGACAGCCTCCCATTTGAGCTCTTTGTGGAATGTAAGGAATGGCATTGCAACACAAACACATCACGTGTGACACAATGCAATAAGTGAGAGACTGATTGATGCACCAAACTTAATATTAAGGAGTGTTAAGAGACTTTTTTTCTCCTTTAATGAAGTATATATCTAAACGACATGCTCATTGTCTCACTGTACAGAGTGTTGGTTTGAAAGACGTGTGTTTGTGTGCGTCTTTGTGAAGGCAGTAGGAATGATCTCTGAGCGCATTCATGGACATTGTGGCGAAATGAAACCAGACTCTTGCAGCCTCTGAATCTCACACGATGCTTGCAAAGGCGTCCGCCACAGTGGCACGCAATATAATGAGATCCAGTGTGAAGGCCCTGCAGGTGCTTTCTGCCCCCTAATTCCCACACCTGGAAGGGCACCAAAGGGCATGGACACCCTACACGGCTATTCACCAGCATGGCTCACTGGCCCCGCCCTCTCTATAGGATCCACTGCCCCACCAACAGGCTAACAATGAGCATCACTATCACTGTCTATCTATTCAGGCCTGGGCGGGACGCGCTACTCATAAAAGCTGCTGTCACTTTGATGGCAGTTATCATAGAAACGCCTTTATGAAAACAGGAAAATGAAAAAGACACTGGAAGTCTTCCACTCTTTGAGTTCTTTGAGAGCAAAATAAGAGGAGTCGGAACCACAGAAATTGATTTTTAAGGCAAGATTCTGTTTCATGTTTAATCGCTCGTCATTTAAATCAGATGAAATTACATACACTACTGTGCCAAATCAGAGACCACCTTTTTTATGTATTTATATAAGTATTTCCAGAATAATCAGCCATTGAGTTGTTCATTTTTCAGTGTCAGGAAAATAATAAGTATAATATCAAATGGATACGCAATTTGTTGCTTAGTTCTACTGCATTTTAGCAGCTTCATCCTTCCAGTCTTAAAACAGATGTGTTTTCCCAACAAAAACTGCTACAAAGGTGTCACTAGCTAAGTCTTAATGCTTCTAAAAATGTAGGCTATGGAAATTTTATGATACTTCATATCTACGCTAGAATTAGAAACCTGTCTATTGGTAGAATCTTTTTGCGTACCCTTACAAGAACCTCCATTTTTTATAAATGAAGTAGTTGTTATTGAAATTAAGCACAATGTACCTTAACAATTAACTCATTAAAATCTAGCTGATTTAAATGATGTGTATTACCATTTACTACATTAGTAACCTGGAGTAGTGGTGCAGTGGGGCAGAACAAATAAGTAAAGTACATTTCATAGTTTTGATCCCCGCTCCCCATCTGTCTGAACAGCAGTCTCTGTAGCACAATGATAGCAGGAATCACATCCGAAGCTACCTGTCACGCCTCTGGGTCTCCCCGGCTTCCCCGCTCTCACGGACTCCACTTCCCAGAGGGCTACGTTCGATGACGTCATGTCCATGCGCCCCCGTTCGGATTCTCTGATTCGCTCTAGATCGCCTGAGTTTTAGTTCAGCTGTGTCTACTTACTGACTGTATTTAAGGCCATGGTTTACACGTGTTCTCTGCGAAGCTTTGCCAAACCCTGTTTTGCAATTCTGAGCGTTTTCCTTGATCTGTATTCTCTTTCGGTTCCGACTTCCTTTGTTCCTCGACTACTCTTTCGCCTATCCCCTATTGCCCTTGCTGTTACTCTCTGGTTCCTATCTCTGCTTTCCCACTTTGGATTTCCCCTTTTGCCTAGCCCTTTAAACTTGGTCGCCCTCGCTGCTTGCTTTCTCTGGTTCTGACCTCCGCCTGTCCCTGACTCTGATTTGCCATCATCCGTTATTGCTCTGGTTGCTGTTGCCTCTTGAGATTGCCTGATTATTAATAAACCGTCTCTGGCTTTTAGTTCTGCACACGTCGGTCTTGGAGTCTTTTGCTTACACTACCAAGGATAACCCATGCATGGAGTTTATGTTTCGAGTTGTTTTCTGTCTTTTTGGCTATTTAATTGACCTGCAGTAGACTGTCCTCTAAAGCCACATGTACATTGTGCCATTTTAGAAACCTTGTTCTTTGGTGACTCAGACAGTACCAAAAACACTCAACCCACACTATGTGAACTGCAGTCTCTGCAGACAGCTCTGTCTACGGAGAGTTTCAAAACAAGCTGTTTCATTCAACATAACACACTGAACTCCGAGTTCAGAGCAGCTCGGATAACTACACTGTGCAGATAGTAGGACAATACGGTCTCTCCACAGATTATTTTTACAAAGATAGTGTGAAACATTGTTGTGTTACCTTTAAACATCGCTATCACATTCAGTCATTCAGAGTAAAGGTGCACCTACGGACTTTCGACTTTTTTGCCTCTGTTTTTCCTCCGCCCGTATTGTGAAAGTGTTTGTGATTGTGACTTGCAGTATTCAAGGGCAGAATGTTTGTTGTTGAAAGTGAACATCAGCAGCTATCTGTGTGAGCAGAACCACCTTCCCTGCCAAACTGTCGATTGTTGGTTAGTGTACCAGTCTTATGTTATATAGTGTACTCATCTTATGTCACATGGGTATCAGAATGTTACTACCAGCGAATTTTCATTAGTATGAGTAAGAGTAAATAAGCTTGGAATTGGGCTGATATCCAATACCAGTATCAGTATTGATGCATCCGTAAGACACAAAAACACAAAAAGCATAGTAAGAGGTAGAGCCAGACTGAGGAGAAGATGAGAAATTTCTTAAAAGGAATGCTGACATTTTTCAACACTTGCAGAGAGAAATATCCAGAAAAGGCTTTCTAACAGGAAAGTGCTCAAACAGCTACACATAGCAGAGAAATGTGATCTCATGTGTGATGATACCTTTGGGGAAAAAAATAAATTAAAAAAAAATATATAAAGGTTATGAGGAAGTCAGAGGAGGAGGCCAGGAACACAAGTTGCAACATTCATGAAATTAGAGATGGAAACATGTCGACTTTACAACTTTTGTAACTGATAACCCAAAACTTATGCAGCAGTGGTTATTTAAGGGAAATGTAAAAACATACAGAGAAAAGCACGAACCATTCTTACTTCAGGTTTGGTTTCCCTCCGTTCACTGCGAGAAGACCCAGTGCTTAAAAAAGAAGGTCTTAGTGAGAAAAGAATACAAAAAAGAAGAAAATATGAGATGTGGAAGTTTAATGGAGAAATATGTTTATTTGTAAATGAGATCACATCACTGGAATCATAGGAAGTAGAAACTCCAACCAACTTCTAAGACTGAACTTTAGAGGGGTTTATAAGAGACATGGAGAAAATTTCCCTGCAGATTTTCTTTGCGAAAAACCAAAAGAAAGTTGTGCTGTAATAAAGGTCTACAAGCACTCTATATAATGACAGTGTAATGTTATATGTAGTTTTTCAAATGTATGTTTTATGCTTTTTTCCCTGACAATTTAATACATGGTTGTTTTGACTGGAAATTAGAAAAAAGAAACTTGATAGCTGTCACCTCACCAAATTGTCACTACTGTGTTTTGGACCAGTGTCAGTTTGGCCTCCTATTATGCTTGGTATCAGAGAATGTTCAGATAAACATCCTGGTGACACGTCATGTTTTGTTAAATGGGGGATTGAACTAGACCAAATTTGCCACATGTGTCTAAAATGTTGTCAGCTGTTCAAGCTCAACATGTTTGTAGCATTTGTGAGTCTAAGTTTGTGAGGACTATCACAATGAATCACATGATATCTACTCCAAACATTAAGACGATCATGCTTTGATTTTCCAAAACGAGGACACTGATCACAGAATGCCAGCATGTGGTACACCGTAGAAGGCTAATGCCTACATGAAAAGTCAATTCCTGAACATTTTATGCAGTTTAAAAATCCCAGCCAGACATGCTTTCAGACTGCAAAAACTGGGCATGGATTGGAAAAAGAGGTTGCATATTCAAACTAGCCAATCATGTTCCAAACATGATATTTAGAAAACACATGCAGACACATATGCAGATAGTGTTTCAGTTTAGCTTAGAAACAGTTGAGTTTCATCAGCATGCTCATCCAGTTCATTTGGCACATCTCAGTGAAAATCTCATCAGTACCTATGTTTGATGGGATAAAGCTGGGGCTTTTGATAGGAACAGGGAGAGCAATAAAGGAACAGTGAAGAGGAGTTCAGATGAATCATAGGCCTCTGAGAGGTTGAAGTGCAGCTGGGGTCTCAGTAGGGTGTGCCAAATAGCAGCTCCTCCTTCAGACTCCCTTCGTTAGCGTGCCATGACACACTCCTGTACTCCAGGCGCTTCTTTGGAGATGACTGGCGGTGCGCTTCTAAGGTGACCTTCTAGTTAGGGTTTATGTGTTGGAAGGTTCATGGAAGTCAAGACTGCCACCAAATATCAGCATCATCTTGAGTCTTTTCGGGAAATGGGTTGAAAGCTGAAAGTTGGTCCCACTGATAAGTTGCCCTGTTACTCCAAGAAGGAACTGTGAGAGACAGTTTGGTTACATAACACATCCCACCATTTGTGAACATTAATATTTTGAACAAGTTTTAAAATGAGATTTGTCCATGCTGACTGTCGACGGAAGAGTGCTTTGATGTCCCAAGATGACCCGAGGTTCCATTCTGTGTAAATGAGGAAGCCGATGGCATGCGGTCATTACATACTCACCACATGCTCAACAGACTGGGCTTGTGACCGGAGCTGGTCCGACAGGCCCCGCTGCGTCCACTGTCCTCTCATTCATGTCCACTGGCCAAGAACATTGCTCTCGCTCTGAGGAAGTCACAAGCCAATTCATTTGCTCTTTTTACTGCCATCTACAATATAACGTCATTCATTCGAAACTCCACTCGCTGCACCATGTGGTGACGAGATGCATTAAAAACACGGCGAGCCAGTTAGTCTCCGAATTCTGCCAGATATCCATGCTAAACCTTTAAAAATGGAAAAGTAACTTGAGAAATTAATTAGAATTATGGCATATTAGTGGGAATTATATGTCTAGGTCTGTAGTGATTGACTTGAGTTTGGTTGTGTACCTCAGGTGAAGTTATAAATCTACTATGAAACAGCTCTCTCAATTAAATGTGGTAACAAATGCGTCCTTGTCAAACCTCTGGCATTTGGTGCAATAAAATCCAGTAATTTGTTTTGGCACATTAAAAGAAAACAGAGGACTAAAATGAGCCTTTGTGCCAGATTTGTTGGCACCTTTCACTAAATGCTCTGTGGAATTGCTTCAATGAAATTATTATTTGCAGAATGGTTTGTTCCACTCTAACCTTGTGGGGCAGGAAACATGACTGCTTTATTCCACACTCCTTCCACCAACGTAATAAATTCTAGACAGAGTTCATTAAAAACACGAGGATTGCTCCACACAACAAACCATCGACATCTTTTAACACACCCTGTCTTATTTTAGAAACTCTAAAACGCACGTTTGATAGATTTATTGGGGTGAGTCAGGGCTGCTCTCTGCTCAGTTGCGGGTAGAAGAGTACTCCGTGAATGCAGGCCATAATGGTTTTGCTTCATTTCATTGAGTTGTGCCTCAGGTTTTCAGCAGCAGTGAAATAAAATTTGTTATGTCATAAAGCAGCTTGTAACAGAAAGTGTGAACTTTAATTAGAGGAAAATGCGTTTAATCATGCTAATGTTGTAAAGTTTCCAGACAAGGTGTGACCTTCTCAGAGTTTTACTTTCCTGCAGTTAAAGTTTAATTGTGGGTTTGTTCACTCAGTGCTCTGAAGTAATTCTCATCGCTTGCATGATGGCAGATATGAACACGTTTCTACAAAGGATTGGGGTAAAATAGTCCCATTACCTGGTCTAAATTAAGCGTGGTCATTTTAGGTTAGGCCAGTGATGTAGTCTGATAGTAACTGATGCTGTATTTGAATTTGAGGAGAGAATATGGCCCAGTGAGGTGGGGGGGGGGGGCTGATCTTATAATGACAATACACGTCTTGTTAAACTTTTGGTGTTGAATTGCACTAAAATCTGCCGCTAACAAGGGTACTTATTTTGACTTATTTGGTGGGATTTTTTAGCTATTTGAATTTATGTTACATTCATGGGGCAACAACAGGCTCGCTGATTGTTGGGCAGTGGTGACCAGCGCACCATCCCACCTTTATAAGTCAGGTCAAGTCAACTTTTATTACTATTGTTATAAGTACTAACATGAACACTAGCATGAAGTAATACATTAGTTAACATAAAGTAATTCATTAACAATGGTAAACATGCAACACACGTAGTTGTTATATGTTGACCTAACATTAGTTAAGCATTGTAACCATTAGTAATGTATTACTTCATGTTAACTAATGCATTACTTCATCTTAGTCAACACTCAATCACACATTTTGTCCACTAACTCGTCCAGCAGTTTTCGAGATATTGAAACCATTCCAGCTCCAGAATGTTTAGTCTGAATGGGAATGGTGCGCTTTGGTATACAGCTTAGATTCAACATATGGTTTTCGTAAAAACTTTGTTAGATTGTGATATTTTTTTCATGAATGAACGGCTTTCTAAAGTACATGCCCATCTACTGTACTGCTCAACCGAAAGACACCGCTTCACATGTACTATTCTAGGGCAGACCCCCCGCACAAATGTAACATTGCACTCCCCTGTTTGTCTATTTTTTATTATTCCTCTTTCCTCTCATAGAGTTCCATTCATTTTTGTATCTACACAAGCCCTACAGTGTAGTTTGACCATGATATACATATCATGCCATATCTTTTATATCTTTTCACTACATAAATGTCCCTTTTCAGATGAAGTTACAGCTGTCTAAGGACAGTATTGTCTACAGGGACTGTTTGGACATGAACGGGTAAACTTATAAATAATTTAATGAGGATCTGCCACATGAATTAAATTACTACATTTCAAGTTCAAATATATGAAGCAATGACCTGCAGTTTTGACCCAACCTTGTAATGGTTAATCTACCCACCTGCAGGACTGCTGTTTAGTCTAGCATACTTAGACATTTGGCACAGTAAAAACAAACTGATATAATGTGTTGTTTTTGCAGTGTCTGCACTTCAACTACAAATTCACACACTTTGTGAAAGGCCAATCCTCCCCAGCGTATCTAGTCTGAAGATACAAAGTAAGTGCTGCTTCATGGGAATGCACCATTTTGGCATAATGCCCATGGTCTTAAATGTCAAACGCAGGAAACCCTGCTTTAACCTACACTGCTGCTCCACTCTGACACAGGGTTTATGGAGTACAGGTCACAGTTTTGGGGACAAGATATCTAATACACGGCTAGTGTAAAGAGTTGCATGCTCTTTGGGACAGATGACTAGATGTAACTTTGTGTCATGTTGTTTTCGCATAAGCCGAGCACCTGTTGCTGTTTATTCTCTTTGAAAGCATTAAAGAGTCCAGCTGCTGTAGACTGTGTCTGATGTCATGTTCCTTCTTATGACAGAAAATAATGTGTTCACACAGTGATGGCTCTCCTAATGACTAACTCTCTCACTGTGTGAAATAAACATTCCAGAAGAGGTCTTTGAAGCGATGCTTTAGAAGAATTGCCTTTAGTTCCATAAAGAGCCATTTTTGTCAGCGATGAACCATCACTATTAGAGCTAAGTCTTCAGTCTGGGCCATAAAACAAAGAGCAAAACACTTCTGCAATAATACAAATACTTGCTAGCCCCCCTTATGGAATTCTAGTTGTATATTAGTGATAGGTTAGTGGCAATTCATTCATTCATTTATCTTCTGAGCTCCCTATCCTTCTAGAGCCCATCTTAGCCCTTATTGGGCAGAAGGCAGGAAACACCCTGGACAGGCCACCAATCCATTGCAGGGCAGACACACAGACATACACATTCATTCTCTCACACCTAGGAGCAACTTAGCATCTCCACTTCACCGGAGAGCATGTCTTTGGGCTGTGGAAGGGAACGCATGCAGAGACGGGGAGAACATGCAAACTCCACACAGAAAGGACCCCAGACACTGAAACTGAACCTAGGCCCTTCTTGCTGTGAGGTGAAAGCACTACCCACTGCACCACCGTGCCGCCCACTAGTGGCAATTCACATTAATGTTTTCTGGACATTCTGGATGAAACACGGACAAGTAATGCTTGTTAAAGGCATTCCACTGTTTATTTGAAGTTTGTAACATGTTAACCTGCCATCACTGTCACTCCATGCATCTCCATTTTTTACTTTTCATGCATCATTTAAAAAATCCTGCTTTCATGTGCATGTATTTGGTTGCTTTTATTTTAAGTCAATTTTAGTGTTTTTTCTGTGTCCTGTGAAGTTGGAGGATAGTGAAGATTCAATATGTTGTTCCAGCAGTTACCTTTCATTTTGTATTAGTTTTACAGTTTCCTTTAGAACCAGGCTCAAATTCATGGTCAGTGATGTACCTAGAACTTCCAGAAGGCCTAGAGTAGTAGTCACCATGAATCTAATTTCTTGCAGTGTTTAGTTCCAACCTGGATCAAACATTATGCCCTCCTCTGACACTCCTCTCACTAATGCATCTAATCCAACCAGTCAGGAACTTCTGAAATAGTTAATTAACCTGGAATAGGTGGAGCAGCTTGTGGTTGGTATTAGATTCCACAGGACCATAGATCTCCAGGACCAGTGTTGGTGTCCACTGGGCTAAAAGCATGCTTTTATCACAAAATTGTTCCCATTTATTGTAAATCAAAAGTGTTTTTTCCACTGTCAGTTCATAATTGTTGAAAGTTGATGTGACATGTTATTCCCTTAGCTGACCTGAAGTCCTGACCAACAGAAGAGCTTGCTTGACTGTGCCTACCTATATACCACAGCAAAAAACGTTCTGTTTTTCTGTTTAACCCTTTTGTTTTCAACCAGAAATCCATAATGAAATAAGAGAATTGCTATGATTCTCACAGAGCCCACATACAACAAGCATGTCATATATTACAGTACATACTGAATAAAAATGATCTAGAAATTACAGACCTTATTTTTATAGAAATCATTCAGTCTTCTGTGAAGGCCTAGAAGGCCCCGAGCGTTCCCCACTGATCTTTATGAATGAGATGTTTGAACGCGAATAATTTGAAAGTTCTGTGCCAATTTAAGATCTTCTAGAACAGTGCATCCAAGCCAAGAACCGTTGAGTAACCTTTATTTTTAAATGTGTGTACTACGGATGTTGCTACACATTTTATTGACATAATTTGAAGACCAACCTTACATTAAAACATCTGTTCACTTATGTAACTGCTGACTGAGTACATTTGACAGTTGCTCGGGCATGTTTTGCATGGCTGGTGTGGTTGTGTGGGAAGTTACTGTTCCCCAGTAAAAGGGTTTGTGCCAGGCATTTCCAGTACAAGCTGTCCCTTTAATGAACTTGAGCACCCAATAGATCTCGTGTGCCTCTTGCGTCTTATAAAACGAAGCCAAAGCTGCACCATCTGAACCACAGGAAGCCCTGGGGTCAGCTCCACACTCATTGGCCCAAAACAGAGGATTGTGTGCTTGAAATGTTGGGGGTCTTAACCTTGATGACCTCTCTGCTCCTGGCCCCTAATAAGTGTTGCCTTGATGGCAGTAACAGAATGGTTAAACATATGTCAAGTATAATCAAGGTCCAAATGCACCTGACCTGATATAATCCCCTTTGAAAAGGCCCTACAACTGTTTACCATTCCTCACAATGACGACACCGCTAAAGGAGATTGGCATGGGGAGAATGGTTTATTGGCCCTATTTACCACCACATAAAGTATCCCATGGGCTTTAGAGGATGAGAGCAAATCCCAGAAACAACAAACTGGTGCCCATGGGGCCAATGCAGTCATTGAACTTCAGCAAACATAAAAAAAAATGTGGCACACACGCCCCCTACTCTTGAATCAATTATAGACTGCTCTGGTAGAAAAGATGTAATAATTAATTTGAATGTGCTCCTGGGGAGGTTTCCCTTTGTCTGTGTAAGTACACAAAATGCCGGTGCGATCATTCTTGAGAACTGAGGGCAAACAACACAGGATTAAAAACAGAATCTTTTATTTGTTGTCACTTGACTAAGACTATGACTAAGAGCATGGAACTTGTGAGTCATTTCAAGCTGTAAGAGAGTTTTTTTTCATATCTCTGTTCATCCCTTAATGATGTTAGGCTCCCCTGTTGGTCATCACCCATGCCTTGCCTTATGTCAGCCCCTAAGACCCCTCCAGACTAACACGCGCGGCCAAACCCCCACCTCTCTAGCTCCAGTGGACTCTTTAGGGGGAGGGTGTGACGACAGACTGGCCTTGCATTTCCACTAACGGTCATTTTAATGCACTGAAGGTCAAGGGATTAGTCCTGCAGGGGTCACCTCACTTGCACCACCCTGATAATATGAATTGTACAACGAGGTCAGTGTGGAAGAGGGAGCCGGCAGGGCCTCAGTGTGAGTCTCAGCTCCCTCCCTTCATCTCTTAGGGCAGCAGCAGTCATGCAGAACTCATGAGTGAACACTGCAAAGTGTGAGCTCACAGGATTAAACTTTGAAATAAGGTCAGGATACCTCTGTGACATTAGGCAATTCAGCGTCCTTCCCAGCGGAGACAGGCCAAATGATAACACTGTGACTAATAACAGCTGGAAAACTGTTTTTAGGGAAGTAAATCTTGATAGTATTTTAAAAGACTGCAGTACTGATGTTAGTTAATAGCTCAGCAGGAAAAAAGGGTTCTTGTGATTGTTCTTTAATGCAAACTTTCAAGTCTCCTTAGAACATTGCTAGTACTAGAGCAAAACAGTTTTGCTCGTCATCCGTCTGCTTTTCTTTCTCTTGAAAGCGACTCTTGAACGTTGCCTCATGAAAGCCCAGGTTACCCTGATTGCCCAAAATGAACACTAGGCCCTTTGTTCATTCAAAATGTTTGGCCTGTCATATAGCATTACAAAAAGGTGCCCTAGATACATTAAACAAATCTTTATTCACTCTTTGAAATGCTTGATGTGGTTTGCATACCTTGCTGTTGGAAAGACCAATCTCTGAAGTTCAGTGGAATTTACTCATGTTCATTTTGTTGACATCATTATGTACAAAGTCAGACCTGCACGTAACATCTTGTTTTACAGCAGATCTAAACATTTTGAACCAAAACAGAAAGAACAACCCAAAAAAATGTTACATACTCATATGAAAGGTTATATATTAGAGGGAAATTCCACTGTTTTTTTTTTCAGACTGCATAGTCATTTGGAGTGCTTTGCTTGAAATAGTTTATTGTTCTTACAGAAACTTTAATGTGCTGCTCGATATAGTCTGAATTAAACACTTCTAAATGCACTTTTTTGTTAATTAAGCAAATTAAGCTTAATTAACAATGAACCCGGATTAGTACATAGTTGGAGGTGAAAGTAACTAATATCTGCATTTTTAGCTCTGATAGTAAATACTTAGGAGTACATGCTTAGTTAAGACAGTGGTATGCAAATTATAGAGTATGTATTATCAAAATAATATACATTATCAAATAATTATCTAACAATCATAGAGTTTTGTGTTAAGTGTTAAGTTTATTGTTTTTTTGTGACAGTTATTCATGAAAAACTCATTTTTAATCATCACTAATACATGTGCAGAATGTAGTCATTTATTCATTGAACTCCTTAGGGAACACATACTGCCATATTAGTGATTGTCTTACTTAAAAATTGTATCTATCTAACTTATATCTTATAAACAGTGCTAATCTGAACTGCACATTAGAATATGGAACACACTTTGAAGTATTAGAGAAAATATTTTATTAGTATTAGCTCTAATGCAATAAAAACCAAAAATGCTGCCCATTTTACATTTATCGGATGTGAGTTTTGATGGCATGCACAATGTTTTTATTTTAAATGTTATTATTTTTTTTATTAAAAGCCACCAATTGTGTACTAATATAGTTTATAGAGAAGAAATGGAAATTCATAGTGAATCCTCCCTTTACAAGTGTCTAATTTGGGCTTCACAAACCAAAGAATAAGACCTTAATTAATTTCCATTATGTGTTCTTTAAAATGAAGTGTTATAATGTATAAACAACATCTTTTTAAGGCCAAAAGCTTATCTCAAAACAACTGTAGAACAGTGTCGCAAGCATTGAGCAAGGTATATCTATTTCATGTAATAACTTTCTGTGAGGTGCCTTGTGGCATGTGTCTGCTTTGTATAGTTTGTACGTGTATGGTTCCTATCACCATGACTGTGAATAATTCGGAATCGGTAAGTTCGGCTACAGGGGACTGTTTCAACTTACACCTCTCAGAATGACTGTGTACACATCTCAATAATGAATTTATACAGGAATGTCAGTTAATCAGTGGAATTCCCATTTAACTGAAGGCATGGAAAGCAAAACTTCATTTTCATGATGCTCATCCAAACAGAAATGATGTCACAGACAGTACCACATAAATATTTCCA
The DNA here is from genome assembly GCA_034552555.1 of Semaprochilodus insignis. Lineage (NCBI taxonomy): Eukaryota > Metazoa > Chordata > Actinopteri > Characiformes > Prochilodontidae > Semaprochilodus > Semaprochilodus insignis. Next base: position 16,458,142 of record CM067480.1, on the reverse strand, counting down.
TTTTTTCAGGGAGTAAAGAACACACCCACCTGGATTTATTCATTAATTTATTTGCTTTTCAAGCTGTCTTGCTTTCTGACCTCAGAAGTTGATGTAAACATTGACACACGTTGCTATGTTCTTTGAGGACTCTCGCTATTCATCTCACCATTAGGCAGTTCAGCCAGGGAGCCACTCACTCATCAGGAAAGCTAAAATGAATGATTGAATACCAGCTGCTTAAACAGATAGGTAAAGAACTAACAATTACCCTGAATCACTATTTAATGAACCTCCTTAAACCTCATCAGCAGTACCAGTCTCTACAACTATAGCAGGCACATGGAAAATGCTGCAAATTGCTTTTTTATGTCAATGTCATCTCTCTGTGTGAATATTTAGCTTAAAATATTGCTTGAAATGTCTAAATATTATTCTAAATAGGAATGGAAGTATTGCATACACACTGCAAATTATTTTTATGCCATTAAATTAAGTACAGAAAGCCAGACACAAACCGAGTAAACGTATCAATCAATGCTGTCATCAGTGATCATGAAACAACTCCATCAACCTACCCCTTTCTGAAGACCCAAACATACTGCCTGCACCTGTGTAGATCCTGCTAGGGTCCTCTTAAAGTGACAGTACAACAACTCAAGGACATACTGGGAAGACCTGCCGCTGAGCGCTACTGAATGGCTGGGATAGCAGGCAGGTCATCAATAGCCACACACTTCAACCTGACGGTAGGCACCAACACTATACCTCTTACCATCTAACCAGCCCCACAACCAGTACCGAATACCATGAGCAACACCTTTACACATCTTTAAACTAACAGTCTCACTTATATTTACAATATTTTCAGTCTGTCCATTATAAACTTAAAATGATTTATTGAATATTATCACTGTCATGAGAAAACATATCCTTAATTTAAACATGCTTTAACGTAATAAGATTTTATTCCGAATAATATCTGGACCATAGTCCAATTGTCATGAAATGTTCACACAATGTAAAGGTATAAGAATTTGATATGGCAGTAATAGTATACTCCTGCAAATTGCCAAAACTGATCTGCTTTTATTCAGTATTCATAATGTTTTTGGTAAGGTTAAAATGATCAAGAATCTTTCAGATGTGCTTTGACAGTTGGTCATGGTCGACTTCCAGCAAGTGCTTTTCCCTTTCAGTAGGAGAGCACATGGAGATTTGCTTTTCAAGGAATTTTGTGTTTGCTTCTTGGAAGTTGCACATATCCTGCTGACTTAATAAATGACAAGAACATTCGACATTGCCATCAGACCTGGTGGGTTGAGAGCTGATGTCATTGGCCAGGACAGAGTTGACTTAGGGGTTTGAGAATACAATACATGAAACCAGCAGCAAGATCTTTAGAGGATGAGGGCCTGGGGATCACCATGCGCCAAAGTGAGCAAGAAAGAAGGGCCGAGTGGGCCTTGAACAGAGCAAGGGGCTGGCGGCTTGTCCTTTGAGTCCTGACCTTTGTCCTGTTCAGAGGGGCTTGTGTTCTCTGGCTCCTCTTATGACAATTGCCATGGGAGCAGCAGCCTTATACAAGAATGGAGTCCTTCCCTCCAAACGGCCACTGGTGTTAGCAAGCTACTTGAATAATACTAGTCATTGTGAATGCACAAGCCATTGAGTTCCTGGTAGAATATTAGACTCTGATATTGTTATTAGAGTTTTCTTAGGACAATGTTCTGCAGTTGCCAAAAAATAAAGGAGCTAAGCATGACAATCAATCAATTAATAATCAAACTAATCAGCCTTGCATGTACGAACATTATTTTTCAGATAAAAACACATAGTTTATTATACTGTGTTTCATTTCAGTTCAGGCCAATATACAGAAAAACGAGAAGGGACAGGTGAGGCCATTTGGAGAGTTTGTTAAAGCTCCATTTCCCCTCCAAGTTCGAGTGTAAACTAAATGCCAGGCCATTGAGCTAATGTTAATGTGCGTATGCTGTGCTATTTGAGCCACTCATAGAAGAATGTAGATCAGGTTACTGGAGATGCAGTACCAAACGGTTTGTAAGGACATAATCTGTATACAATTTCATGAGTTTAACCTGTGTTCAGAACTGAAAGGTTCTTTCTACGAAACGATTGCTTCCACATTCCGTCTCTGTGTAATTCTTCCCTTTACTTCTAGCTCAGGCCTCAAAAAAATGCTTGCTGAACAAACAGCTCAGGGACACAAATAAGTGAACTGAAACACTTCAGAGCACAAAACAAATCTACAGATTTAAAAATGCATTCCTTAAATGTGTGTAATGCAGTAGAGTGTCTTCCTTGCACTGGTGAACATGTGAGCTAGGTTTGGGTGCCAAGAAACTGCTCACGTGTAAGACCAGTTCTAAACAACAGTTGTGGACAAAGTACACAAACCATGTACTTGAGTTGTAGAAGAGATACCTGAGGTAGAATATTACTCCAGTAAAAGTAGAAGTTCCTCTCTTTAGACCTCCACTTGAGTAAAAGTACAATTTTTATGTATTTTATGTATTTATTATATGTGTTTTAATTTTTATTATATGTCAATGTGCTATTGTCATTTTAGAACAAGACTTTCTCTGCTTAATCAACTCATTTCAGGTGAAAGACTCTAGTGTCTAGTTTACTCTGAAGCTAAAATGGTTGCCAGTCAGTGTTGAGGTTGCCACTCAAAGAAGTAATGCATACAAATTACTAATTACTTTGCCTAGACCGTAATGTAATGTGATGCACTTATTACTTTCTTTAGTTTTGTGATACTCTCTAAACCCAAGTAACTGTACCAACTAAAAAGTACGGAAAATCGATTATATCTAATTTTAGTACTTTATTTACAAGAAAAGGATAATCAGAGTATCTGAGCATGATCTCAAAGGCAAATAAGTATCCCCACATTTGAACAAGACACAGCCACCTATGCTGATTAAAAGTACCAATGGCTGATGCTGATTCAAGACACTGGTCTGTAGAAACATCCCAAAAACAGCTGCCTCAAAATAAAACATTTATAAATAATTTGCAGTCGAGGCCTGTTTGTATGAATAGGTCCTCTGTCTTCTTCAGCACCAGGATTGTTATCCATTAGTTTCATAATAGCATGATCCAATGCTTCCACAGATCGGTTATTGGGTTTCTGCTTTTCCAGCAGTCATGTCAAGTCATCACATATAATACCCACTCAGTACATAGTGTTGGTGATACATTAGGTGTAGAGAAATCAAGCTTTTTACTAGAGCAGGCGGATGGACATTTCATTTTTCTCCTTCAGGAAAAGTTTTACTCAAGATCTGGCAAACTGGTCACATTGGCAGCACCTACCAGAACATGATTACAACACTATAGACTGTTACTGGTCTAGCCCTGATCACCAAAGCCCATACACATTGGGCTCCACTAGCCCACAGGACTGTATGCACTTGCACTTTAACTATACCTGTATACTTTCAATTCAAAGAAGAATTCCAATAATTCTGTCATTATCACTTACATACTTACTTACTTACACTTGAACATCTGAGCTGTGTATTCTATTTTATTTATACATCTGCACTCTTAGCTGTATGGCTGTTTTAGCTGTTCACCTGAACATTGAGCTGCTTTTCGTACTACCTGCACTGTCATCTACTGTTTACAACCACATACTTAACTGCACACCTGGCTACCTCAACATACTGTCTTCTCCTACATGTACACTTACACTAAGCTGTTTTTCATTCTACTGCATATGCTAACTGCTGTTTGCACCTCAGTTTTAGTATTCTAACATTCTGATACACAGTTACTGCTCTTGCACATTTTGCATGTGTCCTACTGTTTATGCACATATTGTATTGTGTCTTTTGTCTATTTGTCTCTGGCCTGTATTTACTATTTATCTATTATTTTAATTAATGCCCTGGAGACTGACAGTGTTTCGTTTTATTGTACGACCCTGTATTGGTACAATGGCAATAAAGCTGAATTGAATTGAATTTAAAGTTACAGTCATGGAGATTCCAAAATATGTTTTATAAAATTTGTTGCAATGTTAGAGTTAGAGTTATTATTGCGACTGACAACAAAAGCAAGCAAAAAAAAAAAATTTATTAAAATTAAGGGCAGATCATATGTAGATCTTTTATTTTACCTTTTTTGTTCAGGTGGAACCTGTCTTAATATTTAGTCTCATTTAGCAAAACTTTGATTAAACCAACAGAAATGCAACTGATTGATCTTGGTGTTTGGAATGCTGATATGATGGTCAGAACGGCTGAATGAGTCAGAACAGGTATGGACATGAGGATTTGAAACCTGTCCTTAAGTAGGATAAAATGCAGGTCAGTCTGATATTATTAGGTGCTTTCTGTGCCTGTGTTGTAGTAATCCACCTGCCCAGCCATATAGCCTGTTTTCAGCCATTGATATGTGATAAAGTACGATTACCAGTATTGTGTCTACTTATTTATTATTATGTCTTGTGCTTCCTGTAAGATGGTGCTTGTTTAAAGCCATGACATTTGCTCCAGTGTGCTCAGATACTACATTTGTTTAATTTTACAGTTCTCTGTATTTGGGTTATGAATTCCATTCTTTACACTGGCTACTTGAACAGTCCATATGTGGCAAAGTGTGTTGTAATGCTCTATAGCAATCTTTTATGAAGTTTTTTTTATTCCACTTTAGTTTAAGTCAAGTCTGTTTTTAACAGTGTATTCGCTCTTGTATGGAGCATCAGTTTCAGAAGGCAGGCGCTTTCTCAAATCCACATTAATCCTGTCACCCTAAACAATCCATAAATTGCATTCACCCAGAAAGATATTTCAATGGTATCTTGAAAAGTGAAATCATCATAAATCTAGTTATCTAATATTTAATGTCTAATATTTTCCTTGTTGATATTGTTGTTGTTATTATACGATTACTCAACTTATTTCTATACATTCTACATGTTTTTAGCAATTATTTTGTTGGTTGTAAACATTAGCTTGAAGCAAGGAAAATTATCTGCCAATGAAGTGAGATAATTTGACATACTAAAATCACTTTTAAAAAATTTTTAAAAATCACTTAAAAAATGCCTAGGATTAAATTAAATAATCATATAACATGCTTACAACAGAGTAGACCTTGACCATAAATATTGATGAAGATTTAAGAGGAAATTCTCTGGCAAATTTCAGTCCTACAGCACAAATATCAACACATTACACAATAGGAGTTGACAGTTATGTGATGAAAGTTAAGTTGAAGCTTTGCATTCAAGCAACTTCAGGTTAGTATCCAACTTAGACGCAGTCCTGGTGGCCTTGCCAAGATGCTCACCTGAGAAATTTACAGCACTGCAATTTAAATAAGTGTAAAATATGACTTCAGTCTTTACAGGATTAGGGCATTATGCCCACCTCTCAAACAACACATGACAAAAGACGAAGATAACTACAGATTATATAATATCTATATAACGATATAATATCTGATCTTTGAAGCATTGTAGATCAGCAGAGAATAAAGCCAAACTCTACAGTGTGATATGCCATGTCCAGCATGCCCTGGATCACAGTGTCTAGCTTTCAAGAAGCCGGACATGTGGACTAAATTCAATGTGCTTCTCACCTATTGCCATCTCTGAGACGTCAGTGTTGGTCATAATCACTTGATCAGCGAGTAGTCAACATCAGGCATGAACATCATCATCAAGCAATGAAGTCAAGAAGTCAACTAATCTACCTTTGACACAGTGCAGAAAGTTCCTGCTTGTTTGGAGCCCAGCAGTGGACAGTATAATGACATGAGTGATGATACAACATTATGAATGATTGCAGATTTTAAGCCTTCAACAAAACAGAGGGAAATCCATTGACATGCTCTTTTAAAATCACATTGTATCCATAGTCATTGAAACCAGGACAAAAGCTATGTACACCTGATATCTCTCTTCCTCTTTCTCTTTCTCACCCTCTCCCTCATGCTTTCTCCCTCTCTCTCTCTCTCTCTTTCTCTCTCTCTCTTCCATCTTATCCTGTTTCAAAGATCCTCCTCTTGTGCAATCCTTGTTTCTCACCTCTTCTTTATTAAACACTCAGAGTGTCACATTCCTCCTACAGTTGTTATGGAGAGAAAGTCTCTGTGAAATATTCGCTTTACTCAGGCCCTTGACTAATTAGACGACAGGGCTTTCATTTCAGAACGCACTTTTTTTGGCCCACCAGGCTCAGGGACTCCAGGCCCACACACCATTCAGCACAGTGCACAGGTCAAAGCTTGAGCAGATCTAAATTGCCATTCTGCAAGGAAGCATTTTCCAGTGCTTGTCTGACATGAGACAATAGCTTGACACTGATATCGCAAATGCGGCCAAAATTAGTATGGCGTCCCTTATGCAGCCAAAAACAGGATTAGCATCTTGCAGAAGATCTTAAAAAGGAAGCACAGACGCACACGCAAGAAAAACAAAAGTATTAATGATAGACATCTAAGTGCTCAGACTATCAATTTAGAGCTATGCCTTAAGTCCTAAAATGTGCGTTTGCCTGGTAAGATTAAGGACTCAGAGGACACACACGCTATTATTTGTCATTTCATCTCTTCTGAAAAGACAGTCTATGTTCCAAGTCTGTTCACATATGAGACAGTAGCAATTTGGTTTGACAAAATTAGTGCTGCTTTACTCACTGCTGAGTGACCAGACATGGCACCATTAATGCTCATTAACCCATTCCTGTGCATTTTCAGTGTTAGGAGCAAGAAAGGCAGGAAGCATATATTTAACAGACAATTACACAAAACTAACTTCCCTACTGCTACTTCAATCCCATCAGTTCAGTCTTAAAACCAATGAGTTACAGCTGTGGCTTCCCAGCCAAAGCTATGCTCAACGATGTCAATGACACAGACTCCATTTACACCTGGTCACTTCACGTGACTAGTATCTGTATCCTGGTTAGATTTTAGCCACATGCATTTCCACTTGGCAGCCAAAGGAATAGTTGACTATCTATGGATAGTTGAAATCTCATTACTATGTGGAACAGAATATGGAAAGCTGCTGCTGTCCATGTGTGTCTTCCATGATTGTTTTCCTTGCAGACCCTAATCACATGCCCAGTGATGTACTGCATGGGAAGGAGTTGCGATTGTAGTAGTAGGGGTTTTGGTGTCTCATAGAGACAGATGCCTTAACACTGCTTTAACACAAACGACTCTCAAACCACCTTCTGAGCAACCAGATTTGTATGTGTTTTAAATACAAATGTTTCAAATGCTTTGGGTGTGTTTACACTTGTATTTATATGTGTTTTGGCCTTATCTGGACATAATCCTGATCTTCAAGACACATGAATAGACCAGGTATAAATTCAGGCAAGCAGCTACCCAAACATACCTTTGGCGCCCCACAGATTTCTTTCTCATGTGCATCTAAAATGGTAGATTAGAAGATGATTAAATAAAATAGTTATAAGATAATCAACTTGCAAAAGGACCAGGAGAGTGAAATAAAAACTGAAACTAACAACAGTGCAAGATCTAATAGACTACCAAAACTATTACCATCAGAGCAATACTAAAGCTTTCATCTTTGAGAGAGAGAGGAAAGTCAAGCTAAACTCTTGTTTCAGACCTAAGCAAACCTACAGGTGTTGCTGTTTGTGTTTAGGTATCTGTTAAACAAGGATGCGTAGCCCTCAGTTGTTGCTGAAAAAAGGAAATTACATGATTTTACATCATAAAAATAAGGAACTGAAAAACCCTACCATTTCTTTCCCAACAGAGCTCTCCAGCCTGTATTTTTTCTGGAGTGCTGGTCATGGACTATGTCTGCCCTGTGGTAGAGCTCATCTCTGGACTATTCCACTTGAGCTGTAAGACAAAGAAAGTTTTTGTTTCTCATGTAATTCTTGTGTCTTTCATTTATGAATCGCTTGGGAGAGCACCGGATTCAGTGGACCTGAAATAGCATTTACAGGCATGAGAACTTAAACTGTGCAGGTGTATGGGCAGCCCAGGGTGTTCAGCTGCAGCTTCCCGAATTAGCCATGCTCCGATACCGTCTCGGTCAAGGGCCAATGTGTCTGCTTTAGTCACCCTCCATTATCCTGTTTCAGTATCTTAGAGTAGCAGCGCAGAACAGGCAGTTGCCAAGACATTAATCTGCTTTACCTAATAAATATGTCATGTTCCTATTATTCCACACATAAGGTATTAGTTGTAACACCACATCATAGGGGTCGAGCAAGAACAGAGGACCTATCGTGCCTTGCTCAGAAGTTAAACTCCATTTGAAGTCAGCATGGTGTACCTTCAGGCTAACAATGAAGAGAGCACCTACCATTTGTAAACAACCTGGAGATTAGTGGTAGCACTACTCAGATTTTGAGGTTCAAAGCCAGAGCTGAAAATCAACATCCACACAAGAGGGATGAAAGAGCTGCTGGATGCCACCAACAGAAGGGTAATCACCTGCCTAAAAGCTAACCTGCTGTCAGATGTGGGCCATGTGGGCTAATTTGTGTCCTCCTGCATCCACTCAGTCAGTCCCACATTATCACACCTGAGCCTGTCAGCACCCCTAAGGTCCATCTGTAAGATCACAGAAAGAGGAAAGGTGTAAAGGTGGGACTCTGTGGTTGGTACTTCTCTTGAGCTTCAGGTTGTTTTTTCAGCAGCTGTATAAGGTTGGCACAATAAAGGAATTCTGACTTTAATGATGATAATAATGGTGTAATTACAATGCTTGATACCAAAAAATTGACAAAAAAAGCACTTGTAACTCCTAGGACTTTCATTACATAATGTTTGTTTTCTGCCGCACAACGGTGACAACTTGTCAAATAAACTATAACAGTAATCTTACAATAATCCTAACTTCCAAATTACTGCTCTTTAGTACGGTGGCTGTGCAAAACAACATTTCAGAAAACAAAATTACAAAAATAAAAACAAATTTACAAGACATTAAACACTTTTACCAGTACCAAAACAATTTTACAAACTGCGAAATCCGACAGAAAGGGTAAGTCTAACACAGAGGAAGTGCTTGTTGTGGACCCTTGTCAATCAAACTGTTTCGCGGTGGTAGAGTGAGTGAAGTTTGTGATGGTGACAACGCTAAAGCGTGTTTTGTCCATTTTGTGCCACGCATTTTAAGCTAGCTAGCTGGTTATTCACTATAACTAGCGGTACAGCCCACTTACTTTTGTTAACATTTCCAACTCCAAGTGGTTTAGACGTCGCCCGTTCGTCTCTTTCTTCCGTCTGCTCTAAAGACCTTCCATAGGAAAAACAAAAGCATGCCAGCTGGCTAAAATGCGTGCCACAAAAAGGATAAAACATGCTTTAGCGTTGTCACCAACCCAAACTCCACTTACTCTACCAGCGCGAAACAGTTTGATTCTGAAATGTTCATTTGTTTTGCACTTCTCGGCCACCGTACTATTGTTTTGTTTTGACCTTTTTACATCAGTAATGGTGGCTGTCTAAAATTTTACGGTTTACGTTTTAGCTTGGTAAGAGGCATGACAGTAGATTGAGTAGGTTAAGATTTCCTCTCTTTGGATAAGATTCTGGAAGATAGGACAAAATAAAAAATTAAAATTACAATAAGATTTGCATCTGTAATATGAATTTGTGAAAAAGCTTATCTTACCTGTTGGATCCTTAAGTTAAGACCAAAGGATAGGAGATTTATGTAACGCGGTCCCAGTGCATGTGTGTGTGAGCATGCGCACATATAGTGGAGGAACAGAGGGAGGTTGACTGGTACCGGCATGTCTATGAGTAGTGAGAGATGCTTTGCTGAAGCAACAGGACAACACTGTTTATCATTAAGAGATGTGTAAAGATATGTTCAGTTCATTATGAAACAGGCAACTGGAAACTCTGTTGAGCCTTGAACTAAACTGCAGTGCCAATAGCGTTTCACCATTTAAAAATCCTATTTAGTCGAGGGTTGGGTTTAGTCTCTGCCTGGGAAACTGTCATCGAGTGAGCACAATAACATATTCAAGTTGTTACAGAGAAAATATACACTAAAGAGTCAAAACATTATGACCATCTGCCTATGCTTTTGATCCTACCTGTCCCATCAAAACAGCTCTGACTTACTAACGCATGGACCCAATTTAACCTCCATAGGTGTCTTGCAGGACAACTGAAAACATTTGGTGCCTTATAAAACAGAAAGGTTACAGAGTGCTGTGCTTAACACTGTGGTAAACATAAACTTGTCCCAACATTTTTGAAACACATTAGCTGCCATCAAATTCAAAAAGGGCATATACTTTTCCAAAAACATCTAATTTCTTACATTCGGTGTGTTGTACTATGTTCTATCAAATACAGGGTTTGTTCATTTGCATGTCATCACCCGTATCAAGTTCACACTGAGAAGTTGGTTGCATTTTCTGCTACTCATGATCCAAATAATTCCAGTTACAAGATTATATGCATATATCTGTCCCAAAACATAGTTCAGTTCCTCTCTATCCTCTGTATCTCTAGGTGCTGTGTATCTGATCCTGGTAGCTCTGTTGGTATTACACTTTTTAGTTTGACTTTCTTTCTATCTTTAAACAAATTTTTGAGTTTTGGAAATGTTAGCATGTCTTTAAAGGGGAACATGATGTCAGAGACTCCTTTGGGAGCAGTTTTTGGTTGAGAGGACACAGCTGTAATTCATTGGTTTTAAGACTAGAAGGGCTTTACTGGGAAAAGATTACTTAGAAATGCTTATAAACACTTATAGATTGTATATTGCACTTAGTTGTGCAGGCTTTAGTACAATCCTCTGTTTCCTGCTTTTTTAGGCTGAAAAATGAATAACTTAAGTACTTCACTGACGCTTTGACTGGAAATTGAATAAATGAAAGAGTGATGTCTGACTTGCACAGTACTGTAGACACTGTTAGCTGTTAGCGTATTTAAATTATTGAAAGTTAAAATTTAGAAATGGTGCCATGTTCTTTCATATACAGTAATCACTAATGACTGAGGTGCTTTGCTTCTATGGCTCAGAAGTGAGAAGCAAACAACACAGCTTTCTTCAGCGTCCATCAATAAAGATCTAAGCATAGAAATCGAGTTCTTATGTTATTTTGAAATCTGAGAGCCCATTATAACAGTGAATGATTCTGCCTTCATGGTCATAGACTCCTGAAGTCATAAAGCAAAAGCTCATCTTAGGTGCAAGCAAGCGTTGCGTAACTCTAAATAACTCTGAAAACAACAAAGAAACAACAACAAAAAATGTGCTTTCTGATTGACTTGCCATGAAAGACTGGAAATATCTATTGCTCACTGTAGCTGCCTATCCGGCAAGGCTCTTTCAGGTCAACATCCCTTTCATATCCTCATCTCTCATTTAGATTCAGAAAACCTCAGCAAACACAACACAGAACTGCAGCGTTTGATTAATGGCTCTTTTATTGACATGCTTCCTCACATGTGGTTTGGCCATTGTATTGCATGTGGTTAACCGAAATAGATCTTAGATAGAGCAGGCCGTGGCTTCCGCTTGCATCCTATTTGTGACAATTGTTGTTGCCCAATAATGGGGCATCGAATTTGAGTCTGTCATTAGCGTGTTTTTGGCCCTCTGGGTTTAAAATAAAGGGCCTTCAAACCAAGCGGTTGATCGTAATAAGCTTGTGGAGCCTCTTAAGCAAAGTGCTCTGGTAAAGTCCATCAGTGAAGATGTTTCTCAACAAAGATGGCTGCGTTTAAAGTGAACAGGACCCTGTGTGAAAGGGCATGACTGTGATTTACAATGTTGTTGGAATCGAACACCAACAGTGCAAAGGAGCATAAATCAACGTGTTAGGAATCTTAAACAATATTCTTTCCTGAGAAAATCCTGAAAGAAGGCTTGAGTACGCTTTGAGCATGTGACTATTTGTGGGCCCTCATTTTTTACATAATAAACTGGAATGTGCATTTCCCGGAGATTATTTTCCTTGTATACGTTTTCCAGGAAACCCATACATGGTGACGGCTGCTTCTGTGTGCAGGTCTTACACCCTGACCTTTGAGAAATGATATTTGTTTTCTAGAACAAGGGCTGGGGGAAAAAAAGGAAGACGGGATGATTTTGGGTTCACTTGAGGCTAAACAAGTGTGTTGTACTGAAATATCGACGCTTAAGGATATGCAAATGCTTGGAAAGCCTTTCATTGTGCTGTCAGATGTGGTATGTGTCAAGAGACCCCATTGTTTTGGCTCAGAGCGAGCATCCTGACTGTGTCCTTATCATGAAGGGACATTCAGGATAGCACAATCAAAGCCCGACTGTTTGTTTACAGGGATTTGGTTAATTCACAGCTCCACAAAGAAACACTTGCCGGTCTCCAAACACATGTCATATAATGAGCATGTCAGTAACTCTCTGAGCTAACACTGATAAAAGCCACCAGCTCATGTTGCCTGCCGCAAGCTCGCTGACCTGCTGTGTGTTTGTCATTGACCTGTGCTGACGTGAGCGTGTCCAGGACTGTGACCTCTGGAGCCTGTGAGTGGCCGAGGCTGGTCAAGGTTGTGTCAAAGTGCACTTAGCTCACACCGAACCTGAGGAAAATACCTCGCTGTTGACATGGCTGTGACAGATGAGTTTTCTCTGACCATAAAATCAGCTGCATTTGACCATGAGTGCTGCACCAGAAGGTGATCAATTAAAGGGAGAGCTTCATGCTTCTTATTGTTGCCTCCTGCTGTTAATTTGCCATTAAGCCAAATGGAGCAAAATGGCATAAAATTGCCCCATAAACCCTGTCGGCTCATAGCAACGGAAACTGATGACACAGTTCTCGCTGATCTTTCAAAGCTGACTCATAAAGAAATGCATGAAGAAGCATTTTTTAAGAGCTATATAGTTCAGTTTTTTTGGATAAACCTCAATTTATAACATGGTCATCAATGTGTGCACAGTAGCAAACCCAGAGAGTGATAGAATTTACCATGTCAAAAATTTAAAGGTGTCAAAAATGGTTCCAAAAATTTCTTCTGGGGTTCTTTAACCTGCTTGTGGACACTGGAGGTACACATGGTCCTATGATTACAGTTATGCACTGTATGATTACAGTTGTTTGCAATGAAGTTGAATACTGTAGCTGCCAGTCACTTGTGAAGTGATTCCGTGGGAGAACCACTCTTGGCTGTCTCCTGGCTGACAGAATTTTTGGAAAAGAGATGCAAGTGAGAGAGCCATTTTAATGGTCCTCTAACCTTTTCCCCCAGAACCCTGAATAACCTTTTAAAAGTTTACAGAAGTTCCACATGACAAAAAGTTTTTCTGTCCTTTGTTTTTTACATTCAAGTCAAGAACCATTTAGGAACCATTATTTTAAAAGTACATTCATTGCATGAGATGAAGAAGATGTATGAGGATGAAGAACCTGTTTTAAAGTTTAAAGAATCTTCAAGTAATGTAAAAGTTAAAGAAATCGGCCTTAAATTTGTACAGAACCTTTACATTAAGCAGTGTTTCTTTAAACCTTCACACATGATTCTTTAGGCAAGCAAAAGTGCATTCTTCCATAGCTTTGCCCAAAGAACCACTTGGGGAACCTTTTTTCAGAGTGCGTATGAGTTTTACTGTAGAGATAAAACTGAAGCTGCTGATCTTAGCGCAGCTAGTTTAATGCCTCCCAGCACACTGTTGATCCACCTTCCTCTCCAGAGATGATCCCTCTTTTCTCTCTTCATCTTTTTTCCTCATCAGCTATATCGGCTGATATCTTGATCAGTTGCCAGGTGTAGAGGGAACAGGTGTTTGCTGTGCCCAGTGCGGCTGCAGCGCACTGTGCTGCTCACACCACATCACTGGCAGTGCACGGCGCTGCTCGAGCGGTGAGCCATTGTTTGACTTGGCAGAGATTAGTGCCTCCCTGGGGCCGTACTACAAAGAAGTCACTGTTATTCACTGTTATTTGAAAAATTACCCATGGGGGGGAAAAAAACTGAACACGGCAAAATGCTGCTTGCATTATTTTGAGCCAATGACACCTGCTTAGCTGGGTCAATCACTGTGAAAAGGCTACTTCTCAGGGAAATAAGTGAGATCATAGAACAATGTGAAAAAGTTAACAAGCAGTTTAAAGTGAATTACATCCCTAAATATTTCCTCAATTAAAAGATTGACAGCTCTATTTGCATCTCCCTCTGCCCTACATATAGAATGTTTTGCAGTACTGAGAATATTTAAGTATATAATAAGGGCATTCAAAAACTGGTAACATTTTACTTGAACCCTTTTACATAGCATTTACATAAATGTGACAGAAGTCATATTCATATTCAGTCTTGGATGGTCATATCAGATTATGTCCAGTAATATAACATAATCTTGTTACTGTTAATTGTCAGAAGTATTAATGTCTGATATTATGATGGTAACTAGAGTAACAAAGGTTAGCTTCTGTTGTGACAATTTCTGGTAATGGCAACATGATACTCTTATATTACTAAACAAAATCTGTTATGCCAACTCATGAAAGCATAAGGCATATACCGTGACATATTTATAGAAATGTTAGACGTGCAGCATACAATTTCAATCAAATGCACTTTTTTTTGCCAAATTCAGCGAATATTCCCTCACCAGCTGTCCATTCTGTGTGCACACATCGATATTTGACAAGAATGAACTTGGCTTTGTATTTGCCAGCTTCTTGGTCCAGGTTTCGCATTCCACCTGAAATGATGCTGCAGTTACATTCTGGCACCTGAGACTGAAGAATGTAACCGCTGCAACAATGAAGGTGGAACAGAAGAACTCAAACAAGGAGCTAAGGTGCTAAATTGTAAATGCTGCACCATTTAAGCTGGAACCAGAAAACTCGAATAAGAAGCAGGTGAAAAAAGCTGACTTCACCTATGCTGAAAGTTGAATGTTTCTGCTGAACATTTGGGGAACATTAGCTTGTTTTTGCTGTTCCACAGGCCCAACATTCCAGTCAATATTGTTTGGTCCGGGTTGCTAATGTTTGTGATAGCAACTGGTTAGCACCACAGCAGCAATTGTAGCGACATATTGCTAATCCACAACGTAGCTAACATTAGTTACATTACTTGCTGGGTCATTGCCCACTTTAACATTACATCATGGAATTTGTCTGTATGGCATTTGCAAAGGGTTTAATGGCCAAGAAGATCTAGAACAAAAAGCAAGATTTCCAGCCCAGTGTTGTTCCCCCTGCCAATACGCGTTCAAAAGTCAGAGGTCTTCAAATCTGGATCTTAAATCCATATTCTGGTCCTGGAATTTGCCAGCACTCATAGTTATTTGAACCTACCAATTATTACAAAATCCAGGACTGGGAACGTGGTCTTGATTTCAAGATCCCTGGCCTATACTATAAAACCCTTAAAGAACTGCAGTTTTAAGGCCATATGGTTTTGCATCAGTCCACCGTAAATCCAGATTTTGGCCCTGGAGTTTGTAATTGCTTGATACTAATTAAACCTACTAACCATTACCAAATTCCAGACTGGATTCAAGGTCCATTTTGAGGACCCCTGATGTAAGTTTACAATATGAATAGATGGAATGGTGGAATTACACAATGATGTTTGTATTTCTTAAAAATATAAGGCACACTACGGCTTAGCTGCAGCATTCACACAACGAGGGTGAAGTTTTCTGCATCATCTAAAATACTGCCATTCTGTAATGAGTTTGAGCAAGGATCAAAGCGTTATCTTCTTGAGGTTCAAATGGATGATTACTTGGCATCATCTATCATCTAAACCTCATCTAAACAGGAAACGAAACTTGCTCCAATAGCCCACAGTGTCTACAAAGACCAGTCACATGGCTTTTTTTGCTGTCATCCCACAAGAAGACCTTATTTTTTCTCAGTTGTCAGCATCATAGGGCTTCTGTTTTTTAAAAGTGTCAAGATCAAAGGGTATTTTTTTTTACAATACATACTTTCTCTTATTGCTGAGGAGGCCACACGCTTTTAACGTTGCAAAGCAATTACAGTAATTAAGAACAAGCTTTACAACCCTTAGATCTCTACATGGGCTTTGATGAGTTAACCACCAAAACAAAAAAAAAATGATAAAGAAGTCTGCGTATAAAAATATGGACTTCTTATGAAGAGAACATGGAAAGCCAGAGTCCAGTGTCCTCTTATCTGTTCAAAGACTTTATTTTGGGATTGAACAAATTAAAGGGAGCATTTTTGGAGCATGTGTTTACAAAGATGGAGGGACAGAGAGAGTGAGAGAGAGAAGGGGGGAGGGGTGGATCTATGGTTTTAGCAAAGTTTTTTAGCAGACTCCAAGCTAATGTTGTGTTACCAGCCCCACATTTCTGTATAAACTGAGCAACAACCGAGTTAATAGTTAAAAAGTTAAATGTTGAGATTGAGCATAGGGCCATAGTGTCAGGTCATTGGCTGGCTTTTTCATAAGAACTAAGAGTCTGACCTTTCATAAAAATCCACTATAATAACAATGCACAAATAATAATTCAAGGCAATTGTACTTTGTGATAAACTACATGTCCAAAAGTACTCTGACACGACCTTTCCAGAAAAATAATTAGATGAGTAAGTGTCTACAAACTGACAGAACTGGCCAAAATGAATTTTGAGTTTTACAAAAGCTGAGGAAATAGCTTAATAAACTTTTTCTAACTGGTTGAAACCAAAAACATACCGCCATGTTAGGCATGAAACATGTACATTCATGTCCTACCTTTGATGTATTGAAGTAGCGTTAGCATTTGCTTTGGCAGTACCAAATTCATAGAAAACTGACTGACTTTTCCTTGGTATTGGATGGATAGATAACAACAGACTCTACAGTACAGTGTCTCACTTTTAAAATCAGATTCAAACACTGGCATGCTGATAACAATCTGAAATGTTGAAGGATAGCGGCAGTTGCGGTGCACGGATTGGAGGGCTGAGAACAGAAGATGGAATATAACAGTCTTATATAATTCTTGACTAGATAAGCCTGTGATCTTTCTAAGTGGCGGAGTAACTAAATTAAAAAATGGCCAATCAGAGTCCCTGAATTACTCTGGGATTCTGGGCTTCAGCCCAGGTAAGCTTGTACATTTAATCATCCCTGATTATGCTGATGTATTTAATTTATGTAGGGTCACCATCCAAATTTGATTCAATCATTCCAGCATACACAAAGTCCATGATAAAAAGATATCATTTCCTCATACACTGAAATGATACTTAAACCAAGGCACAGTTGAATGCTTTGAAGATACAGTTTTCAATGCAGGGCCAATTTACTAACGAGAAACAAATTAGTAACATGTTTACATTATTGTTTGACACAAGAAGTTTTTCTGGCCAAGAAAAACAGAGCAGGTGAGGGCTGCATTGGCAGGTGCCTGTGATACTCCACCTGAGATCAAAACAAGAAGAACGACTTCCAGGCCATCTGTTCTAACACATCAGAACATTACTTATGACATTACGAGTCACTGGCTCCCCTGTTTGAACGCTGCCTCAGTGCCTTGGGCCTTGGCGGGCTCTGCACCCTTCTCCTCCAGCCGGGCCACTC
Organism: Semaprochilodus insignis; assembly: GCA_034552555.1. NCBI lineage: Eukaryota > Metazoa > Chordata > Actinopteri > Characiformes > Prochilodontidae > Semaprochilodus > Semaprochilodus insignis. The sequence goes on along the minus strand of CM067480.1, from coordinate 16,440,634 downwards.
TGAAAGCCTGGCCGAGCTGACCCTGGCCCCTGGGCATTGTTCGCGGAGCTTGGTATTCCCCTCGCAGCATGCTCCAGCCGCTGAAGGATGGGCTTTTAGGACTGCGTCCCACCGCCTGTCCGATTCAAGCCCTCCTCTCTCTCTCAGCTCTCCACTTCATTCCACCCTGTCCTCCCAGTTCTAACCCTGAAGCTCTTTCCCTTTAACAAGAGCAATAATTCTTAAAGTAAGGGTCTTTTTTTTACAGCCCTAAGCTTTTTATCTCCTACTTTTTGTAGTCTAACTGCTCTGTCTCTTCTCTTCCCTTAACTTGCCTGTACCTTTCGCTCTCATTAGCCAGAACAGCACTGTGCATGTCAAGTGTCATCATTTAAAAAAGACTGTTTGAATGGGAGGCCCGCTCTGGGCTACAGTGCTCCCACTTTGGTTGAGGAAAACAGTCAGAAGCTGTCAATCACGGCAAGGCCTAATTCCACTGAAGAGCATGAAGAGTACGACCTCATAATGGCAGGCTTATCAGGATAATCCTCAAGCATCGCATAGCAATACATATAGATTTATCGTCTGTTTTTCACGTTCACCTTGATGTAGGGCCCTCAAAATGGTCATTTGCTGTTCTAGACATGGCTATGATTTGTTTTGGTACCAACATAGCCTTCAGCTTAGGGTTGTCAGTTTTGTGTTGTTAAGGCTGGTATGTGCCTCATCAGGGCTTTGCATGTGGGACAAAATACTGAGCTAGTTACAGACAGCACTTCAGGCTATGGAGAACCCTTACAGAATGCAGCCATAGCTGTCCTGCTTCCTAGGCAGAAGTTACAGTTCTAGCATAAAACAAACAAATAAATACATACATAAACTCATCTATCAAGCTGCTGATCTATCTAGGTTTTGAGGTTGAAATGCATGTGCATACCTATATTGCATGTATTCTCTGGTAATGAGCTCTTTGTTTGCTCAGTCTGTAGCTTGCCCAATGTGTTCATGACCAAAGAGGAAAACTCTTTTTTAAGGAAACTAAGCATCTACAAGGGTTTCAGCATTCTCTTCCTTGGATGTTACCAGAAATGTCACCGGGTGGTTTTGTTTACCAAATTCACAAAGCCCATTTGGTTAGTCATGTTCTTCTTGAGTAAGCCTGTACCTTTCAAGTAAACATGCAGTCATTTTCATAGTTTAAGGCAGAACTGTCAACATGAGACCACGTTTAGTCCCATCCTGGGTTTAGGAGTAGAAAAGACCGGGGAAGGCTAAAACACGTTTTGTCTCAAGTCAGTGGTTGCTTGTGCTATACCTTTCAGAGAAGATACCACTGAATGTCTGTTACAAACCATAATGCTGAAGTCCATTATTTACATACGAGCAAGTGGCAGATTAATCACAAGTATAATTAGGAACTGACAGAAGAATCGGCCAATCAGTCTAAAACTGCTGCCTATAGTACATATTGTAATATGTCTGTTACAAGATTCAAATGTTATATCTAATGTACAATGGTAAAAAAGTGTTCATGTATGGTAAGGGCAACCCATAAACATGCTAGCAGAAAATTAGCATTATTGTTGAGGTGTTGTGAATTCTGACATTTATATGAAGAACTGAAGGCTTAGCAGCAAGCTTTATAGCAAGAACCGAAGGCCTCGCTGGTTTCCTAGCAATATTGCAGTGTACAAGGGAGGAAGAAGCTGCTAATGATGTAGGACAAAGTCAAATTTCCATTGACAGTTAAAGCTTACCTTAGTTGAGTGGGTTCCTGCAAGAAAAGCGACTGGGCCTGTTGTTCTTTGGTTGTTATTGGTCTCATTTATATTGTTACAGTCCACTCTGCCTTGCTCAGTCATGATATTGCTAGATTTTTTAAGCAAGAATCTTTGGAGTTTATGGCATGTTCTAAAGATCACCTTAAACTAGAGAAACTACAGAAACATTTTTTTTCTGCTTCCACTTGCAGTGTAAACGTTTCCACCAGCTCCTGCAAGCAGCACCACACAAGGGCAAATGCCATCCAATATTTGACATACTCTATTCATAAAAAAGATATTTTGTATCCTGAAATGTATCCTCAGACTCGCCTTTCATTTGCTCAAATTGTCTGAAGGTTGAGCCAGTTCTGTAGCACAGTAATGTAATTCATGTGTTCTTCAGGTGATCGGTTGCTTCACAACAAGTTAGAGTTTATTATTTATTTACTGATTATTTTGATTAGTTATCTATTTTACAATTTATTGTTTGTTCATTTGCCCTCATGGTAATTGTGTGTGCTAATTATTTTGGGATTGTCATAATTTTATATAGACTGTTTATTAATTTGCAGGATTGTTGTACATGTAACTGCTCCCAAGCAAGACAGTGACATTTAGTCCAGGATTGCAAGACATTGTTGTGGAACCTGCAAATTTTGCAGAGTCATGCAGAAATGCAGACCTTTACTGCTGCTAACTTGCTAACTGTTTGTGTAGCATAAACATATCACTGTTTCTCTGCTCAGGGGGGTGTTGAAGAATATGCACAGGAGATTGGAGATTGGATTGGTGTTACAGTTTATTGCATGTCATGACCCTTCCTGGTCTCCACCACCAGATGCAATGTGTGCATTGAGGATGTAAACTGTAGTCATAGTCATAAAACTTTGTTTATAATGCTGTGAGCATAACTTGACTTAACATGATGTCATTTCCTAGTGGAATTTTCCTCTGAATTACAGTTTGAGAAGAAACAGAAAGGAAGACGAACAGAGCAGAGTGCAATCTGCTCAATCCCCCATCAACTGTGCAGGACCTGCCCAATGTTTGTTGATTTGTCCCTCTGAGGTCTGGGCCCTGTGTCAACACAAGCTGCTGCTACTGTTGATTCAAGCGTCTCGCAGGTTCAGAACGTGCACAGATTAGTGGAGATACCTGTCACAATGGCTCCGATGAAATCTCTAGAGTATTTTCTTCTGTGCATGGCTACGCATAAAGAAAACATCTGAATAGTCAAATAGAAAGTATAAGTGAATTCTGTAAAGGCTTTTCATCAAACCTGAAACACTGCATTTCACAGTTGGCAAGTGTTTTCCATGTACTCACAGTATACAGAAGATATTTTATCAGAGGCCAATCTAAAGCTGAGGACTCCCAGTTTAACCTTTAAATATGTGGGTGTTTTCTACATACCTCAGGTGGGTGTGCAAAAGTGCGAAATCAGCCAAGAGAATTGTTTAAAACTATTATAGTATCAAATGTGATTTTCCTTATAAAATGCAATATAGAAATATACAAATAGACTTCAATGAAACAAAATGTTACCGTGTTATTAATGTTATGATAAAAAGTTATTAATGTTATTAAAATACAGTTAGAAGAACAGAGGTTTGGTTATAGTCTAACTACACCTGATTTAATATAATGAAGTACGGACTGGCTGAACATCTGTAGATGTTAGGTGGTAACTGTAAATACTGGCCTTCCTTGAAGAGAATTTTAGATATGGTTAAGCAGACACACTAGCAGACATAAAATCACAATATATCGTTTATTGGTTTATTTATATTTATTCTAATGTTAGTCTTTCTGAACAGATCATTGCTGTCTGTTTTTTTCATCTCCTGTAGTTAAGTTAATCTTTTGGAGATCAAGGTTTTGTTCTGACAGCGATGAAATTCTTGCTCACTTTAGCAGAGTAGTGTATATCTAACACAGTGTGATCTACACTGACAGAATAATGTGAAACTGTAAAAACATTGTGCTAACAACAACAGTTTTTATTCTTCGTTCTTTGAACTTGGCAACTGTCCTTTATATTGTGTGGGAAAATCATGATGAATGGAAGAATAGAAAAGCTCTAAAATCACTTGGAAAAAAGTTGTCTTACAAGAAGCCTAGTAACCATTCCTATCAAACCTTTTATTTATCATGTCTTATAAAAGCATTTATAAAGCATTATATGGCATACGCAATACCTTATAATGCCCGCTATAAGCTTATGTAATTGTATTATTGTATTTTAATACATATTGTCTTAATTATGTATTATGTAAACTTTAAAAAGTGGATGTAACATACTTTGCGCACACCAGCTGCCCTTTACATTGTGTAAAAGCCTTATGATGAATGGATCAATAGAAATGCTCCAACATTGCTTGGAATAACACCTTTTTATTTATTAACTTCCATTAAAAGTGAAGAGCATTTTTGCCCTCTCCTGTAAAGTTGCTAGCTTGGAGGTACTTGTTTTTCTTTGGGCAGGACGATATGCAGGCATTTGTAGGTGTATGAAATACAAATAGGCCTAATATGCGGTTATTTAATTCATTTAACAGACATTAATTTTTCATGAGAACAATATTGCATTAGAAACAAGCAGGCACAAAGACAGGACAGTTTAGTTAGTACTATTTAATAGACTTTAAAATATATTTTATTAATGTCTGCCTTTGCCTGTTTTCACTATAGGAGTCACAACAATGTCCCTGTTTTTCTGCACAAGGAGACTATTTAAAAATATTATGTAATATTAATAAATTATGCAATATTAATAAAGACTGGCCTTTCTTCCTGCATTGTTAAATATCCAATCTGGATATATACACTTAATGCACTTAAAGCAGCTTCAGTCAGTTGAGCTTTTCAGTGTGACGTCCGGTAAATAAAGGAAACATACATTTACACTAGCCTGGCAAATCTGCGTAAGCGGGTGAAAGTATTACACATTCCCACCACGAGTTTGTGTAAGCCCCTTAATGAGATGCGCTATGCTGTGCGTTGCGCGCCCTGGCGGGCAGCTGCCTTCTTGACTGTTCCAGTCACTCATACCAGGAGATTAATGAAGTGGACCGGGGCTTTGACCTGTGAACTCTGTTGCTCTCAGTGCCGCACTGTGTATGCGGTGAACATGCGGCAGCAGGTATATCGTCTCGGCCGCGCTCAGCCTGGATCTGGGCAGGAGGGCCTTTTGTGCTCCGCCAGCATCAAGCTCAGCCAGGAATGCGACAGTTAATCTTCAGGTGCTGGAGAAAATTCTCCGGCTCTTTACCTTGCAGGCCTTCTTCTCCGCACAGGCATACATAGACTAGAGTGGATGAGCGTTTACTCACCCTGTCTTGCTAACCTCAAGGCTAATGTGCAGTGGAGAGTGGGAAATGCACCTTTGGCTACATTCACATTACAGGGGTGAGTTTCGATTTAGATTTTGAGCCACTTTGACTGCATTCACATCGGGTTATTCCATGACATCACATCTAAGGCCTTTCCTTCATCTCATGGAATTTCCAATACATTCAAAGAAAAACTTTAAAGCTCTGGACCAACTAGATTTTTAGAAATACGTTTTTCCTTTAGTGCGTTATGAAGCTTTTTGTGCATGTAAACGGTCTGCGAAGTTATAAAGCCCAAAGTACATGCCAGAGGGAGAACTCTCTCCAACAGAAACCACTTTTCTCAGCTGCCTGAAACAACTTGTTGAAATTCCAGCCCTATTCTCTGTTACAACATGACATCATGTTGTAACACAATCCTCATTACCCACCTACTGGCAAATTTGGCACACTCTGAAATGTCCGGCTCAAGTCTAGCTTGCCAAGATGGAACGGTTCTACCAACTTCTTCTACCTGACTTTCATACTGGGACTCCGGGAAGGAGCTTGTAGCAGGGTGCCATTCCAGCAGTTGACCAACCAGAGTAGAGTGAGCAAGCTGGCCAATCATAGCACAGTGGGCTCACTGGGAGGTGACGTTTCTGACTGAGGGTGAATACAGAGGTACAATATGAGAAAAATATGGTCTTGGAAAAATGTAAATATATCCTAGTAGACCCCAAAAACAAAATTAACGAACAATTGAAATTAGCATAATGGATCCCCTTTGAAGTACCTTATCAAGTTTAAAGTAATAAAATAGTCTTAAATAAACAAAGTCTTAAATACTGAGTTTAACTTCTTAGAAAATGGCTTGATTCATGGCTGAATCAAAAAAGGGATTGAAAAGTCCCTTTAATAAAAGAATTTTAACTAAGCTAATTTATTGCTTGCAATGGGAATACTTAGTTACAAAGATTAAATATTTAAATCTGAGCAAACCAACTCGTTTAAAGGTTAACTATTATGGAAAAACAAATTCCTCCCTCATCTTTTTAAATAAAGGATTTGGAGTAATATGTAGACATTGTTTCAAAACTGTTCACTACACAGTCAATGCATCCAAGCCTGCTTTGTTTCTGTGATATCACAAGAACCAACTCACTTACATATCACTTCAATATGTCCACTTATTGATCCTACTTGAGTTCAGCAACGTTAGTTCACACTGAAGTTATTAGCAGTGGTTTAGATCTGAGTGCTTTTTGAATGAGGCTGCCAATCAAAACTCATCTCCAGCTCATCTTATCTATCAGTCTTAAAGGCACAAAAACAAAAATAGTCCATTTAACGCTAGGGGATAAAGAAGGGTGGAGAATGAGCATGTGAAAATGATTTATTGAGTGGACCTCAGGGTAAGAGTAAAATACAGAGAAAAATCTAGGGCCCTTTAAAGTGGAATACTGTTTTTTTGTTGTATTTATAGGCAGATAACATTTAGAATTTGCAATGTGTTGCAGCAGACCTTTACAAACTCATGACAAAGGACTTACTTAATGACCACATGAATTCAATTTAGTTTTTCCTTTTTCCAGGATTTTACCAGAAATCCAGGATAAGACCAGACAGGGCATGGAATGAGCCCTTTATCTTATTGCTCAATTATGTTTTTTTGTTTGTTTGTTTGTTTTGGTTTTTGCTTAGGTCCAAACATCCTGCCTTAATGGTTTACATTCATGTTTGTGACCCATGTGACTCAAATGACCCATGTCTGTCATTAGTGTTATCAGAGCTCTGACATGAAAGGATCTGCATCCACACATTTCATCATCAGGTTAGCTGCTGCTGTTGACATGGTGGCTATGAAGTTAGAAAACACACAGTTCAAGCCACCCGAAGCTGCTCTAGGAACACATCTGAAAAATTGTAACCTGTCTTATAACTAGCCAAAACACTGCATTTGTCAGTTGAACCATATAATCTTGCATGCTATATGTGGCTCTAGATAGAGCACATACTCGGTATGTGGCTGTGTAATCATAATGCAAATGTTCAGACTGGAATCTACATTTGTTTTCAAAACACCAAACAACAATCCACTTTGCATGTCTCTGTCATCATTGTCCAGTGTTAGCAGCAGAGGTGAGTAGCCAAAACCCATCATTATTCAATCCTACAAGTAAATGTATTGCTTCTTCAGTGAAATAATGACTCAAGTAGAACAGTAAAGATATTGTTCCAAAAGCAACTCGACTTGAAGCACATAAGAGAGGTTTGATGTAAAATTGTAGAGACACCTTTGCAACGTAAATACAGCCATTTTATCTATTATCCCAAAGCACCAGTGAACCTACACGTCTTCTGATTTTTAAGTAATTTTGATAATGGTAAAATAATATTACATCTAAAAAAGAAGAGTTCTCTGTTTAGCCTTAAAATCCCTTACTGTACCTCTCCACTATGAATGAAGTTAAAAATAATGTGCTTTAAACTAAAACCTTCTCAGAATCGTAAACTCACACAGCGTAGCTGCTACTGGGGTTGTGATAAAGGTGGACCTGCTTCTCTCTTCACTCTCTTCAGTGTCTGAGTGAAGCTTCTTAATATTGTCCAAGGTTTGAGAAACTGTCTTGAGTGAAACGTGCAAAGCAAACTAACAACTTTGAGGGATGGACGTTTAGAAATGGACATGCTTGTTGACAGCTGGGTTCTTTGGGAAGGGTATGAAATGTGCCAACATCCACTTCACAGCCTGGATCAGTACCTTTCCGCACAATCTGCCACTTTCATTGCTGTTGCTCTGTTGTTATAAGTTTGGAGGCATAAATATTAAGAGTTTAGGATTTCGGAATAGGCCTGTTTTACTGCCCCGTTTTGCAAATGCTGGATTTGTCTTTGAAGGAGACGACTACAGTGTTGGAGATTCACATTAAGTCAGTTCCATGTACTAAACATTTTCTCTATGGCACTTATAAGCAGATAAAAGATATTAGTAACTAAATGTGAATGACTGCAACATTATCATCATCTTAATTGTCATCTAAACTGCCTGTCCTCCGGGGTAACTGCAATATGACTTAATAAAAAGTAGATTTGTTGCGACCCCCTCAGAGATGACCTGGAAGAACTTTTGTCCAGACCAGCCCGGTGCTCTTTATCAGTCTTCAGCTTGCTTCACTCATTAAAAAAGCTTTGTTAAACTTTGTAGGACGTAGGGGACAGGTCCCATTTTGTTTCCTTTTCTTGCAGGAAGATTATTATTATTATTATTATTATTATTATTTTGT
>CM067480.1:16372122-16431952 GCA_034552555.1 Semaprochilodus insignis | reverse complement strand
ATAATAATAATAATAATAATAATAATAATAATAAATAAATCAGTGTTAACTGCTTCCTATAGGAACAAAATAATGCTTAATTTCAACTAACCTTTTTATAGGTTATCTGTAAGGTTTCACAGTGAGGGTATATGATGATTCAGTAAATGTAGAGCTGAGGTGCTGTGCCTTTTAATCACTTTGGTGTGTTTTTGAGTATTTTCTTTCAGTAAATTTAGAATTAAAGTTCTGGATCTTGTTAAAGATGTTGGCTATACAAGCTGTAGTATTTAAGGTGGAATAGCACATTCGATTAAGAAGCTGGCGAATAGAAAGCCTTGTTTAAAGAAGAACTTCAATCATCCCCACTGACAGTTGCTTTGAAATGGTATGAAAACTGCTAATATCCCCTTCAAAGCCTGTAACAGTGGATTTATCAACATAATTTGATATTGCTCCATTGTCATTGTATTTTAATTCTGGGGATGTAATTAATAATGTGTTAATAACGCAGTTTTAGGTTTTGGCTCATTTTACTGAAAAAGTCTGATTTGTATTTAAAGGAAGAGACAACAGTGTTTGAGATACATGCTATGTCAATCTATGTTCCAAACTTTCCTTATTCTACTATGCCAATGTAAATGCAGTTTTCCATTCCATTGCACCTTTAAGAAATGTTTGGCATATAGAACTGACATACCATGAACCTCAAACACTGTTGTCTCCTCCTTCAAATACAAATCCTGCATTTGTAGAAGAGGGCAGTAAAACAAGCTGACAGTGTTTGAGGTTGACGGTATGTCAGTTCTATATACTGATCTTTCCCATTTCAATTATGGCTTTGTACGCAGTCAAATCAGATTTTTATGACCACCCCTGGTTTGGAATGAACTCGGCCTGGGGCATCACAGAGGCCACTTGACAGGGTTTGCTGTAGAAATAAGAGAGCACACCAGTGAGCTGTATCAGAGTGTAAAACAGTCGTAATGGGCAAGGGACACAGCTTAATTGATGTCTAAAAGGGCGTGATAATAGAGTACCAGCCATAGGGTGGTAGCATCTCAGAAACCGATAACTTTGTGGGTTGTTCTAGAGCCGCCGTAGTGAAGGTGTACCAAGAATGAACTTCTTGCACATTGAGTGCCTTTCAGTGGCTTAACCTTGGTGCACCATGGGCCACTAATGCCAAAGGGGAACAACAACTCGAGTGGCACAGAGCAATCGATGTGCGACAGTAGACCAGTTAACCTCTATAATGAACACAGGAACACCAAGGAAACTGTCGGGGATCACCATTGAGCAGGCACTGTTACATCTGGCCCTGTGAAGCAGATGCAAGGTTAAGTCACCCATGTTCATCGTCAGCGTTGCCTCTTCAGTTTACACAGGAGTACAATGAAGTTATTGGACACTGGAGGATTAGAAGAATGTTGCTTTCTCACACAAATCCGGGTTTGTGCTGCATAAAGTGGATGAAGAGTGGAGTATATGCCACCAAAATATGAGAACCACCTCCAAGAGTTAACTGTGGGCTAAATGCAGGCTGGTGGTGATGCCAGTGTACATGCCCGAGGGACATTTTTCCTGGCATGATCTTGGAGCACTAATACCAATGCACGGCTCTCTAAATGCCAACAGCTAATTGGCAATCCTAGCAGATTATCTGCAACTGTACATGTTGATCATTCCTGATGGTAATGGTACCTATTAACAGGATAACGTCCCACCTAACCGCACAATCTATGAGTGGTTTCAGGAGCATGACCGTGACTTTGGTGTCTCTCACTAGCCTGCTACCTCACCAAATCTCAATATACTGGAGCACATCTGGGAACACTTGGATCACCAGGTTCACCGTGCTGAGTGCCTCCAGATACCATCCGTCACCTAGTGCAATCCATGCTACAAAGCCTCGCAAGTGTCTTCTGAGCCAAGGTTATTCCCACTATTAGGTAGGTGATCATAATATTCTGATAGGACTGTGAATGTACCACAGATTCTATGGCACCTTTTTAATTATGATTTTGTTGCGTGTGAAATTTGATTTGTTGTCTGTGAGTGCTGTCACTGTATTTTGTCTAGGCCTCCAATCTTAGGCCTCCAATCACTGCCTAACAGCCATTGCTATCTGTCATTGCCTCAAGTCTTCAGTTCATGATATCCCCAATATTTATCAATCACTCATTTATTTGCCATGAAAGTGCAAATAAGGTGGTGCTGATTAGAGACTTTTCTCACAAATTTTGCTAAGGCAACAACAGTTGGAAAAGAAGATTGTTTAGTTGGAAACGCTTCCTCCTAAATGAATCATAGCAGTTGACTGGAGAAATGGTTTACAGCTTAAAATGGTAAACGCCTCAAATTAGGTCTCACTTAATGCCGGTAGCATTCACGACAGACAGACGGTTGCTTTATTTAGAATGAGACATACCTATGGCATTCCACAGATTACTTCTAATCCACACATCGCACCAGCCTACTCCACCCTAAACATAGTGTCTCATCAGATACCCACCACATCTGGCTTTCCTCACACGCTTGTCCTTCACGTGTTATGGCAGCTCCACTTCTGTTCGGAGGCTCTTCCATCTCCTCTGTGGAGTATCTATGACTCATTAATGATTACATAGCAAACGGCGGCCGCTCCCGAGTCCTGAGCAGTGAACCACCCAGCCGTGGCCTGAAGAGGGGCTGCCTATCTTTCCCAGCGGCCCCAGCTATGCCTGCATTTCCCTCCGCTCCCCAATCTAATCTCGCTTCTGGGCTGGTACTCAGCAGCATGGTCACTGGCCCTTACATCAACTGATACACATGTGGTCAACATCAGGAAGTGGCTGATAGAACTTAGACATTATTCCCCGCCGTGGGGCATTAGGTAAGACAAGTGGAATCCATGGCCATTACCTCAGTCATGCTCGACTTAGCAACCCACGCCCCAAAGGCACCTTTTTTGGGCAAACGACTCATGTCATCATCACGGCATTGAAAAAGAGCCATTAAACATTGACATGCGGTTTGTAAATCCCAAGTGGGAGTGAGGCTTGGCAGTGGTTTTAGGGCTTTGGTTACAGTAGAGTGGTAGGTAAACAAGTCAGTTCACAGGCCCATTACGAGTGCCACCTTCTTATTAATGAATGAAGCAGGTCAGGGGATTTTCTCTCTGGCACAGTAGTTCACAAAGTTTGCACAGGCGCTCTGGAGGTGCTGCATTAATGCTTACTGCATTAGTGTATTGGATATTCAAAGAATGTCTTTGAAAGTACTCAAAGCGTACTACAGCTTTTGCTTTGATTTTCTGGATTTTTGCATTTATGTCCAAAAGTGTGGAACAGCAATTTTCCGAAGTCCAGTGTAAAGCCTTTCCAAAAGAGTAGAAGCTGTTATTGTTGCAAAGATGAGCCAAACTCGCTATTAATACCCATGATTTGACAAAAAATGTTGAATGAGCTGTTGTCTACAAACTTCTTGGATGTACAGTGCTGTACAAACATCAGATAACACCCTTCATTTGTTTAGCTTCCAGTCAAAATCTCCATTAAGTTATTCATTTTGCAATAGATATATCTCATGAGATTAGATGTAGGCAAAGATAATCCACTAGCATCAGAAAGAGGAAAGTCTATGGACAATGGCGTATATTTATCAAAGTTCTGAGAGTATAAATACTGATCTGGGATCTGTTCATGCCTTTTATGATGTGTAGACTGATGAGACCTGACTTTAGGTCAGTATTTTTACTCTTGATGCTTGATAAAAATGGGCCAAAAAAACAAGAGATTCAAAAAGCCTAATTCAAAAAAGTATTAACTAATAACTGTGTAAGACCCTAGGAGACCACCAAACACTGACCCCATCAGATAAACAGTACTTAAAGCTTAAAGCTCCAATTTTAACTCTTGTCTTATCTACTGTAAGAAGACAACTCAATGCTATGGGCCTGAAAGGATGTGTAGATGTTGTGAAGGTGTTGTTGAGAAAAGGAAATGCACAGAAACTTCACAATCCAGACATCAACATCACTAAATGTTTTCAGGATTATTTTGATTGTGATAGGCAGAGTATCCACTTGGGGAAGTGTAAGAAGATAGTAATAAATGCAAAGAGTGGACACATTAAATATTTAAAGAAAATGCTATGTTTAGTTGTAGAGGCTTCTGTGTAATTGTTAAACATATATTTTCTGCTTCTATCCTGATGCTGAAAAATGAATTACTAAATGCCCATTTTGCCTGGAAATAAATGAATGAATGAAGGGTGGTCTCTGACATTTGCCCAGAATTTTACATCCAGTATCTGAATATCTTTCTGCTTCCATTCGCTATGCTCTAGTGCAGATCCTCAGAGTGCTCTCTATTTGGTCCTCTTAAACTGTTACCTGTGCTGCGGTACTTGGCATGGCCCTCAGGAATGTTCAGCATGCACCTGAAAATGTCAACAATTAAAGTATTTATAGGAGTTTAAATCACACACACACACAGAGACACACACACACACACACACACACACACTCCTACACCCCCCCCCCACACACACACACACACACACACACAATGAACTCTGTAATATAACAGAGCCTTTTGTTGCGTGCACCCAGCCGGCGGTAGAGTGCGGGCACTGCTCCAATGCTGCATAGCGCTCTATGAAGCTTTCCTTTGAGAGTGGAAAAAACTTAAGATCCTATCGCACTCTGGGCATCATCATCAGAGTCATCAGAGAATCACACACTGTGTGTGGCTCACATCTCCTCCTCGACTCAGTGCCCTGTGAAATTCATTTGAATCAAGTGATAACCGCAGACTTTGACTCATGTTTTACCCCCCTGGGAAAGCCTGGAGTCGGACAGCCATCTAGCCCAGTGGCCAGCCCTGCTCTTTGATTTTGCATCATCCTCTAGGACCGAGTCTGGTGCTGCCCAATAAACATCTGTATACGCCCTGTGTGGACCTCTATCTCTATGTGCTGTATCAGATTAAGCACAGAAAGTAAACGTTTGCAAGACATTGTGTTCATTTTCCCAATGTGCAGAATCTGTCCTTCTCTGTTCCCAGTTAGTGCTTCCAGGAACGCAGCATTATGCACTGATACGTGTGGAGCTTCACATTTTCTATGAGATGCCAATCACAGACATACTGATTGAGCAATCTACAATGTTTAAACTTATTTTCGGGAGTTTAACCGTTGTAACTGATCCTTATTAGAGTACTATTTAGAAACAATTATAAAGTTAAGTCCCTGAATAGTTTTTGGCTAGTACATATGGTTCTAGTAGAACCTTTGGTTGGTGTAGAAGTTTTCTTTATCTGGTTGCTCTTTAAATCCTAAAAAGGTTTTAATGAACACACACCTCATGTACAAAATTAAAATGAGACCAAGTAAATAAAGCTTGCCAATTCACATTTGCGATACTTGTTACTGTATTTTCCAAATGGGAGGTCCTGAAAAGTGACTTTCCTTTCTGTATTGCAGCAATGTAGAGCACCACTGTTCATCTACATAACATGGCCCACCAACACCACCTTCACCACGGTCTTAGCTGTCCAGGGTGGACAACTTACTGGACATAAACAAGAATAAATGTGCTGTTGTTGGATGCTAGCATTCCAGTGTGTTATTGTACAGGCAAATATAAACCTCAGTTTCTGTTTCTCAGTTTAACTGATAAGTTATTGTGCCTGCCAGCTGAAGTCTTCATACATTTTACAAAAGTTCAAAATATCACTTTTTGGCTAAACGCTTGGAAAACTATGCAGTTACTAAGATAGCTACATAGATGACATTTCAACTCAGAATTTTCTGACATAAATTAGAGTAATGATACAAATGTAGGATGCTGCATTCATGTTTGCACACCTCATAGCCGTAGTTGGCCAACAGCAGCATGAAGCCACGCAAACGCTTGCATGAAGGCCGCATTGCTGGTGAGAATGGATGATTATTAGAGGAGAACTATAGCAGTGATTGATTGTTTATTTACGGTGGAAAAAGTTACAAAGGCGCTCTATATTATTTTACGTCTGTAGTACAGTACTGGGTTCATCTGGAATTCAACAAGGTCTGGTTCATTCCACTGCTGTGGTCATTGCTGAAAGTTGGGAAAATTCGGCTCTTGACAAAGTGAGTCGCTGCCACTCGCAGTGTAGAATTTGCCCTCACGGCTCCTTTGAAAATAGTGGAACATCCAGTTTGTCGTCGTCCAACATTTAAATGGAGCATAAGATAAGCACGCGTTGCGTAGATGTGTTTGAGAGGTCCTGTGTGTGAGCTACGTCAGCCAGATAGTATCATCAATAAACCACCATACTGTTACAAAGTGAAACAGGGCTGTGAATGTGAACATGAAATCTCACCATTCGGAAACACCCTGGGCGGTCGTGGACCCTCAGATGCTGTATCCACAGGTGGAACATATAAGACCACCATACAGATTTGCTTAGCGGCCAAAAACTTTGTGCACTTGTGGCGACACGCAGTGGCACTGTGCGACTGACTCGGTTCAGTTTCTCAGGGCCTCACCCAGCATTTAGCCTTTACTACATTAAAGTCATGTTGAGACCACAGAAAGCCACAGCAGATCAATTACGGCTTGAAATTTACATGAAGAAAGGCAGTCAGTCTTTCAAATACACTGACGGGAAGTGGTCTAATGTTACTAGCCTAGTCTTTTTTCACTTTGTGTCTTCAGCTCAAAAACAGTGAGTTTGAAGAGGTAGTAAACTGATTCCAAACAGAATGTTGAGCTAAATGCTTTTAAATGAGCAGAGTGTAAAAATGAACGTGAACTTATTCTACAGCATGGCTCTGCTACATGACTCTATACAGTCTCACGAAGCTGTGGTCCATTGCAGCCATTTTTTAACTATGCACAGGAGTGCAATGGCGACGCCCGAGACCCCCAAGACCACCGAGAGTCTTCTCATTTTAATACAGAATCAGCATCCAGTAAACAAGCTTTTCTTCACAGATGAGAAAATTCCCCCACCCTCATCACAGATGTCTTTAAAGGGGAAAAGAAAGTATATAAAACCAGGAAAGAGGTAAAATAGGTTAAAAAATGATTCTTTGAAAGGTTCACCAAAAACAGTTCCTCTAAGGCATTGCTGTAAAGAACAGAAGTACAGGCAAAGGCACCATACATTTTACAGTAGACATTACAGTAGTTACACGTATTCACGTAAGCCTGAAAAGTGGCAAAGCTGGCAAAAACCCAACGTCTGTTTTAAAGTGACACTACAGGATGAACTAGTTAACTGGAGCACAAAAGACAATCATGGTTGCAATAATAAAACATGCGAGGATTCCGCATATCTTTGGAGTAAAAATAACATGAAAAAACAAAACAAAAACAAGCTGACATTTTAAGCTCTTGATAAGAACCCAGACCCGTATCGCCCACAATGCACCATTTCAGGTTTTAGGTAAATAAACTGGATGAATGCAGTGGTATTGTATAGTACACAGTGGAATATTGTGAAGATATATATATATATATATATATGTGTGTGTGTGTGTGTGTGTGTGTGTGTGTGTGTGTGTACTCATCATCTAAAGAATAGCTGCACAAATAGTTGCACCCAGAAGGAATCAACCAACAGGAAAGAAACTTGGTGGGTAGGTTTGACATTGTGAGACATGCAAATGATTCAAGTTGTATGCTCAGCTGTGCTTTTTATGTAAACATCCGACTGACCCAACAGCCACGACTGCGAACATTCGGTGAGCAGTGATGCCCAACATGTCCCAGCACACTGGGAGACGGACACATAATGGATGCATTACATGCACACAGACCATTATGTTGACTGCCCTTAACACCATGTCAACATCGTCAAGGACTGCAATAATGGTGTTGTGCCAGACCGTCATGGAGTGAGAGAATCCAATTTTTGTCTTGGTGGAGATGACCAATGGAGGCACCATGGTCAGCACCAAGGTTAACGGTCTATTAGTAATGCGCCACATGTCCAGAAGGCCTGGAGTCACTTCACCTCCACCCCTACCTGCAGGAACTGTGTGAGAATGTTCAAGCTGCATGGATGGATTATCACAGGACACCATTAGGAACTTCTACAACTCCACAGAAGCTGAGAGGCCTGGCACGTAGCGTTAGCAAACAGTGGCGGCCCAAGGCCATACTGTATGTGTAGCTCAATAAATATTGCCCATATCAGTCTAAATATATCATCATTTATTGTTCCTGGTAACCTTTATCTTCCTTCTGAATATTATTGCCATCCAACATTTCCTGTTGGATGCGACTATTGCATAGTAATACATCAAATCAACACATATTGTATTAATGTTAACAATAATTTGTATTTATTATAATGCAATTTATCTCAATATATCTTCTTTTCTGAGAAGTGTTTACTCCACAGACAGATTGTTTTGCACACCATACTGTATGTATATATCAAACAAATTAAGCCAACACATGCAACCTCCAGCGGCTCCACTGCCCGTGTTAAGCCATTGCTGGATATTGAGGGCAATAAAATTCATTCAGTTCAGATCAGTCAGCACACTATTTATTATTCACAGCTCTGAGAAGGACTTTAGAAAGGCTAGAACTCTCCCATGAGGTCATCCAGCCCAGGATGAGAGACACATGGCTATTGCGGCATGAGCTCCACTGCTAGTCACATGTGACTTTATGGGGTTTTGATCATTTCGGGAGGACATTCTTATCATGCCCCTGTAATTGAATAAAGAGAGAAAATCGATCTTCCTCTATTCCTCTCTCACCCGTTCTGCCTTTTCTTCATCCACACTGGAAGCTTCTCCCTCAAAGTTGAAGAACTTGACAACCATGTGATCAGGTTGCATCTCTCTTTGTGCCATTGTCTCTGGGCTCCTTTTAATCAGGAGGCGTGTCACCCCGAAGCGACATTCCGTTACTCTTTCCACTGCCCTTCTCTCTTACATGTCTTTTCTGACATCAATTTCTCCTCACAAAGAACTCATTTTTCTCCTCTATGATGGAGTCAGCAGCATCTTGAGACACCCTCCTCCTCCACCTCCAGTCAGCATCTCTATTTTGGCCAACTCAAAAAAAAAAAGGGAAAAAGAAAAAGCCCCTTAAAGACGGAACAATAAGAACAATACGGCACCTGCAAAATAATGAGGCCTCAGTCAGCCCTGATGAGCGGTGCAGGCACGCTGATGGTTCACTTTAAAGTGGTCTGAGATGAATCTGCAACCACACCTGAAATCCCCCTGAATGGAATTCCCCCAATCGCACGCGCTCGTGTACACGTTGAAACTCACAAAATAAGCTCTTATTTCCTCTGTTCTTCCCTCGTCCTGTGAGATCAGAGAGCCAACAGGCTTTGTCATTGAACTTGAGTCCACAGCAGAAGAGCGGCTTCATTCACCCCCGTCATTGTCATCATCTCCGTCAGCGGTTTCAGACTCTGCATGCACCACGTCACATGAATGTGAGCAGAAACTCTGCCTGGGCGAACAAAAGGCCAGCTGTTTACCCTCTCCTACTTTTAACTCCAGCGAGAGTCCTAAACATTACTCATCTGAGTTTCTGGTCTAAAGGTTAAACTAACCTCATCGTGGAGTGTTGCCATGAACCGGCCTCGTTTCACTGCCAGGCCAAGGCCAACCGCGACCAGATGTCCAGTCTTATTACAGCACACAGAGCATATTGAGTCTGGGATGGCAGGCTGACATAAGCGATTGGAGAGGGGTCTAACTGTGGGCTTTCAGTCGCAGCAAATCAGTTGCCCTTTTCATGCCACACACTGCACTATCAGCTCTTTCATTGCGGCGACTCCTTCATAGACTCCCTGTGGAGGTGGCCCCTGTCGATCCTTGAGCCCAAGCATGTGCTAGGTAGAGAGTGACACAAAAAAAGGCTTTGTGGCCCTCAGTATACTCTAGTGCTCTAGGAGTCAGGAGGTCAGCATGTAGGGAGGGGGTGAGAAGGAGTACGGAGCAAAGGAGGGAGAGCCACAAACCTTTTGGTTGTTTTCCCACCCTGCTAAAGAAAACTTAGGGCTCTCTTGAGAATTTCTTCAGTCATGTGAATCTAGAGTTTGTAGATTCATGATGGAGGAAAGCACGATGAGCTTCCAGGGTTCTCCATAACATTAGGGGCATTTTTATCTGACCTCGCTGATTTGGACTTTGACCTTTCAGCAAGGTTTCCTAAGGGATAACAAATGCTAAAGTTACTGAAGCATAAGTAAACACGTCTGTGTAAAGGTACCATGTATATTAACAGGACTGATTTGATAATATAAACTGGATTATTGAATCCACATGGATTATCTGTAATTGTCTGGCAACAATGTAGACACAATCACCTTTGTGGTGTTTTTACAAACCTGACCATGACTTTACTGCAACTCTTAAACAGCCACTATGTGGAAACTAAGATTTGACCATCGAAGGAAATGAAGCCGCAAAAGCACCCAGTTTTTAGTTCATTTACTTAATTCGTTATACACTCATCATCAAAAGACTAGTTGCAAAAATAGCTGCACCAGAAGCAATCAACCAACAGGAACGAAACTTGGTGAGTAGGTTTGAAATTGTGAGACATGCTAATAATTTAAGTTTCATTCTCGGCCACATATTTGGCGTATGCAAGGATGAGCCTTAGTGCTGTACTATTGGCAGATGGCTGCACGACACAGGACTACATGTACACGAGACTGTTATGACAACTGCCCTTAACACCATGTCAACATCAAGACCTCAATCATGCCAGACTGTCATGGAGTGACTCAGAATGGCAGTGTGTCATCTTCAGGGACGAGTCACACTTTTGTCTTGTTGGAGATGACCAATGACCGTGGTCAGCGCCAAGATGAACAGTTTGTTGTGACATGCCACACGTCCAGAAGGCCTGGCCTCCACCCCTACAGCAAAATCTGCAGGAACTAAGTGAGAATATTCAAGATTATCACAGGACACCATTAGGGACCTCTACAACTCTATGCATGTTGCATTAGCAAACACGTTGGTCCGACGCATACCTCTGTATGTGTAGCTCAATAAATATTGCCCATATCAGTCTAAATGTATCATCATGTATTGTTCCTGGTAACTTTAATCTTCTTCCGAGTTACATTGCAAACCGACACAGTGCTTACTCTGTGCAACTATTTTTTTTAAGATAAATGTAAATCCACCTTAGAGCAGTTTAGCTGTTATAAGTTATAGGGAGTGAAGTTATAAGGAGTGTTTTAGTGCAGGGTATAACCAATCAGAACAGGGCTTGTTAAAGATGTTAATCTCAAAAGCACAGTAACAAAAACAGTCTGTTTATTTCTAAGGTATAAATAAGGGGTTGGAAAATTACCATGTAAAAATGATTCTATGTTTGGTGCATAAAGCCAAAATGTGCAAATGACCTCTTGGAAGTTCAGTGGGATCTCTGAAAATCACTGAAAATAAACATTATCCTGTTGGTCCTCCATAGCCTAACAAATGTAACTATGTCCAGGATAACTGTGAAAAACAATGTGCTGTAGAATATATAAAAATCTAAAAACCTGCTCAGTGTTCTCAGGAGGTTTGTGGAAAGAGTGAATTGTTCCTCATTTCCCAAGCCATAGACAGAAGAGGAGATGTGAGAGATTAGGTGTGGAAGAGTGCATGACCAAACTGGAAAAGAGCATTTACATTTGTTGCTAAACCAAACATTTTGCTGTCATTTAAGCATTGCTGTGGCAAGTGAACTGTCAGGCAATGCTGGATTAGCAAGCCAATATGGTGCCGTGAATGAGGCCTATATTCTTTAAATGATCCCTAGTGTGCTCAAAGCAATATTTTCTGTATTATTGAACTAGTTATTCCTCAATGATTTTGGGAAACGGCCTCCAAATGGTTTTATCAATTCTACAGAAATTTTGTACATGCTTAGCTCTGCTCCAGTGGCGTTTGTTTCAAAAGGATTAAAGCAGAGTCTTTTGCTCCTCTAGGACTTCATTTTGACTTTTATTGATTTGTGATTGCCTAGTAGATCATAAATGGCATGCACTGACTCTACAGTAGCTCTAAAGACAATTGATTTAGGAAAAGCAGGCTAAAGCTGCTTTCACCGTTTGATGAATTCCAACTGTGATGAACACCAACTACACGTGATAATTAACATCGGGAGAGCTTAAACAGGAAAATCGCCAAACTGTGCAGGTAGCCGTCCCTCCGGGACCACAGTTCCCCACCTCAGCTTTAACCCCTGAACATATCACTCAGCTGTTAATATCAGGGCTTATTAGTCAATACATTAAATTAATTAGTTAAATAAAAATGTCACAAAGGATTTTTTAGAGTGATCTGATAGAATTGTCATAAATGAGATTATGAGACTATGAACAACATTTTTAGTTTTAAAGAACCTTTGTGTTTCATGTTTTTCAACAACTTTTACAACAACCTTTATATTTAAGACTGTACTATGACACTAATACAACGTCCAAAGAAGAATTAAGCATATCCAAAATGGCAACTTTACAGGAGAAGGCAAAAACCTAATTATATTTTAATGTAAGT
Organism: Semaprochilodus insignis; assembly: GCA_034552555.1. Lineage (NCBI taxonomy): Eukaryota > Metazoa > Chordata > Actinopteri > Characiformes > Prochilodontidae > Semaprochilodus > Semaprochilodus insignis. The sequence goes on along the minus strand of CM067480.1, from coordinate 16,419,466 downwards.
CAATCGAACCAGACTTTTTTCCAAGGAATTTTGGGCCATTTCTGTTGGTCCATTCTTTATGAAATTCACACAGTATAAACAGCAGCCTCTGTGTTCAAATGATGCATTAAAGGCAAAATTAACAAAAAATAGAGAAATACGTTTCTTTGGACAGCGATGATATATATGTAGAGTGAGAAACTAAAGTATGGAGCCCACCATGCATTAAGGGGTTAAACATACATTACACATGACGTGCCTAGTTATCTTTTTAGCTCTGGCTACAGGGAATCCCAGTTAGCTTTAATGAAATGTATTGTTTTTTGTCTGCATTATTTGTTGGGAGTATTGTTGTAGAAAAGAAAGTGCACGGTTGCTATGAATGATTGGATTAATGAATTTTCTGCTCATTAGGGCTCTCAAATATGCTTTCAGGCTTCTAAGTCTCTTCGCTGGAGCCCTTAATCCCCTTGTGAGAGTGCACCAGTCAGTCCTATGTGGACGGAGCCACGGGGTCATAATGTCAGCCGAGTTTGAAAGTGAGGTAAACAGGAGCTGAATAATCCCTCTGTTTTAGTCCTGTTTTGATTTTCTCCAGCTCGCCTATAAATACTGTTCAGAGCTAAACCTCACACCCGTACTATAGCTTTGCAAGCACAGTGCACAGTGCCTCCCCCATGGCCTTGACCACTGCACATGCTGCAATGCATGGGGGGAAACGTGACTATCAGAACTAGGCATTCAGTTTGGGTTATACATTTAAAAACTTGTTGAAAAATTACTTTATGATAACGTTAGTTTCTGCTTTGGTATTCTAGTAATATGTTACTATGCACTAAGCTGACAGCAATTCATGTCTTTTTTGTGGCCATTCTAGATTAAACACAGCTATTTAAAGCTTGTCAAAGATTTGCAACGCGTTTATGAAAAGAGTAACAATTGCATATAGTGGTATTAATCATAATATAGCTTTAATGTTCTTGTATATGTCAACTTATATCACAAAACTGAAAATTCTATAAATTGTGCATTTTGGAACAAACACTTCATATATTTCAAGTCAAGTCAAGAAGCTTTTATTGTCATTCCATCCATGTACAAATACACAGTGGAGTGAAATTACGTTCCTCCAGGAACAAGGTACAACATGGAACAAAAGAGTACAAAGTGCAAACGTGCAGACATACATGTGTAAGCAAAAATTAAAACTAGAAACAATCCAATAAATACAATAAATTAAACAGACATTAAGACACAGTAAACATACAGGACAGTGCAGCACCGACACAGCACTCATTTTCTGACATTTTACTTAATACTTTAGTTACAGTGACTCCTTCATGGCATAGAGCTGCTGCTGCTTCCCATTTCAAACAACTGACGTTAACCTGGTTAGGCTACCCGTCCTGTTCACAGTCAGAGACTAGACTGAGGTTTTTCTCGCATAATTAGTCCCACTTGTTTAGGGCCAGACTTCAACATTTGACTACTTGAATATTCGTTCATTGGGTAGGTGTTCATTTTTCACTTTAGGATTCAGATATCTGGATGTTTTCTTGGGCTAAATATAGGCTAACAATTAAGGCAAACTCCAAAATATAAAAACACTCAGAGTTCTCGGCAGTGCCAAACACAGCCCTCTGCTCTGTTCTGGAAAACCCACCACTCCACCTTTATCTGTATTCATTCTCTTTAAAAAAAACAGATATTCGGTACAGTTATATAGTCACAGCAAGTAAGCAAAAATCTTGTTTCTATTGTCGCTTCCTACTTATGTTAGTGGTTAATCTGACATGTTAGGCCCTACCAATGGGATTGCTTGGCTGCCAAGTATCTACCAAGATACCACAGGGAACAAAAAAAAATGATTGGATAATTTTCCATTTGCTGTTTCAAGGCCTGTTGCTATGTTACCTAAGGTGTAAGGAGGGTGTATAGACAGGTTGATGCAATCATCTGTTTGGGTTTCTAAGCACGTTAAGAACTTCATGGTCCAATACAATCGGTAAACACTTCCAATGTTGTCTTTTATTCATGTCCGATACCTCAATGTTATGTTAATGCCATGGAAATTCTGACTTTTTTTAGATGGTGTAAATGACACCACATATGTTTACTACATTGTAGCCAAAGCAACTTAGTTGTGATATGTTACCATGAATCTTTTCAACTTTGTTGACATAACGCGACTTTCATATTCAGTACTGTGTGTTTTGGCCTGTGATGTTTGGAAGTGTGTATGTGTGTGCGTGTGTATGTGTGTGTGTGTGCGTCTTCACAAGGTAGCCGGGGGGAGAGAACTACGGTGTCATTAACATTCCAGCAGCCATGCCGGCACCGCTAACACTGCACTGCATGATGAGACAGCTCAGCCTTGTATGATCTCTCTCTCTCTCTCTGTATTGCTCACAAAACTAATTATGAAGTCAAAAAACACACACAGTCACACATGCACACACACACACACACACACACACACACACATACAACCAAACCTGTTGTCACCCTCCAGTAGTACCACCAGTGCTGACTCATCCCTTTCCTTGGCTCTCTTGATTGAGACATTCACCCCAAACATGTTATTTCACACAACACTCATATCTCCTTCACTTGGCAGATGCGGGACGACTAAATTTCAGGCAATTATCCTGCCTGTGTCCTTGGGTTGGGTGGCATGTTTTGGAAGGCTGTGCTTTGTTTTGCAGCGTTGCACTGGGATTCTGCAGAAACACTGCACTTGCTGGTAGGTGTGCAGGCCTGCTCTCTTGGATGAAGGTATTCCGACATACCAGCTTGTTTTCACAGCTCTGCCTCAAGGGTCTCAAAAAGGCAACACAGATAGGGCTTTCAGGGAACCCATTCTGATGTAATCAGGCCATGCGGCTACATGTCGAAGGGTGGGAATCCTTTTGCTTCAGCCTCACAGCTGACAGGACACCAAGAATGACAAATATTATCAGCATGTTTTGTTCAAGCGTTTACTGCTATATTGCATCCTCAGCCGTGTGCATCATGCAGAGAGACAGACAGTTAACGGGCCACATTTCTTGACTGGAGACGAGAATACTTGGCAGTGTATCTTGCATGCATCATGAAAGAAAGCATGGAAACGAGACACGTCCACATTCTCATACTGCACAGGCCCCGGAGTGCCTCAGTTGCCATTCTTCAGTGTGTCAACATAATAAACCTTGGTGTTGCAAATAACCACAGGCACACAAAAGCGTTATGATGCAGAGTAAGAATTTATTTTAAAGTTACAAAATATTTAAGAAAGCATATTTTTGATTTTTTACATAAACTGTACAGGTGACATATGTTTAACTAACTGACTTTATGACAACAGCTAGAAATAAGTTTTATTAAATAGAAAACTGGAGAATTAAAGATGGAAAGACTGTTCCATAGGTTTGCTGTACAAAGTAAAAAACAACGAAAAAAACCAAAAAGAACACAAGCTAAAATGGAATCCGAGTTGTTGTACCCTGATACAGTTATTAGGCCGCTTGTAAAGGATCAACATTTTTTTACACATATTGTAATGGCCTTGCCACTGCATTATAATAGCTAAAATATTGGCCTCTTTGGTTCCATTATAAGGTAAATACAATTTCACAAAATTCAGTTTACTACTATAAAAATAACTTTTTTTGTCAATGGCAGTTTGTTTTTGTTTTTTTTGTCTTTTTTGTTTTTCTTGTTCTTTTTAATTAATTCCGCAACTTTTCAGTGCAAACGTTTCAACAATCATCCGCTTTGGAAAAGCAAGCGAAAGATCACATTTCAAGTATTGATAAAAGAGTTAAAGATTAGCAGAAGAAAACGCTCAGTCTTGACGTGGATCACCGTTACTATACATTGCATAGCTCATGCGGCACTTAATGAATGAGGGTAGGTGCACCTCTTGAGAACTCTTCTGAAGGCATTTCAATATGCAAGTGCTTTAAATTGTGCATTTCGAGCGCTTTTTGCAAGTGCTGTACGGCCAGCTGGTCAGTATGATGACGCCTCCACAGAGCACATGGTGCTGACAGCATTTATGAGCCACTGAAGTTCACAGCCAAAGAGTTAGAACATCATACTTCACCTGTTAGACCTCCCTCCCTTGGTTCAGCGGTCTGCCACATGGACACGTATGTGTCCGCAGGGCGAGAGAAACAGTTTTTGCTGTATGCCGACGTCCAAGAGGCCGCTCGCAGTTCGCATTTAGCCTACCCGGGTTGATATGTAACAATGCCGCGGAACGTTTCAGTCATGGCAGTGAGAATGCCTTGAGGATCATTCGTATTTGCTGAAGGCTCCACCTCAGTGGGGTGATTTGTCACTGTCTTTGAAATGTTATTGAAGTGCTGATGTTTTGAAGTGTGTAGGACGTTGATATGTCAGTGCTTTCACCAGTCTCGGAACGGTTGTTGCTAAGTACTCATACCAATAGGCAAAACCAGCTTGTCACAGGTAAAGTCAGACATGTCCCTCTCTTTCCTCAATGTGGGAGAGGAGAGAAGAGCCAGTGCCATTTTTTTTAAGTCTAGAAATGGCAAACTAGAAAAAAAAAACTTTTGGTGATGAACTTTTCCCTTCTCGTTCCAATGCCTTTGTATTCCTAAGATGGGACCGAATTGCTCCTCTGTCACGTATCTGACGAACTGCTGCCTCCTGCACACATGCTCGTGCGTGATTGTACTTGTTCTGTGTGTACATATAATAATATCTATATGCATGTGGTACACATAGACCATAAATATGTCTGTTCTTTGATTCAATTCAAAGTCTGCTGTTCGACACGGCCCTCAGGCGCACCCGCATTCCTCCACGATCATGTTTGGGACGTCCCGCTTTACAATGTTGTACTCGTCGTCGAAGTACAGCATGGACATGGTGCTGAGTTTGGTGGGGATGCAGCAGGAGTTCACGGACCCCGGGCTCATGCCCCTCATTCGGTACTGGTTGACCACAGCTGTGTGGAAGGAGGATGCTGAGCCAGGTACACCAGCCATGTAAGCGGGACAGTTCCCTTCGCAGTAGTTCCCGAAGTAGCCGGCGGGCGCGATGATCCAGTCGTTCCAGCCGATGAGTCTGAAGTCAATGTAGAACTGCTGCCTACAGCACAGACCGCCGCTATTGCCGTCACATTCCAGGCCGCGTTTGCGTATGCGGTGCTTGCCGTCTGCCTGCCGGGCACGCACCACCAGGAATGGCCGGTGCGAGGGGTCGGTTGGGTCCACCAGAATGGGAAGCACGCTGGCTGCCTCACAGTCCTCGCACCGCACTTCCAGGTCCTGCCGCCGGCCTCCTTTGCCCAGCACTGCTCTGACCGCCTCCGACAGGGGGAAGGTGTGCCAGCCACTGCGCTTCAGATCCACCCTTTTCTCCACCAGCAGCCAGCGCACCCCGCCCTGGACCGACGGTTCCTGGTAGTGAACCTTCACCGTCACCTTCCGTCGCAGACCCTTCTCCGGCCCGCCCGGCAAGAGCTTGAAGTACAGCCACAGGTTGGCCTGCTGCACATAGAGGTTCTGGTTGCCCTCGTTGGAGATCAAGAAGTAGAGTGTTGACTTGGATGAAATTGAATCATCTACAGGAAAAGAAAAGAGAGGCTTGTTTAATCCCACTGTTGTCCACATCCTGAGGTTTATTATGCAGGAATTACTTGAAAAACAAATCCAAACATGATTGGGTAATTATGAAAGACTACGAATGGACGTCTGCTAGAATGTTAATAAGTTAACATACACGTTCCTTTGTTAACCCTTTAAACTCCCAGGGACCCAAACCAGCGGTTGCATATTAATTTCATTGTACATACCTGTTAGTTTAATAGCATATACCGACGAATTACTAGCCGTTACTGGTTAAGATGCCTTAACAATTAATACTAAGCATGTGAGGCGTATAGAGTTAAAAGCCATTAAACTGATACATGGCTAAAAGCTGGGTGTGAAAGTGCCAAAAAATTCTGAAGATTAATACCCGCTTATTTATGCCTGAGGTGGATTTTGGAATTACATGTCTTACGTTGCTCTGCTTATTACATGACAGCCCAGGCAGGTCCAGATTCCTCAAACGATCTCTCGTATATACCACCCAGAGCGATGGAGTAGTGGCTGCAACAGCGCAGCCCTGGGCCTGAGCCCACTTGGCCTTGTGCTGTGGGCTACAGATGCAGGGGGGCAGGGGTGGATGTGGGCCCTGCCCCGGGGGGTTCATTGAGTTCGCAGCGAGTGCAGTGAAAACCCCAGAGCTCCTGGAGCCTCGGAGACTGACAGCACAATGCACTCTGTGAGGTATTAGGAGACAGCCGTGGCATGGCCTAGCATTGAGCGTGTGGCCTTCAAATAAAAGGCACGATGAGAAAAAAATAAGAGCCATTTACATCACACTGGCTACTTTCTAAATACAATAGTATTTAGAATACTGCGCAGCACTTTGAACGGTTCGGGACGCTGGGCTTTTGTTTTTCCTTTCTTAGCTGCTCCTTTGAGGCAGAAGATAATTACTGATGTCACCCTCAAGCTGAATGGTGTAATTAATCATATTCTGTGTGATCTTTGTCTTGGCTTAAATAGTGGATCTGCCTACTGCTGGCACATGCTGAAATGGTTAAATGATCTTGTTTGTAAACTGATTAGCTGAGGTCAGTGTCAACAGCTTCACTCAGAAGATGGCTCATTTTTCTGACAACCTGCCTGCCCTATGTAGCAATGGCTCAACCCTGTCCAGACTCGTTTTGCCGTCTTTGGCAGGAAAACCAGCCCTCTCGGCAGTCCTAAAATGGCACATGTTTAAAGCTCGGGAGGGACAAAAATACAACGCCCTGAAGATACAGTGTCAGGTAGCCAAATATGGCAAAAGTAGGAAAGTAAGGAAGGTAAGCCAGCAATTCCCCTTCAATTTTTCAACCTCATTAACTTATCTTCATGCCCCCTGGATATGAGAATTCTGGCACTGTGAATCAATCAGGTCAAACGGCAGCTTACAAGACACTTAGTGAAAGATATCTGCAGTGCAGTGCCTCCTTCAAACTCTGCCCATTTACACCAGGGAATGGACTGAATGATGTATTGGAGCAACAATGTCCTACTCGCATACAGTCCATCCGAGCAGGGAGGTGGGGTGCAGTCTGGAAAGTGGCCACATGACCCACTGCCAGCACTCTGATTGGGCGCGCCCACTCTCAGCTGAGCTGGACCACAGATGGGCACTCGGCACTGTCTGTCCGACTCCATGGGAGGCTGGTGAAAGATGGGTTGATTATCGGCTCACGTTAACACTGTTTTCTCACAGGACTTATTCTGAATCCTTTCCTGTTGCGGTTCCTGATGATAAACGGCCAGTGTAAAGGAAATACGGGCCAAATATTACTAGCTCAAGTGCTCCCTAAAGTGCCGACCCTTAGGAAGCCCCTTAAATAGACTCCAATAGAAATTGGTTACTCATTCTAAAGTTACTATGTAACTACTAAGAAATGAATATGTAAAATACGAGAAGCCACATGGGTCCTTAAATAACTGCAGTTTAAAGTGAAATGTAACATATTTTGTTAAATGAGTGCAAAATTTGGACTTTAAAATGTATACAAATTCATGTTCTGATGTGATATAGCATGTTGTGGAGAAACTTAACAACAAGGGGCCATTGAACCTACCCATGTATTCTGAGTATATGCATTTACTATTTATGATAGTAAATGTGTAATAAAACTACTATTATTTTACCCTGCAGTTTCCTTCTTGGCACAAACTGGCATCAGACACCAACACATATCAGCACTGGCAACATATTTTGTCATGTGATAACTTCCTGTGATGTAGCTTTTGGAGGCACTAAATGATTTGGATGTCTGGTTCGTATCACTGCCACCATGAACAGTTAACTCTTAGCGATTTAATCATGCAAAAACTTTCATAAAATGGTCAGAATTCTCCCGTGAGAGGTCAAGCACAAGACAAGTAGAAGTTAGCAACCAAGGTGGCTCTATACAGTAACATCTCAGCCATCTCTGCCCTTTGTCAGGTAAAATCATCCATCTTGCATCCTATACAATTGTCTGGATGATTTCACATCAGTGTGTGGACCTTGAGCACGGCAGAAGCAAGGGTGTGGGACGGGGGACTGAGTCTGTGGAACCCAGCTGATGCTTGGGTGGGCCACAGCCTGTACTGCAGTCGTAGCTGCCTCTGCGTGTTCCTACCTGTGTTGCCAACAAAACAACACAGCTGATAATCCGCTACACTCATTACTCAACAGCTCAGACACCTCCAGACCACACGCTGCCACACCGCTGTAAAGATAGCAGCTAACCAGTGGTGGTTTGCCAAAGTGGCCACAATGGTCTACTTATCCCTCCAAGAATCCCTAAGAGGAATGTCAAGCAGTTCATGGGTAACTGGACTTTTGACCATATAAGCAGCCGGCTCGTTCTAACGCTTCACTGGAGATTGCTCTCATGCTTGAAATGCTTCGTATGAATTGCTTGGCTGGAACATCAGCAAGGCCAAGAATACGACCTGCCATCTGATTAGATTCTGACCTCCTGCCAATCTCCCAACGTTGTAAATTCTAATTTCCACAACTGGATCCGATGTCAGGCAAAACACAAAGATTTGCCGAAGGGATCAATGCAGGCAGGGTATGATTGGCATTCCTTGATGAAAGAGCAGGTCCTGTTGCAAACCCCTTGACCCTATGAACGGCGTGGCGCACTGAATAACGTCAAATAATAAAGCCTAATTCCCCGCGCCAGACTGGACGTGAAGAGTTCAGTGAGTCCGAATGGTTACCGACAAATGAGAAGCCCACATCTCTCGCTTCGCTTCCATGCCTACGGGACACCAAATCCTTCTGAAACGGCCCGTAGGACAGTGTTAACGGAGACGTGAAGCTGGCAGCTGTCCTCACCTGCACCTTGGCAGGCCTCTCTGCTCTCCTATAGCAGGGTGTGAGATACAAGCCAACCTGCTGGCTGATAACAGCCTCGCACACCGCAATGTAAAAAGAGAGAAGCCTCCAGTAACTCCCTGGAGATGACTTACAGCGCTCGGCCTACGACTGCACTGATTTGCTCGCTTATCACCTGCGTATCATATATAGTTGCAGGGCAATTGGAAGAGCACGTCTTAGGGCTCAGCAGCTCAGCAGCAGAATGCCTCGGGAGCTTGTCCTAAAGCCATGCCCTGGCTGGCAGCCTCCACTCTGGGGGTTAGCGCCAGCTGGCCCTGAGGCAGAAGGGGTCTAGAGAGCGGGGACCAAAGCCAGTTCCGTGACACAATGCTGCTCAAAGGTTCAAAGGTGTCATGAATAATGGGGGAAAATGCAAAGAGGCCTGGATTTGCTTTGATATTTTAAAAGCATTCTTTGCAGAACTGCGATATGAGCGGACCCCCCACCCCCTCCACAACCCACCCCAGCCTCCATCACCCACAACGACTCAAATGTCTCATGCATTATTCTGAGTGATTTCTTTTGTTTTCTTTTTTTTTTTGTTCCCAATGTTGACATATTGGGTTTAGCAAGAACGCACAGTGCTCTACCAATAATTGCCTCCCTTTTGTTCCCTTGTCATGAGTGTGTTCAGATCATTCTTGGTGGAGAAAGGGGTTCGGAAACTGTCCAAGCTAATTGTGCTGTGCAGCGTTTGAGACTGGGAGATAAGGGAGCTAACTTGAAGAGTGTTATGCTTAGCCTCTCACTTGTAACTTTTTCACCATGTGCAAGTGCTCTTTGTTGGAGAGTCATATATTTCTTTGGGCGTTAAATGGACAGCCGAGTGGTTTGGGCTTCATTTATAAAGTGGTGGAGCAACTGCAAAAAGGTTTGTTCATTAAATCCGGCAACGGTGTTGCTAAGGCTGTTACGTAAGTTTCATTCAAGCTGACTCCTCATTGTAAAACAAAAGTAGGGATGCAGCAGTATGGGAATTGGGGAATATGGGATATTTTTACAAAACAAGTATCTCCAAAATTGTAACCTTTTCTTTTTAATGGAAATGACTGTCACTTGTTTCTAAGTCATTTTGGAGCATTTTGATTGCAATTTGTATGCAGTGTACAGAAAAGCTGATGTGCTCAAATAAAGTAGCATAAAGAACATTAAAAATGGGAAAAAATTGGAAGTTCATAGTTTCTTTCTTGGACTGTAAGCATTTATAAGGACTGGATCCATGTAGGTTAGCATTACAGATAAACATGTTGTTGGTGGTAAGACAAAACTTTATGTATCTATTTAGCATTCTTTTTTAGTTTTACATAATTTCAAAGCGCCAGCCGCCGCTCACACTGTATCACTGGAAATGGTCCAAACTGACACATGAACTTTTTACATGAACTTACTCTGAACGTAGTATGAAAAGTGAAGAGCAAAATGTTTGCATATAAGACATTTATGCTCAGACAGTGTCCATATACTTGTATATTCTGTAGGGTTTCAGTGCTTTAAAATTAATGAAATGCAGAATACAATTTTAGTAATCTAGCATTGCCTATATGTTCTGCTTTTCTGGAGCTCAATAAATACACCATCAAATATCGCTTCTAAATATCACTCGTATCTAAATATGTGATCAATGTCGCTGTTTAAATTGTTTAAGCAACTAACAGCTGATACTGATATGACTGTGATACTGTGCATCTCTAGTGTACAGACCTGCTTTATCTAGTAGCTAAGATTAAATGTATCAGATGAGTTTCAACTAATTCATAGAAGAGTGATCGTTTACCATGCTTGCCTCTATCTAAAGGGGAATTTCATCACTTTCCAGAATAATGCAGAGTCCTTGAGAGTATTCATTGGTTTGGTGAGAAACATACAGACTTTAATAGGAAGGGGGGGGTCACCATGTCTATGACACAAATATAGACATTTTATTACCAATGAGCTTACACTAATGATGGTAAAATACTGGTACAGCTGGAAGAAAAAGTTTTCTTTGGGGACTATTTCGCCTCACTACCCCTCCACCATGAACAGATTAAAATGAATGGATTTAAATACATTTTAAGCCACAACTTAAAGCATACATTAGGCAGCATATATCTGATCATTTGATGTGCTGACTTCCTGTGCTGGAGCTTTCAGAGGCAATGAATTCCTCAGACGTCTGGTTCCTATCACCACCACTGTGCACAATTCTGGCTTAGCGAGTTTCTCTAGAACGGAGTCTTTCCCACCAAACCACCCTGAATGACTCTGTATACGTCTTAACCGTTTCATTAAGTCGATTTTTAATCGGTGGAGTTTTCCTTGTATAGTTTTAGCCGCATCTCGATTTACTGGTGCCATGTGATCGCTTCGCCGCGTTACGCCCACCTCAGGTTTACATTACGCACGGAGGAACTACTTTTCTGCCTGGGCTAAGTGAAAGGGGGTCCAATCAACTAGGCATAAAACAAGATAAGCAATGAAAACAAACAGCCTACAACATCTCATCTCAGGGGTGCTAGTAAAGCTTCAGCATCCACCTGTTTGTCGGCTCAGTCTGAGTCCCGAGGGGCTAGGACCTTTCGGACCTTCGCTTTACGGCGGTCGTACACACCTGACTCGGCGAAACTGATGATTTCCGACGTCTCCTCCTGCACCTCGTTGGCGTAGGCAGCCTGGCCATCCAGGTGTGGGATCTCCACCCTGCCGTCCTCGAGCACCTTTCCCGCGTGGAGCTTCCTCAGCGCCGTGACCATGGCGGCCTTGGGGATGGGGTGCGTGATGTTGGGTCTTTCCCTCATCTGCAGCCGGCTCAGTATGTGCCTTTTGACGGCCTCCACGAAGTCTGCGTCCACTTTGTCCGAGTCGTCGGGGCGGCCGAGACCGCACGAGCTGCACGACTCCTGGGCCTGAGCCAAGTGGACGGAGAGCACCAAGCAGAGCACCAAGCAGAGCACGGGCACTGTCAGACTCATTTTCTCTACACCGCTTCAGCTGTGGCTTCCGACTGATAGGTGGGTCCGCGTGAGTTTACCGAGTCTGCCTCGCGCTCACCAACCCGTCATTCCCAGCGTAAGACGCTTAAACAGCCGCAAAACTACCGAGGTGACTAGTTGTGGTTAGTTCCTACTCGAGGAAATCTCTTAGTGTGCTTACACAGAGGTCCATTCAGTCCTTACCGAGGATGGAGCCACTCTCTTTCAGCATCCAAACTCAAGCTCCAGCTCCTAAACAGCTGACGTGAAACAGGAAAGCCTCCTCTGTGGTGGGAGCAGGGATCGCCGCATGACTGGCATCCCCTGATCACGATGTGTGAAGACTCAAACCTGAAGGAAGCCTAAGCAGGTCTCACGGAGCTCCTGGTGCGGCTTTAGATGTTCACCTCCTTTAAAAGTTCTCCGAGCTCAGACAAGCCGCTCTCTCTCTCTTCCCCACTCTCTCTGTCTCTCCCTTAACTCGCACCTTCTCTTTTTCCTCCTTCGTCTTAGAGTCCAGGTCGCCGCTTGGAATTCAAATGATGTTTTTGCATTTGTTCTCTTCTCTATCTCTTTCTGTGCACGGCAGGGAATTCCCACTCCCGAGTCGTGTGCGCTGTGTGCGTGTAGGCTGCGCGCCTTCAGGAAGGGACGTTGTCCTTTAGGGGTTTCTCGCTCGCAATCACGACACTGAAGCACCTCACGCTCAAAGTTTTTATACTTGAAACCACGTGGGGCGCTCCGCCAACAGGAGAGCAGATCTGCTGAGAGAGCATCAGCTGCGACTCATGGAGCCTCTCCAACCCGTGATTAGCCACCCATGTGTCCAGCCAAGGTGGATATATGGCCTACTGGACACTTGGATGAAGTGTAAACCGAAAAAACCTCAACCTCGCTTTCTTAGTCCTTTCCAGGTTTTCATTGAAGGAGCTTTTAATACTACACAATGCAATACTAGGCCTACACAATACAATACTACACAGTACAATACAATACAGTAGCTGTATCTGAGAGTAACACTCATTTACCAGTAGTGTGTTTTCATAAAGATATAGACATATAGACATAGACTTTCCCAGCATTATGCCCATTCTCTATTTTGTTAGGTGAGACAAATGCGTGTTTTGGACCATCAGGTCTTATTAGGGCATTCAACGTAACTGTTTATTCCAATTACAGATTGGGTTTACTAGTGTGAGGAATGTGCTATATAGGTACATTTGAACTACACAACCATAAGGAGCAGTGCTCGCCAAATGACCGGCATCTTTTATCAGTCAGGTTCTATGATTATCAGAAATCACGTGACCCGATCTTCCATGATATGTGAACCCATCCTGGTAAAAGGTTTGGTTGAAAAAGTGTGGACTTTGAAGTGAAGATGTAACTGTGGGTATCTTGAGTGCATCGTGCTCTTTGTTTCTGTGGAGTGAAGCGAAGGCGAGAATCACCTCTTTTCACTTAGGGTGGTGGCGCCATCTGTCGGCCTCGCTGCATAATGCCCACCTGTTTATTTCCCACCCCGATTTCGACAACGCCCGCCTCCCGCGCTGGGATTGGCTGGTAGTTTCTAATCTTGCGCTATGATTGGTAGATCCACGCAGCGCTCGATTAGATAGCGGTGCAATACCTCCCCATCGTCAAAACGAGTGAATGAATGAACAGACTCCAGTAAATTTAATGATACCCTGATTAATCCTGTCATCAACCATATTGTCGCTGCATGCTGGACGTCAGGAAGTTCTGTTCGCTCGAAAAAGGACTTTTTAATGACTGCAGAATGAAAAACAACACACACTCTGATATCTCGAGACAAACAAATGGGCATGTAAATCGGTCAGGTCAGGTCATTTTGCTCGATACCTTCCTCTGTCTGTCTTATTAAGAGCTTTATTGGGCTCACGCGGACGTACGCAGCGTGGCCAAAAGTGAACCACAGCGTCTGAGAGTGACCAGACACCGGCGTGAAAGCCCTCTAAAAATAACACTTCCTCAGCGGCGAGCCAACTTCTTGTAGGTTAGTGGGCCAAGAGAGCCACGGTCATGTGTGGTTTACACCACTGCCGACGCTGTTACTCTCATTGGCACAAAACCTAGACTGCTTAAGATCTCCTTAAGATGAAGACACAAACAAATATTAGCCACTTCACTACTGGGGGATCTTCTCCCATGTCTGTTCTTATTTAAAACCTTTTTAACAGCTATGTTCATCAACGCCTAAAAGATATTGTATTCTGTTTGCACTATATTTCACCTAATCAACAATGAATGTGATTACTACATTATGATTTTTTCCCCTTGTTAGTCAGTGTTCAAAAGCAGCATTAGATCAGTTGAATTAGAATACTGAAAGTCATCATGTGGTGCACCCAATAGGTTTAAAATAGGTTTTATGATTTACAAAAAGAATAAATGACTAAAACTCATTTTAAATCTTCTAGTAAATTATATCAAACTGTTTAAAATAAAGCCCATAAGATTTATTTTTTAACAGAAATATTTGGTACAGTTTGGGTTACAGTTTTCCAACAGTAAAAAAAACCAACAAAACAAAAAACACCCACAACCTATGTAACCTGTGCAAAATCTTTTAAGATAAAAACCTTTCCTCACATAGAACTTTAAAACTCTTCACAAAACATCTAATAATTATAGAAATACTTGTAATTCTAACTTTTGTTTCACGGCTGTTATAATACTTAAAGTAATACAGTATTGTGAATAAAACATCAATAAAAAATATAAATATCTGTTAATATAATGCATACATTTTTCTCTTTATAAAAATATGTACTGCTGCAAAATAAACTTTAAGAAGTACTGTACTGAAGACCAGAAGTAAAACAGGAACAAAATGTACCGCTGCTTACAGAACAAAAAACGTTTCTCTAAAATGATATCTTTACAGGAGAAAGAAAAATCATACTTTACTTTAAAGTTGATAAAAACTGAGAAACTACAAAAATTGATAGAACAAGAAGAGGTATGAACAAGATGTGAGATTTTGTTTGAAATTTTGTTGTTTGTTGTTCTGTGATATGTACAAAATAATTTATACCAAAAATATATAAAAAAAACTGGATATGAAACAGTCAACAGTGCACAAACATCTGGCTCAAACAGTACAAGTATGTATTGGACAACCAAGGCCATTCCATTTTCTCTTACATAACAGCTCATCTCCTCTGCATCAACTCTCTCCCAGGGTCATTTGCCACACTGTGATGGCACCCTGCTCTTTTAGAGGGTTGCCCCCTAATACGAGCATCAGGTTAGGCATTTGGTGGGTTGAACTGTCCTCCATTTCATCTGCTGAATGCTTGTTGTCCTGTGACTCTTGCACAGCTTCTCGGTTCTCAAAGGTGAGGCAGTTCTCCCAAGGTCTGGTCTTGTCTAAAGCATGTCCATTTTTCTCCCTTGTGTGTATAGTCTGTAGCTCAATATCTTCTTCAGACTGCCATGTGGATGAGTTGGATGGGAAACACTTATTCTTGAAAGGTCTGAGCTTCTTGTTGTTGATGCCGTTTGATGTGATGGCAGCACTTACAGTACTGGGTGGTGCAGGCTGGAAATTAGGGCCAAGACCAACACTGCAGTGGTGAGCTAGGCACGGAGCTACGGATTCGGGCAGTGGAGGCACCTTCTCCCAGGTGAAGGTGGTCAAACTGAACCGCCATAGGTCGTTCTTGGGGGGTCTCTGGGTCTCTCTTCCACCAAAGAGCAGCATGCTGTCATTGTAGACCACTACTGAGTGGCCAATCAGTTTAGAGGGCACCGAGCTAGTAAAGAGGGAAAATCAAACATCATTAGAGTGCAATATACAGTTTAGTGCTTGTTACAGGTAGACTCCAGTAGTACCTGGTGTGTGAAACGGGATCACAATTAGAGATATCTACCACACATAGATTATATGTTTGTAGACACTTGCTTATCCAGTGTTTCTTTACTGGATTAACAGGCTTTTCACTAGATGTGGTTCAACATTGCTCTGAAGATTTGATTGCTTTCAGACTTGGTGTTTTTTAATGGGTTATTGCTTATTAACCAATTAAAACAATACATCAAAAAACATCAGGCACAATTTTCCCTTTAGGTAAAACATACTCAGTCTTTAGGTTTAGCTTCCTAGTTTCTTCTTCTTAGTTTTACAGCTGACATTGCTGTTACAGATAAAAGACAAAGCTTGGTTTTAGGCCAAACTGTTCCATTAAGTTGACTACACTGTAAAAAAGCATCTTTACTGTCAAATTACTGTATATTTCGATTTATTTATTTCACAGACATTTGCCTTTATTTTAATGGTTGTTACTGTTATTGTAGGTAAAATGCTTTAAACTAGTTGAGCCAATAAAATGCAATATTTGTAAGAAATGAAATTACTGTAATTGTACAGGTTTTACCATTATTGAGAAAAGACTTTTGTATGGATACTTGCAGTACCGTGCAAATGTAGGTGACTGCCATTCATTTATTTAATATCCAAACAGTCCAAGCAGCCATTAAGTACAAGCATTTAATATCTAATACCCCATACAGCCATTGAGTACTAGTTATTATTTTTAAGGGATGATTTTAAAGATATATAAGCAATGATTTGTAAATATAAAGACAGAGTTTGAAAAAGTATATGTTAAAATATACTAAAACATTATATGTTAAAATATATACAATTAAAAAAGAGTGAAAACAGAAGACCATGTGACCTTTCAAGACCTGGTAGACCTTCCATTGTGAAAGAAGACTCAGCACTGTGGTCTGAAGGGCTGTGTAGCTCTCAAAAAGCCCTTACAGAAAAAGTCAAACAAAGAAGCTGTTGGTGTTCTCAGAACTGACCGCCCCAGAGTCCAGACCTCAGCATCACTGAATGTGTCTGAGATTCCCTGGATTACGAGAAGCTTCTAAAACTAAACTTCTAAAACCAGAAGCAAGCCTCCCAAAGGAATGGAAGCTGTGCTAAAGACAAAAGGTAGGCATGATAAATACTGACAAAATCACATTATATTTAATTGTTGAGGCTGTTATAGGGTGGTATTTTGACTTTGGACAATGCTGTACATTTCTACGGGATCACTTCTCAACATAACATAGGTTGTGCTATATTTATTACAGTTGTTATTTTTTGTGATCAAGTATTTATTATTATAAAATACCTTCCTCCTTTAAATACAAACACAAATGCATGCATATATTCAAAAATTAAATAAATAAATAAAATATTGTTCCAAAAGGCTGCTGATTTTTATGAAGGAAACTTTGTTGCATAAGCACATATTTTTGATACAATATTTTGACACTGCTTTTTGAATGGCTGTTGGACCTTTTAGTCTAAAGATGCCAAAATGGGTTTTTTTGGAGCAGTGCCACAGAAGAACCACTTTCAATGGATGATTTATTTAAAATACTTAATAAAAACACTCAATTTATTGTTTGTTTAAGATAGACAAATGCTCCTTCAGTGGAGCAGCACTGTTGGTTCCCTAATGTGAATACATACATATATTCAAAAAGTAAATAAATAAATAAAATAAATACTCATTGTCATATCAATAAGGAAAAGCTAAAAAAGAACAAGTAGACAGCAGTATGGCAGCCACTGTCACATGTTTATATTTGGACTGCAAGATCAAGACGGTGAGAAGTATGGTGAGAAGCATGTCATGTGTTTGCTTGTTAACACAGTCGATGGTACATTAAACTCGGATGAGCAGGTGTTGTCATATGGCTGTCACAGCGTGGGTTTTGCACCTGTACTACCCTTATTCCTCTCCAATCTACTATCACTCAGCAACAAATGGAAGGACTACTTCTGTGCAACTTTCAACTGGCCACTTCCCTCTGGAACTCATCCACTTCTCTCTGGTAAAGACGTCAGGGCCATGAAAACCAGTTCAACCAAAAAAACCAACAGCTTTGTCTCTAGAGCTGTAGCGTTCGTTAACCGTGTGTGACTCACCAGGACAAATTCCTTGTATGTGTAACATCCATGGCAAAATAAAGTGATTCTGATTGCAGGTGTTAGATTAGGACTGGGTGAGCTGGACCAAAACTCATATCTCTATTTTTAGGTTGAAGGGTGATACACAATATATATGTCGGTATTTTTAAACAGACTATGATCAAAATAAAATGCAAAAAAAGGGTTTGTGACTAGTTGTGACTAGGCAACTGGTATTTTGGGCCAGTGGATTTAGTAGCTTTTTAAAGTCTTCTTGTTCTGCTGAGGGCAGCAATGGTGGTGAATAATGAGGAACAGAGCGGGCTGTTCATTAGGAGGAATAACGATTGTGTGCTTGGTTAAAGCTTTGGATATCGAAACTGAAACTTTTTTTCTGTGGGTGTTTATAAAAGAAACGGGTCATGTATTATAACATATCATCAAACTATATCAATATAAACAGTACTGTATATATACAAAATACACCTGAAAAAGTCGATATACCACCCAGGCCTATGTTCAGCAGAAATTGATTGTTCAAGTGTGGAAGTGAACATAATCCTGTTATGAAGTGAACATATATCTGTTTGAAAAGAATAACAGCTGATGTATAATGATAAAATAATCTATTTTATTCCTTTAATACAGGTGGAATTAATCATAATATAGCAATAATATTTATTGTATGTGTACAGTACTCTCCCAACAATGAGTGTCATGAACAAAAAAGAAAATCGTACTAAGTGAAATTAAACCCTGTATATCATCAAAGCAATCCTAAAACCTATTCAGAAACAGAAGTGTTGCGGACAGTTTAGTAAGGCTTTAGCCATATAGCTTTTATCAGGTTTCTTCTTTTTGCCTGTGTGTATGCTAAATAAGAAACAAAAGCTGACCATTAATAATTAAGCAAGTAGCAAAGGTTAATTTAGTAAGATAGGTTAAGTGTAGACAGTGTGCTAACTTTCAGTGCTACGTTATCTACCTTCGGCTGATTTGTATTTCTGACAGTGTTCAGATTTAACACAGTCGAGTCACATTATTATGACCACAAGGTAATATCCAAAGTAACTGTCGTTTGCAGCACAGACAGCAGGTAGACAGGCTGGGAGTGACTCAATATATGAATAAGGTCCTGGTTGGTTGTACATGCATCCCACAGCTATGCGTCCCACAGCTGCTTGAGGGTGCGTTGGGGAGGATCCATAGAGTAAACAAGACTATCAAGGTGGTCCCACAGATGCTCAGATGAGTTGAAGTCTGGGGAATTAGGGGGCCAGGGTAGCACCAAGTCTTGGTCATGCTCTTCCAACCTATGTCGGACATTTCTAGCCGTTTGCCATGTTGCATTGTCTTTCTGGAAGATTCCATCTGCCTACTTTTTTTTTTTGCTACTTTTACTTTCATAAAATGATATTTACTCCTTTCAGTCTCTTGTTTTTGTATAATGTTGGACTATACTGTCAATGAGGGTCATCCTTAATGCATTCCTAGTTTACATAAAGATTGATTGATTGATTGACTGCATTATGGCTCAGGTTTTACTGTTGATCTTTATTATCCTTGTGTCTTAAGTGTGTTGATCATACAGCTCACTCACGAGGCTCTGATGCAGCTCCAGGTCTGGCTGCTGAGGCTCCATCTCCACAGGCTACTCTGCTCCTTCAGGTCTTGCAGGCCACCGTACAGATACATACAGTCCCGGTGGGCCATTGCAGAGTGACTATGCCTAGGCCCAGGACCTACAGGTGCATTGCTCAACAGTGACCACACCTTAGAGTCTAAAACACACAGACACAGTGTGATCATTATCTGTAAAGGTCATGCAGGTATTTAAAATGCTAATTAAATTAAAGCTACAAGCAAAGACTGCATAAACCAGGTGTCATACAACTTTGTGGACTTTGAACGCTGAGCGTTCTGGCTGAGCACTGTTGCAAAAGGCTGCTGGTATTTATGAAGGAAACTTTGTTGCATAAGCACCTAGGTTTTTTTCACAACTGAATGTGTTGCATGCAACTTTGATATATTTTGAACTCAAAACGTGGATCTAACTGCATAAAAGTGTACTTTTAGCATAGGTTTAAATAAAAGCATAACCTCACACAACTCAGAAATACTGATAAGTTTACATTCTATGATTCTTTACATTCTAAGTCTGTTCTGTAATAATATTAGCCTTACCGTTTTCTAAACATGCTATTCATATTTGTATTTTACTGAGAATGTTTTCTCATGATACTCTATCCTGTGTACAAAATATTAACATACTCACCCAAGTTTAATCTCCAGAACTCCTGTGAGCTCCCTCTCATATCCAAGTAGCCCCCATAAATATACATAGAGGATTCCAACACAACAGCACTGTGTCCTTTTCTGTTGGATGGCATCACATGCTAGCAAAGAAGGGTGCATCTCATTTACAACAGCAAAACGTTGCATATCAGGAAGAAAAATTTCATGACATGAATCACAAGAGTCTATTTAAGAATATTTCACTGTATGTGTTTACAAGTGTCTTTACCTGAGAAGGTGAACTCTGCTCTCGTATGTGCAGCCACTGTTCTTTAACTGCAGCAAGCACAAAAATAACACTACAGTGAGAGTCAGTCATGACCATTTTCTTCTCCTATGTGCTGTGAAACAATGCGTTTCCAAAATTAATCACACGTGTGTTAAAAATTATGTTTCAGGGTTTCAGTGGTTTATCACCTGTGTCAAATAGCCAGAGAGGTTTTGTTGAGTTGGAATATGGTGAATCTGTCAACCCTCCAAACACATAGAGCAGACCCTGTGAAAAGATAAAACCGAATGTTCATTTTCCAAATGACTTGCCCAGTTTGTGTTAAGCATGAGATTCTACCATACAAAGTCATAATTACATGTCAAGATATACAGCATTTAAGGGGGATTTTTAAAGATGTAAACAAAGTCATTCAGAACTGCATTATCGGAAAAAGTCTTTGTGGTAACTGTGGAGAGACAAAAAATAGTCTCTCAATCATTTAACTATGGTTGTTGTGCAACCATACGTTTGGGAGATGCCCCCTCGAGTGGTCTGATGTAACACTGTGCATGAAGAAAAGTACCATGGTGGTAATGCCAAGAACCAGGGGATGCAAGGTCTACATTCAAAAAGCATTAACCAAAAGGAATAATGGAGAATGTGAGCATATGTTGACATTAAACACATTACTTGTGCTGTGTTGTCTTTAGGTAAGAGGATTTGCATAAAATGAACAAAAATGAATAAAATGGCATGTTTACGTTCAGCCAAAAAAAACTTCATTCCAATGAAACAGTCCATAAATCGAACTGAAATGCTGCATTTTATGTTGATGTAATGATATTCTTGTATTGTTGTACTCTACTTCCATTATACTGAATTGAAGAAAATCTGTGAAATAACTCAGTTAAGTTCGTATGACAATTTCATTTTATTTACCATGCAAAACCACCAGTGACTCCACATGTGTGTTCTGAGTTTTTATGATGATAGTAAAATAGTGTGAAATGTGAAAACATAAGCTATTTTGTGTTACAACACATATACTAGGGCAAAAACGTTTTGGCCAAAACCTTCTCAAAATGATCATAAGGCAATGTATCAGGTTTTAGGCAGATTATTCATAACTATTCATGCTAAAACATTATAATTCAGAAGCGTTAACCTCCTCAGACCTCAGATTCTTATTGTCATTGCTGTGAACATTTCTGACATTTTCTAGAACGTTGCATTTTACATCAAACCATTTGAATTTGTTCACATTTGTTAAAATCTGTGGAATTCCATTTTAATGTTTTAGCCACCTAATATCTAACCTGTATATACTGCAGATCCACAATTAATACAGATATTTGCTTTGCAATACTTACCAATTAACGTATTGTAGTTACTGAATAGTAACAAATGTATTACTTGTTCATAATTAACTTTCCAGTCACCTGATGTGCCACCATGCTGTGGTCCTCCAATTCTTCAGGTGCTTCGTCACTGCTATAGTCCAATTCAGTCCACTCATTGCGTACTAAAATGACAAAATGAGAAAGTTAATTTACCCATTCATAAATGAGAAACAGAACTGCATCCAGACAGCATCAGATACAACTTTCAAACTGAGAAAGAGGGGTGACTTACACACATTGTATTTCCAGAAATCCTTTAAGGAGTTCTTATTTCTACCTCCGAGCAGGTAGACATTTCCCCTGTAGGCACAAGAAGCATGCTTATAGCGGTCACAAGGAACCGGAGAGTACTGAGGCATTAAAATCCACAGGGCTTCAGGACAGCTTCTCTGGTTCATACTAGGCCTCTGGGGGGGTCATAAATGCACTCCTAAAAATCAAAAAGACTTTTTTAGAGACCAAATCTGGAGTTTCTACTGGATTGAATGAAAAAAAAAAACAATGAAGAATGAGTCCCAGAGCACAAAACCTGTTATGAATGAAATAGCAAGAGGCTATAACAGCTGAATGTTGAACTTTTATTCCAGGTATTCCAATCAGTTTATTGCTTTGGCAAGTGGTAAACAGACATAAGACCATATCACTGGAATGCCCTTTAAAGAGTCCACAAGTTACACAGAGATTTCAAATGTGAAATGAGAAATGGTTCATTTTTATCAAAGGTAGACAATGCAAGTAAAAAAGGTGATTCAGTTAGCCTAAAACAGTTTACTAATAACAATACTGTATGAAATTGTACCGCAAGTTATTAATCTAAGGATCTCAGGAGTACCAACAGGGAAACCTCTAACTCTGCCACATCTAAAAATATTTGGTATAGTGAAGTCTTCAGGGAGCTACTTTACCCAAAAGGGAATCCCACGCTCAGGTAAACATGCTCTGGTCTTCATATACAGACAGCTAAAAGTAAATCTTGATATGGTCTTTAAACTATTACTATGTTAAACACTACACAAAAAGTCTTAAATATGCATCACAAGGATTGTGATATTTGTCTATCACAACATATAAAAGTAGTACTTAAATAATAACTAATCAACATTACTTTTCAAAAATCTACTATGTGGCATTGACTGAGTGCTTCTTCATGATATAATATTCACAATTTGATCAGTTTTGCATCTTTATCACTGAACCTACAATCATTCTTGGGGATTTTGTGTAGCTCTGTTAGCTAGTCAACATTAGAATTAAACTGCTGACTGGCTGTCTAAATGACATGCTGTAGACAAGCTACTGAAGTCAACACTTTTTACACTGTGCAGTCCATTGTGTTCAGTAAATATGCCCACTTCCACACCTGGCACTCGTTTATGTTTTAAGCCTTTCATGCTCTGTATATAGCAGGCATTTGGATTTCTATCCTGTCCTAGCTGTTGGTGGGACGGCAATATTTTAGATGCTGGTTGTGTAAAAGAAGGACCTCAGAGCAATAACTGTGTGATTCTCCTTTAGGTATGCTTAAACTGAAATCAGTGCATTTTGTCTTGTTTGACCGTTGTAGTTCACTACAATAACATCCATACAGCCGTGCTGAGCATGTGACAACGCTGCTTCATATTGGCCAGCTGCTAAAAACAGCTGGCTATGGAAGACTGCTTTGTTCTACTCCCCTAATCCACACATACTGCACCTTAGTTCTCGTAAAAGTGTTAATAAAGAATTAATATGTACTGTATGTATAAAGCACTTTGGAGTAAGCATGCATTTAGCTATAACCTTATCAAGTTTTAGCTATATTAGATATAGCATTTAGCTATAGCCTTCTTTGTTGTACCCCAGTGTGTATTAGAAACAGAATCCCATCATTAATAACTGAACAACCTTCTGAAAAAGTGGTTTAAAATACGTTTTTGGATCAAAATCCTTTAAATTCAGACTGTGGTCCATCTGTTTCTCTAACAGTGAGTGTCCTAATAACCCCATTAACACCTGTACCAACCCTCACTACTACACCACTGCATTATCAGTGTCACTGTGGTGCTGGGAACGACCCCAAAACACCCCAAATCACCTAAAACACAGATGATGGATGGTGTCAGGGGAATGCAGTTCATATAGTAGCTAAATGAAATCTAGTTCCCAAAGAAGGACCCTTTTCCCTGACTCTGAACATGTAGTCCGGTGAGACCCCGGCAAGACTATAACCACGTAGTAACTACTGTAGACGTACTGTCACTGAACATCTCAACATGTTTTTATATGAATACAGTCGAAACCCAAGACGTTACGTCTGTCGTGTGGGATCAACGTCTAACACACTATCAACTACCTCACACACTGTAACAAACACGATGATCTCTCTCTGTAGCCCAAACAGGCGTTGATCTCTCTCTGTACCCCTCAGAAGCGTTCAGCTCTCTCTTAAAAAACAACAGTGCCGAAGCGCCATAACCACAAACAGCCAAGACAAGAGTTTCTATTCAGTAAAGTTAGCGAAGGTAAACACACTTACAAACGGAGATATTCCCATTCCCATTCCTTTTCTCTGTCGCTGTTAAAGACCGATCTGACCCTCTTAACCGTTATTCCCGGATCGGATGACCGGGTTTCGGGTTTTAGGTGTCTGGTAGCTAGCGGTGAAGCTGTAACGCCATCTTCACCGCTATTTCTGAAGAAAACACTGTGGTTGGTAACGAGAGTGAGGGAAAATCATGTGACAGGAAAGAAACACGCCGTCTTCACAACTCTTCAACTCTTTAAGAGCCTAAATAAGTTACTCTGCCAACACAAACACGGCAGGCTGAACGGTTGTCCGGACTCTCAGCTGGTTTAACTGCCCGTGCTGGGTTTAATTTAACGGTTTGTTTCTCTTACCGTGTAGAAGCTTCTCGCGCTCTTCCCTCACTTATAGTGGGCTACTCGGGGTGGGCGGGGCCAGTCTCTCCCATTGCTGCTTCTACCCCGTAATCAGTGTTTGCAGTGTTGGAGGAATCGCTCAGATAGCGCACTGAACGAACGACTGAACGAAGGAATGTGCCCTTCGCACACTGAAGCAGTTTCCATATTGCCATAAGTCAAAACGAGATAAAAAGACACACTATGAGATTGTCTAGGACAAGTTGGGATATGTTGGATGTAGGTTTAGGCTAAAACTGCTGCATAGTGACATGACTTGCGTAATATGCATGTGAGTAATTTAAATAAAGTTCTTTAAAAACTCGTAATATGCTGTGTAAAACTAGATATATACATATAAAGTAATAAAAGTAAAAAAAGAAAGACTTTGCTCACACATTACATAAGACACATGTCCAAAGTCTTAAACTTTTTTTTCTGCAGTTTTAAATGTTAAAAGAGTCTTAAATGAATTGAGTCTGTTATCTACAGCATCTACAACAGGGGGCGCAATGTGAAAGCACCTCAAAGATGGACTATTCACACAGAGAGGAGCTATTTCCTGCAGCAGTGTTTGTCAGTACAATTTTGGAATACATTTGATATTACTAGCCATTTGGCTCTGCCTACAGCCCACAGTCAGATTAATGGAAAATGGAACATTTAATTCAAACCAACCACCAAGATGTTTACGCTCTTAGCAGTTTTAAACTAAGTAACTTAATCTATGTGTGTCTGTAAGTCTATATGTGTCTATAGGTGTATTGATAGCAGACGTTTTTTTAGTTGAATAATTAAAATGTTATTTATACTAGACATAATTCCACATAATACATACTGTAACATTCTAACATTTATTAGCAGGGACACAGGAACGGGAGGGTGCAGGGAGGCACAAGAAGGGGTAACACAGTTTACCTTGATTTTCTCAAGGTAACTTCTTTGAATAAAAGTTTTGTTCCTTCACGTACTACTGATCAGTATCAATTCCTTACTAAAGTAGATTTTTTATTCATCTTTTTTGAGGTTGAAATACATTTATAACACTCAGAAGATAAGATCAATCTCAGTATTCCACATGTACTGGTCATGAGACATTGAAGCCTAGGAGTACTGTCTGTCCTGCACTTCCTTCCGTGGAAACCCATTGTGGATTAATAAAAAGGGTCTGTCAGTTTACTAATTTTCTGAAAACGTGCAGTCTAACCCAACAACTATTGAAAAACAGACTCTTTCTAGATTATGTAAAGACAAATACATATTCATGAAACCTGCAGATGAAAGTCAGAGTTTGGTAATCACACTGTAAAAACGCTACCGTTTCTCTGAGCTGGGAAGTGACGTCACTAAAGCACAAATTAAAAGCACAAAATCGTGAAATGTTTGGTCAAACTGTTGTTTTCTGTCACTATAAGATGACCAGCTACCACATCCAGTTCCATTAAAACACAGCTAGCTATAGAAATACTCTTGTATTTTTAAATCCAGTGCTTGCATTAGATTCAAATATCATCAACAATCATTGGCATATTCTACAAAGTGAAGGCTATCTTTTTATACCTCCTCTCTGCTGTGTCTTTTCTTAAGAGAAGAATGTAAGAGAGAAATGTTTACTTGCTCATACACACGCTTCCACTGTTGCGAGCACATTTCCTTTCCATATTTGTATCTCTTGTTCTCACTTTGTGAAATGTAGCTTTTTGTTCAGTGTGGATGCTGCAAAAACACAAAAACATCTGAAATGGGAAAGAGCTGTTGTGCAAGCGACTGTACAAATAGATTCAGCAAGATTGGAATTGCTTCATGAGCCCTGATGACAGGAAGAGGCTGAAATGTTGGTTCATCTTGTGTCTGACTTTGAGCACACTAATTATTATTATAATTATTTGCTAGACATGTCTTAAACACTGGCATACTGTGAGACAGCAGTATGTAAATGGATGATAAAGTGGCATTACCTCTGGAGGTGGCTTGGAAACGCCTACACCTGTATGAGGTGTTGTCTTGTGAGTGAGCATGCTCCTGGCAAGGCAATATGAATTATTGGACGAGGCATGATAGTGGAATGCCTTGACTTGTCAGGCAAACGTGCAGGCCACACCATTTATCTGAACACTCCAGAATACTCCTTAAACCAATTCTTGACAGCTTGGCCACAATATCATGGTGCATTACCCTCCTGGAATATCCCATCACTATGGGGGTACATGAAGTCCATGAAGGGATGCAAATGGTCAGCAAGCAGTGAAATGTAGCAGGCACCGATCAATGACATGTGGATCAGTGGACCCAACTAGTGGACTCAACTCATGCCATGAGAAAACGCCCCACACCAATATGGAACCACCACTGGCCTGCACAGTGTCTTGTTTACAACAGGGGTCTATGGCTTCATGGGGTCTGCACACTCACATGTTGCCAGTCCTCTAGGGTCCGGTTAGCAACCTCACTAGCCCTGATGAGGCGCTGTGTCTGGCTTCTGCTCCCATATCCCATGGAAGCTGAAGAACGCTTCACTGACTTGTAGGATATATGTGCGGGGCCTCCTGCACAGAATGTGGATGTGATTTCTGCCAGGGTCGCTTGTCTGTTCACACAGACAATTCTAGCCAGACACCGCCGGTCACAATTAAATACCCGTGGGCAACCACTGTGCTGTCCACTATGGGTGGTAATGCTATCTATGACATATTCCCGATACACGTGACACAGTGGATCGAGGAATGTTAAATGCCCAGACAACTTCAGAAATGAAATGTCCCATTTGTCACCCACTATCATGCCTCAATAATTCACATTGCTTTGCCATGAGCATGTAGACCAGTGTTCAACTTCACTCTCAAGTTAACACCTTACAACTTATACAGGTGAGGACATTCGCAGGGCATCACCTGAGGTAACAGCACTTCATAATTAATTTACATACAGAGTGTGGGCAATAGTTCTAGTCACTCTAGTAAACATTGTTTAGCATGCATTTGATAAGGCAACATGCGTACATCTCGGTATGGAGTTGTAGAGGTTCCTTATGGTTCCTAGTTCCAGTTCATCTTGGCGCGACAAAAGTGGGACTCATCGCTGAAGTTGACCTGCTGCCATTGTGAGTCACTCCATGACAATCTCGCCCAACACCACTGTAGTCTTTGGCAACGTTGACATGACATTAAGGACAGTCGTCGTAACGGTCTGCGTGTGTGTAGTCCTGCGTCGTGCAGCCAATGGTGCTGGCACTAACATTACTGCATGCCTGTTGGGTCAGTCAGATTATAGCATTAAGGCCCGTCCTTGCTTACATCACATGCATGGCAGAGCAAGAGACTTGAATCATTTGCGTGTCTCACAATGCCATACCTACTCAAACCTTAGTTTCATTCCAGTCGGTTGATTCTTTCTGGGTGCAATTATTTGTGCAGCTATTCTTCTGATGATGAGTGTATATAATGGCAATAGATGTGCATCTTTTACCAGTACAGGTATTTGTACTGTTTTTCCCAATGTTAATGATCATTTATTATAATTTGTTATTTGTAATAATTTATAATGTATTTATTATTTTATAATCAACGTATTTTTTTTACTTGCTATATTTTATTGGAATACTTCCAGCAAACATGAATAAAACTGAATGACAATGACACATTCTATAATACAGTTAATACAGTTAATACAGTTGACAACATGGTTTTTCATGGACGCATTTATAATGACATCATAATAAA
The DNA here is from genome assembly GCA_034552555.1 of Semaprochilodus insignis. Classification (NCBI taxonomy): domain Eukaryota; kingdom Metazoa; phylum Chordata; class Actinopteri; order Characiformes; family Prochilodontidae; genus Semaprochilodus; species Semaprochilodus insignis. The sequence goes on along the minus strand of CM067480.1, from coordinate 16,391,138 downwards.
TTCTAATAATCTTTAAGCTTTTCTTTTTCTTTATGGATCTAAAAGTCTTTCATAGTGAAGCAAAGTCCATTAAAAAGAGATTAAACTTGGAAAGTGTTGTGAAAATGTTTGTACCCATTACAGTAATAATATTACCCATAACGTAGTATTCACTGTAATGAACTGCAGGTCTAAAATCCGTTTTGATGGCGTCACGTCCGGTTGCGTGTGCGCGCGTGCTCGGTTGGAGGGTGGGGTCAGGCTGGCTGGAGCTGCCCGCAGCCTTCAGAACCGGGGAGCGAGCTTTATGTCCAGAAACACACGATTAATGCCTTCACGCAGATAACACGAACACAGCGGAGAGGACGCGGTGACAGAGCGGTGAGGATTTCACACGAACTTTCATTCCAGTCGGTTCTGTTTTGCTGGTTTTTGAGCCGCTGCTGGTGTTTAAAGTAACGTTAGCCGGCGGATAAATGGGCTAATGAGAAGAAGAAGTATGTGTGTCTTCCTGCCTACGAGAGACACACGTCAAGAACGACCTTTTACGAAACTAAGATAGTGGCAGATATGAATGAACAGCACATTTATGGGCAGCTGTGAGCGCCAGCCGAGAAGAAGGGAATGAGGATGAAGTTGGTTTCGTGGTCGGCAGCTTCGTGTTCGAATTTCAACGTTCCACCTTAAATGGTGCAGCAGTTACATGCAGCATTTAAGGTGGAACGGGAAAACCCGAATAAGAAGCTGACCTCCGTTTCCTAAGAAGGGATGTGGCTGCTGGCTGAGAGAGAGAGAGAGAGTTCACCGAGTCTGATGGGATGATTGTCACGATGTTCATGGTACCACCGTGACCGAGTCGCTGGAGAGGGGCGAGTCCTTCGCAGGCTTAGTCATAAGAGACCTGATCATTTGTGTTTGCGGACTGCTGTTGGAATGGAGTTTGGGTTTGTTTAGCTTGTCTTTCAGATCTAGTGTGAGAGCCGAAACCTAGCTAGCTAGCTGCCTGGCTTCCTGTGTTTTATCTGCACTCTGTATCCCACACAACATTGTCACATGAGTCTCATTATTGCAGCCTGTTGTCTGTTGGGCAGAGGAGAGAAGAAGTAGACGTTGTTTTCCCTCAAGAAAATGGTCAGAGGGCTGGAGTGAGAAACTGAATTTTCCTCACTTGAAAAAGTACATAAAAATGAAAGGGTTTTATTGTAGTGCGTAAACACACTTTCAGACTGTATGGATCACTTCCCCCTCTGTATGGAAACTTAGCTGCAGAAACAGCCCATACTGAATTTAATTTTATTTTTGTGGTGTCACAAAGACCAACTCATTAACACACATCCACCTATTCAGCCTTCTGCAGTTTAGTGCGACCCATTAACGCTGAAGTTATGAGGAGTGTTTCAGGTTTCCAGATTGCTTTTTTTAAAGGGGAAAAAAAAGCGTAATGCATTGCGCCATTCATCATACAGGTCATTTACATACGCGGTATCAGTTTTGAAGGCGCTGTAAAGCCTGGCGCATACCATGTGATTTTTTTATTTATTATTTTTTTTGCGTGATTTTGCTCTTTGGACAACTTTTCCAAATTGAAACAATTTCCCGGTTGGGAAGTGAATTGGAAGCAACTGTTGTGCGGGTAGTCTGGTAGTGTGAGACCAGCAACAAGTCAATTGTAAACTGTGCGATCAAGGCCAACAAGCTGAATCGTGAGCGTCACCTCAAGTGTGAGGCGACCTGCGTCACAACCTGTGAGAGGACGCACTTCAGCCAATTGCAGCCCAGTTGAAAAATGGCAAAGAGAGCAAACTCCATGCTGTGGACTCCAGAAATGGGAGCTATGTTCATAGAGCTCTGGGGTTGTGCAAGATGTGCTTTGATTTTTAGATCGGGTATGATTTTCAGAATCCTGTAGTGTGTACGGCTTAAGGGAGTTGGAAAATGGTCATATTAAAACTGATTATGACTGTTTTGGCAAATGGATCCATGCAAATATCTCAAGTGGACCTCAGGGGGAAGGAAGGAAATACATGGAAAATTTCAGGATTAGGGGACCTTCATGGTCTGCACAGATAGCCCTTTTCGACCATAAGAACCCTGGTTCTTGAACTGGTTCTGTTCATGTTCTTAGAACTTTGGTGCTATTTAGGGAACCAGCTTGCATTTGCACCAGTGTTTATTGGAACCAATAAATGTCAGAGGATACGTCATCAACAGAGGGCATTGTGCAACGGCAGTGCACAGTAGTAACAGGATGGCGGAGCACACAGATCACCTGTCAGCACTTGTGCTGTTATTACAGATGTTTTTTATATCCAGAAAGCAAGCACAGATCAACTACTGGTGATGGAGAAGACATAGAAACTATTCTTCAGCAGACCACTGGTGTCATACTGTCTCTTTTCTCATTACTCTTGTTACTGACATGCCTACGGATGTCGTAACGGTTCGTACTGAAGAACCTTCTATTTTTTGGTTCCAGCTGGGAACAAACTTTTTGGATTCCAAACGTTTTTATTTTTGGTGAAAATGCGTCTAACGGTTAAAATTGGCTTTGAATCACAGAAACTTTTCCATGTTGGTGGAAAAGTGCCAAGAGAGTACTTTGTGACTTTGCATGAGACTGGATAGGACAAACTGTGTCCTGATTACTTAAAGCCCCACCTACCCTCTAACTATTTGTCTTCGTACAACTTTGCTGTTAACTTTCTTACATTACTATCATGCAGTTTCATTCTCTGTCCTTTTGTCCTCATATCCCACATACCCTTGAAACGTTAAGACATACAGGTCAGCCCGCATGCTCCTTTCGCAAAAATCTGTTTTGACACCAGTTTGTGAAAACGTCTCAGTGCATGTGCATGGACATATGTGTGAGGGTATCTCACTTCTTATCTAGGATGCTGCTCCACAAAACGTAAACATGCCACTCTTTCCATTGTCTTGTGTTTCTCTTCAGTAGTAACATACAGCAAGCTACACTGGCTCTCTGGATTGATTAGAGTCTGGTTGTGTTTTGGTGTAGACTTTACCTCTTTTCTATAAACCCTGCCCAGATAACAAACAGTAGCGACTACTAGTAGCAGTAATAGTTTCAGATGATTGCTTATCAGCAATTTGCGTAGGAGTGGCGGCGAACAGATGAATTTTCTTCTACGTGATCTTAGAGCCCTATACCAGGGCAGCCTAATGAGATATCAGAAATAAGCATTCCTGTGCCTCAGGGACAGACGGTTAATTGGATCACCTCACTTATAATTCTGAACAGGGTTTCTTCAACACTGTATCAGTGTGGTACTGGTACGTAAACGCAGGATCGGTATTGATGATGGGGATATTGATAACTATGACTGATAGCAACGTTTCTAAGTAAAAGGGTTGAAAAGTGAGACCGAGAGCTTATTATTCTATATCACAATAACAAAATGTTTCTTTTAGGGATTTCACCTGTTACTTATAATGACAAAAATATGTTTGTAGCTTTGTTACGCGCCAATTTTGTCTTCCCTAAACAAGACTAGATTTAAAAAGAATCTTAGATTATTATTATTATTATTAATAATGATAATAATGATAGTAGTAGTAGTAGTAGTATTACTACTTGAATGCTTCATAGGGCTCCGTCACTCACAGTAGTAACCTTTCTCACCTTGTGCCAACAGTGGCTTATTAGTTTTGTGTGGCCTGTCTTTGTTTACATTTTAGGTGGTGTTTTGGTTGGAGTGTGGGTTTAACCTGAAAACAAGCACACCTATTGAGACTGGCTTTCCAGTGAAGCCTTACAGGCTCAGCAGAGTTTTAATGATCAATCAATAACTGTGGAACATTGGAAAAATGTCATGTTGGAGATTGAATGCAATCAGACCCTCCAGCAATGTGTCTTCACCGGAAGTGTAGATGGTGTTACTGCAGCAAAGAGGGCCAAATGAACTCCCCTTGATTTCAGAAGAAATGTTGGATGAGCAGGTGTCTGTACTTTTGTACATGTAGTATGTTTAGTGCTGCCTAATAGATCTGTCTCTGATGAGTAGAATGAAGGCCTGTGTTTTCCTTCACTCAATCCTTGTGTACAGGAACCTTTGCCCACTAACCCAATTCAGGTATACAAGGTCTCACAACTATCATACGGAAGGAATCACTGTGATAGTTGCTATCAGCATCTATTTAGTGTGTTGTGTTACTGTAAGACATTTAATGTTCCTTTCTTTCATTTTGGTATTATAACAATGAGTCAACACTAAGGTTCCTTACTGGGCCTTTCCCTTTCCCGTCAAGGAAAATGGATGCTGCTGATGGCAGAGTACTCAGTTGCTTCTTGCACAATTATCAGTTGATGTGCTTTCAGCTGAAGTAATACAGTGACATTTCATTTTTATCATGATTAAGTGCATCAAAAATGCTTCTGAACATATCGTGGATACCATCTGTACTTTAAAAACATTCAACCTGCATGTTTCATTACAAGGAAAGAGTTTGTACTTGTCGTCTGTTTTTGATAGTATTTTCGTAGTATTTGTCATAGTTTTTGATAGTGTTGTTAGCAGTGTGGCACTACTTGTGCGTCATGTCGGTTCCAACTTTTAAAACCTCAGAAAAATGGAATATTGCGATAGAATATTGGCATGTAATTGAGTCTACATGATGGGGTATGTTTATGTTGAAGGGCAGGAGATAAATAAAGAGGGTGTATGCTCCATGGTAAGTGGGTCTTGCATGGAAGGGGACGATAAGTTAATACTGATTATGTTACTGTATTGTAAAAATATCTTCAAGTATTGTGATGCTATGCTGTGTATTTTTGCCGTGTCGCCCACCCATACTGCCAGTGGTAAATGGTACTTCATCCTTCAGCTGTTGGCAAGTGAAGTCTGGGGATCTGGGTAGTCTCAGAGGGAATAAATAAATCTTAGTGAATGTCACTTTAAGTGTTTCTCCAGAACTGGTTTAGGCTAGTTCAGTTTTATGTTCTGCTGACTGTCAGGGAAGTAAAACATGGTAAAAGGGAATCCACTTGGCCTACTCCTTTTGGTTCATCGGAATAACCCAGCTTGTATCAGCCACCCTCTTCTCTCTTCTTTTCCGTGGCGGTGTTGTTTGGTTACATGTCCCAACATGCAAAATTTTTCTTCCTGGTCTTTTTAAGCCCTGTTTTGACTTGTGGATTTGCATAGCACATTGATTTAAAGTACCTCAAACCTATATTTGCAATACTATATAGTAAATTATTATTGTTGTTATTATTAATTTCCATCTTTGTTTAAAGCATGCAGTGTAGAATAACACTCTAGTATACCTCTTAGAAGTAATACCTGTAGCCTACACTTCAGTTCTGTCATGTGTATAAGAGCTTGTAGAGGAATTGAGGACAAGTTTATCCTTTGGCTTTTGCTGTTTAGGTACTAAAGCTGAAATGTGTCATCAGATTGTTCTACTTCACCAGCGCAGAGTAATGCAACTCTGAGAGTGTAATGGAGTCTGTGTGCTGGGGTATGTGATTAAAGGTCTGGAGATAAATAGAGAGGGGTCTGCTCCATGGTAAGAGGGTCTTACATAGTATGCACAGAAGAGGACGATGTTTTTAACTGCTGAGTTAATCCTGATTTAATTCCTGGCCCCCTATGGCACTTCTATTGATCCTGCATTCATCATGCTTTCCTTGTACAAGGAAAAAAATGAACCCTGTATGTTGGCTGTATGAGAGCTCTCTCGTGGTCCAAAAAACTCTCAGTCTAACCCAAAACCTCTGACTTTACAGCATGAATTGCAGCAGCACATGGAAAATGAATTTTGGGGCGATTGGTAAAATAAGATAGTGACTGATTTCCGATATCCATGTTACAGGTGTTTGTGCAGTTACCCTAGACTGCTCGTTGTTTACAGTCTCATTATGTTGCCTTTGTGATCTTTTTATGATGTGTGCATTTATACAGTGTTCTAGAAGTACTAATGATATGCGCCTGATCTCAAATATAGGAATCTTGGGTGTTTGTTTTGTTATGGGATAACTGAGGAAATATACAGGCCTACAATTCAGTGAAATGGTGGTTTTATGTTTTAATAACAGTTTATGTGACTGTTTTCCTTGTATTTGGAAGTATATGTTTTATATCACGTTTGACTGCTAAGAAACTCGAGTGCCTTATCACGAGCGTGTTGTGATGGATGCATTGTTAATGACTTCATTGAAGTTCGAGGTAGCACAGCTTTAATCCTAACTTGGCTAAAGAAGTCTTAAAGTACTTCGGTTGGCATTTTGTTTACTGAGGCAAAACACCTATTACGAAAGGTACGTCCTCATGAGGGTCTAGTGTTGTACTGGTTGGCTCTAGTAGCTTGTTAGCTCACCTGAAGAGGCAACATCTATTAGTCATTTGACACAGAAAACATTTTCTTTCAGCGATTGTTGAGTCATAACACCAGTCATACCACCTAGGGGAAGCCCATGGCCCTACAGTGTAAGTTCCCGTTGTGGTTGTGGGTTTTGTCTTATCTTTGTTTTTTCCTTCCCAGTGGAAAACTTCAGTGTTTTTTCATTAACTCTGTTTTGCTTTGGTGCTCAGTTTCAGAGATACAGAATCCAAATTCTGCCAGTTTGCCAAAGTCCTTGGTGTTCCACTTCAGGTTAAGGAAATATTAGCATCAGTCTTGCTGTGGATGTTCTTGCTTTGGAAAATGCAGAATCATTCCGTATATTTATCATAACTGACATTCAGTCAGTAAGAGGTGGCAGCCTGTGGATGTGTGTTGAGTATGGATTTGCACCTCAGGATTGTACAAGTTGGCTTGTTATGTGCATTTCTTCATTCCACAAGAGATTGTATTTTTCCTCCTGTTTGAAGAGAGAGGCGCATGAGTAGGTTTATTTCTCTTCCAGGAGAATGTTGGAGTAAAATAAATGGGAGGAAATTAAGGTCTAATGTGTAAAGATGGAAGTATACTTTCTCACAAAATAGTGGTGGCATTTTAACACTTTCCCAAAACCCAGGAATCCTTTTGCTGTATGTTAATCTTCAGTATCATGAAGAACAGGATCAAGATTGAGGCCCAGTGCAAAACATGTTTGCTTAGAAAATGTGGGAAATGCTTTCTCTTCTCATGGGCAGAGAGAGGGGCATAGGATCCTAATTCAGTGCCTCCTTAAATCTCTCAATGAGGCCTCTGTGTCCAGCCCGAGATGGTTAGTATTCAGCGAAGATGGTCCCTGCGAGAGCGAGAGCCTTCACCTGAAAGAACAGAGCCACTGTTTCTTCCTGTACAGACAGAAGACCGAAAGTGTTTTTGGTTTGTACACGTTATAAGGTAATATTAGGATCATATTAGTCCTGTCTAAATGTCAGCATCATTTCTGGCTCATGTCATATCAGCATGCTGTCTGTCTTTGGTAATGTTTGTCCTGCTCTGAATCACTGCAGTAGCTCACTCTGTTTTGTCCAACAATGATGTAATAAAAATGAGAGCCTTGGGAGTTTCCACTTTAACATCCCTGTGACTGAACACCAGCTGTGGAAAACAGGATGATGCTGATCTGTTTACTCTCTGTCCTGACTGATGTTTCCACCACCACCACTGCCCTGGCATTTGACAGTAGCGCGTCAGCTGTACTTATTAGAGCTGACTAGTGGACTGCTGGCAGCTGGTTGGCATATGGCCAGTCAGTAATTAATCTGCCTTCTATATTGATCTCAGCGGTACTTTTCTTTCTCAATTCGTGACTAAATCTTTTTTGCTGTAGACGAGAAGTAAAGATCCTTATATAGTGCTCTCTTCCCCTGCTAGCCCCAGGGGATGTAACTTCAGGCAAAGGAAATTCAGCCCCATGATGTGGATTGGAGAGAGGATGTGAATGCTGGTGGGCCTTGGCCCAGTCATGCTCCTGGTTTTCCCATCATTCTGGTCCGGAAGTTCCATACAAACCAGCTGAATGAAGTGAAAGTCATCTGGCTTCCTCAGGTTTTCCTGCAGCCGTCCGCCACAGAGCTTGTACACATTTATATTGCTTTTCCAAATGGCAGTGAGGTGCTAATTGTTCGGATACTACCCTAAATCCAGAACTGTCAGTACCCTAGTTGAGACCCTCTGTTTCCTGTCAAATAACTGTACCTATGGATGTAGGAGGGCTTTTGACTCTTGTTTGGCCAGTCTGTGGTCTGTACTCTTCTTCACCCTGTTCTTTGCCATCTAAATCAGGCTGGAGATTTATATGGCCCATCACTTGTTTACTGTTTATCATTAAATCCAGCCTCCTGTGTAATATTTACATCTGATGGGTAGATTTGCGTAACCCACCAGACACTGTAGTTGGTTACTTAACACAAAGCATGTAAAGTCAGTTTAGGCTGAGGCTTCTTATAAAAGCACAAAATACTGCGCTTACTCTGAGTAGTGTTCAGTCACATGGATATATAGGTTGTTTGACACGTACATAAAAATATGTGTATGAGCACATGCAAACAGGAATACGGTGGAGAATTACTGCTCACAACCTCACTGTCTGACATTGTGTGGCAAAAGAAAAATGCTGTTGCTCTGTAGCCACTGGAACTAGATAGTCATCTTGTTCAGATCAGTGTATGTTAATCTCAGTCTACAGGCATTGCAGAGTACCAGATTAAGATAAGTGCACATGGATGCGTGAAATGGTTGTGTTTTGGCTGAAACTGAAATTCAGGAACTGATTTATTTGGCGGGGTCACTAATAAATAACAGTTAACATAAACTTCATAAAATTATTACACTGTGTAAACTATATGCCTGCAAAATTCGATGTCTTGGCAACAGAGAACAGATGGTCATCCAAGGCATTGAACTCCATTATTGTGGTTGTACGCTGCACTTTGGCTCTGTTTGATGCTTCTATTATTGTGCTGCATTGTGCATATCAGACATGAAGATGTGTTATTAAATGATATCAAATTTGCATTGGAAAGGTTATTGGTTGATGTACCCCATCTTAACACTTGGCATGAACAGCTTAGTCTTGGCTTCTCTGAGGTTCATGGTAGAAATCAAAATGGTTCCACCCGACTGAAATTTTCGCAGTGGATCTGCTGGTGCTAAAACTTTTTGCTTCTGCTCTGAAGCAAAGGGACTGCTCTGTGCTTTGTTACTCGTTTTTGTGGTCTTGATTTTCACTTGGTGGTCTTGTTCCTCAAAGTCTAGATCCACTGCAGTTTCCTGGAGCTGAGTGGACTCCTCTTCCCAAGTGTTTAAAATCAGTATTCAAAATCAGTGAAGTACCAAAAGCCTTGAAAGTCTCCCTAAAGGTGTCAGAAGGTTTGCAGCTGTATTTCAGATTAGATATAGTGAAAAGTTTTTTTTGTTTGTTTTTGTTTTTTGGTTTTTTTCTTCTGATTACGGCTTCAAAGTCACAGTCAACTGATCAGCTCTGTCTGCTCCCTCTTTTGTATGCCTGCCTGAGTTCCTGATGTGTGATGTGATTGTTCCCAGTGTCCTGGCTATCTCTGGGCCCTAAACGAGAGGGTGGGAGGTCAAACGGGTCAGCATTTCTGCTCATACACATACACAGTGCAGCAAGAGGGAAGCAGAACAATGGCCCTCATTTAAAGTGGTTCTTCTGTAAATTGTGGGAAATGCAGTGCTTTATGTCACCCAAGATTAGGCTGCACTGTAATAGGCAGACAATGAGCATGGAAATCGTTGCTGATGCTGCCAGCCTCTTTGCTTTCCCCTAGCAGCAGCGGCAGCAGGGAGGCTCAGGGGCGGCCGTGCTCAGGAGTGGCACTGTCTCTGAAGCACAGCGGCTCAGTGGCCCCTTCTTGCAGACGCTTAGTGATCTGTGTGTGTATGAGAGGGAACGTGGGCTGCATGCTGCACAGCCTCCAGCACTCGGGGAATCCTAATGAATTCCTTTAGCTGAGGGCGGGGAGCAGCATTTATATTTCAGCAGCCTGTAGCCGTAGGGGAGGCAGATGAAGTACCATATGTAGGTCATACCCATCGTAACTTCAACCCCGCTGACTTCCGTTTACCCCCTACTAGGGTTTTCGCTGATTGAGCCAGCACAGGAGTCATGTTCAATTTTGTGCTATCTCCAGGCCAGTAAAGAGGAAACGGGCATTATTTGTTCCTTGAAAGTTATGGCCTTCTATTTCTTCCTGAACGGGTTAATGGGATAATACAGCAGGTACTATTAGCTAATGTACTTCAGACTGTAATTTGTGATTGCGCAGTTCTATGATTGCGTATCTGTGATTGCGTATCTTCTTCTTCACCTTGTTGTTCTTCTTAGCCTTCATCTTTATCTTCTTGTTCTTTTTGCTTTTGTTCTTCTTCTTCGCCTTCTTCTTCGCCTTCTTCACCTTCTTCGTCTTTGCCTTGTTCTTCTTCTTAATCTTTTTCTTATTCTTCTTCAGATATTTTGAACCAACTTTGTTAAATTCTGAAATTTTCCCATTAACCATGAATGTGGTGGAAAAGTACACACTCATCTGCTGTAGTTCTGGTCGACCAAAAGTCACAGTTTTGCATACACTGTCTCAGAGCAGAACCCAGAGTAGAATTCAATGTTGTTTTGACTCGCACTTGTTTGTCTGTCTTTTTTTTTTTTTTTTCCCCCTAATTTCTTGTTTCTCCCATAGAGTTCCATTCATTTTGGCCCTACTTAATCCCTGTTGTTTCCCTTATTTGACAGCCTCCAAAAGACTTGTACTCACTCAGGGCAGATGCCCAAACTCTACTACCCAGCCATATTGGCTCGTACTCTTCTAGGTGTCAGTTTTCTATGCGTTCCTCCCATATACTCACAGTCATTCTCCCAATCACCTTCTTGCAAGCACCTAGCATCCACTTAGTAAACATCCTGTGCAGCAATCTCTTATCAACAGCTTAGCCACCGACCGATATTTGTTTCTCGATTTTTATTTCTGATTAATTGTAGCTCAAAACATATTTAAAACAATATAGTTGATTTAGTTGAACATAGTGTTATTGTGATAAATTAACTAAGTTTTATAGGCATATTTTGATATCCTTTGCCCTACTACCCATAGAACACATCATAAGTCATGCCAGGTATCCACTTTACCTCGCCAGCAGCAAACGGCGCCACTTTCGACGTGGCCGCCCACCTAATCCGAAAGAGTAAATATGCTGAAGAAAGAAAGGGGTGGCGAGACGCAAGTTGGTTTCCAAAAAAAAAAAAAGAAAGAGGAAAAAAAGCACCACTTTACTGTGTTGCCTCACTGCTTTACATTGTGAACAGCAAATACCGGACTATAGGCTGCTCTTACTTGGATAGACTTTCACCACCTTTCTCAGTAACCCCTTTAAGCTCAACAGGTATGTAGTAAAACCTGCACACTTTCTGATCTGAAACTTTGCTAGGAGCTGACTTTGTTCTTTTGTATGGTTTGGTAGTTTCTGCTCCAGGGTTAATGAATCATATGCCTATAGCCTATAAATTACTTGCATGCTATTTATTATCCTTTTCTCAAATAACATGATCTCAAATTTTTCTTACACACTTGTTCATATTTCCTGAGGAAAGCCGATCCATGTGTGGGAGGTGCAACTTTATCTGCTGCTTCTTCTGTTTAACAAGCAAAAAGGTCTGCTCCCTGTTTCTACAGAATGTTCTGATGCCAGATCAAGGCTGATTCAGGACATGAGATATTAATAGAAAACCAGACAGACATAATTACTTTGGTGTTTCTTAAAGCTGACATGTTTTTGGATATAAAAATGGGCAAGTTCATCTTCAACACTGTCATATTAATGATTGACTGGTATGTGTTTTTATGTACTAGAGGGTGCATTGAAATATGTAATAATACAGAGCTTCAAAACCGTTCTGTTTCAAATGGTTTCCTTCCACGTGAGTAGATTTATTTCTTGTGGGTCAGTCTGTTTGTGTGGGTGATAGCAAGCCGAACCAAAAATGCCATAGGCAGCAGATTCTCATCCAGTCTTCCTGCATGTCTCATGTTGCTGCTTCCTAGCAAGAGTCTTCTTTTTGAGATGACTAAGAACAATAGCTGGAAGCAGTGGGTCACACACTGTCTTCCTGCGTAGAGGGCTACAGTTTGAATCTGTCTCTGGACACCACATCCCTGAAACCAGACCCTCTTATTCCCCAGTTACCCTGTGTTCTGTTAATTAGAACTGTAGAATATGTTGTTCGGCCTTTGCAAATGGCTGGGGTATGTGAATGAGCCCCAAAAGAATTCATGTGCTGCTGGCATCCTGACCATACGGTCTCATATGTTACAGGTGTGTGTTTTGTGAGTATTTTGTTGATTCAAGATCCAATATGATCCAATAAATGTAAACAGTTTTGGTCACAATGGTACAGGCCCGTCTTTAATCATTTCGCATTAAAGGTTCACTGATATGCTTTTGATATATTGATTGGAAAGACCAATAAAACTTTTGGTGTTGTATTTTGTCTGTGTTGTGCAACCCAGCTGTTAATGTGAACAAGTTCTCCTTTGTGTTGATGACTTTAATGGGAGAGGCCATTTCTGTGGTAGAGTATCTCACAGTGAGTCACACTGTCAAAGCTGTACATTGAGTTCAGAAAGAGTGTTAGAGTCACTTCATAGAAAATGTCATCAGAGCTTATTGATGCTAAGATAATTATGTATGCACTCATGGCCTGGTCTGAACGTTTTTGCACCACGGAAGTAGCCTGTGTTTCGTTGTACCACCATATGGTGCTGCCTTCAGACCAAAACCTTGTATCTCCATTTTTGTCATTTTTACCTTTTTGGTATAATCTGAAAATGCTAGTTGTCCTTGGTGTGTACATGATGTGTCAACAATGTGTCAACAGAAATGGCCCAAGATTACTTTGGAAAAAATGACATTAAATTTGCATTAAAAGTGAAGCAGGTTTTCTCTTCCTCTTGTTTTGGAAATGAAAAGTTTTGTCCTTACAGCTGTGATGTGTATAATAATGAAGTTGAATTGAAATGTATGTAAGATTTATTGTCATGCATCAATTTGACTTAAAAACAACCCATTGGGGAGAGCATGTGAATGTAATTAAAGGAACTCTCTTATTTGCATATAGTTTTTACTGTCACATTAGCTGTCTTACCGGTAACCAGTTTAAGCTGCAGTTGTGTAATTTACTGGGTTACATCCAAATGTAAGAGTATCCATATAATGTTGTTCACAGTGATGCAGGCCACACACACAGACACACATACGTGTCTTAACGAAAAGGTTAAAAATGGTTGTGCAGTACCTTCTTGTTACAAACCTATTTTGGGCTGCATTTTTTAATGTTATGGTTTTTTGTATTAATCTGATTCTCCAGGATTGAGAATAACTGGCTCCAGTTACCTTAAAATCAAAGTGAGTTCTTACTGTCCACTAACTGAATTGTTGGTATCTCTGCAGGTGGAGTCAGCTTGTGTGGGTACTGTGTGGTAAAGCCGAGAGAGGTGCCTAGACATGGCGGCCAACAAGGGTAAAAATCAGAGCTCCTTGGCACTCCACAAGGTCATCATGGTGGGCAGTGGTGGTGTAGGCAAGTCAGCACTCACCCTCCAGTTCATGTATGATGAGGTGAGCTGTTGTGTTGTTATGCTAAGACCGTATAGAATTTGTTGTCTAACTGATGTTAAAAAGCTTGCAAGTTTTCAGTAATGTTAAAACAATATATTTTTAGATTTAATATTTAGAATAACAAAATATATATTTATTATTATTATTCTATATAATTAGATTAAGGAAAATAAAATTAATGTTTAGAGCATTTTGTATTTCAAAAGTTTGTGTTGGTCATCCTCTAGTCTTTTATCAGTGGTCACAGGATGCTGCCCACAGGACTCTGTTGGTTAGATAGTTTTGGTTGGTGGACTGTTCTCAGTCCAGCAGTGACACTCCGTCAGCACTACTGTCTCTGATCCACTCACACCAGCACAACACACACTAACACACCACCACCATGTCAGTGTCACTGCAGTGCTATAAATGAACCACCACCCAAATAATACCTGCTCTGTGGGGTCCTGTGGGGGTCCTGATGTTTGAAGAGCAGGGTGGAAAAAGGGCTAATAAAGTATGCAGAAAAACGAGTAGACTACAGTCTGTAACTGTAGAACACAAAACAGTCCAGCTATATATGTTATTGTATATGAAGTAGCAAAAATGTATAAAAAGTTTCATTCCAAAAAGCTGTAACTGTTTGTAACTATGATATTTTATTTTAAATAGTAATACGTTTTTATCATCATGATAAATTTTGTTGCCATGATAAATAATGTGCATTTTAGAACATAGTCGGAGCCTTAATTGACCAACTGCACATTTTGCCACAAAGTGAGCAAAATTAGGCTTGATTAATAGTTTATTGTGCAGCACAGTATGTGAAATGTTCAATAATAATCAATGTATTCCATATTTTAATAGTAGTTGTAGAAGTGGTAGTACTACCACACAATGTATCTGTATCAAAACATTGTAATGTATCACGATGTGCTGTTTATCACCTACCTCTAATATTAATCATAATATAGTATTGATACGTGTTGTATGTGTAAAGTCCATCCCCAACAGTGTATATAATGGGGGGAAAAAATTCTCTTTCTTCAGTTAATGCATGTATGCATTTATGCATCTGTACTTTGCTCTGCAGTTTGTGGAAGACTATGAGCCTACAAAGGCAGACAGCTACCGAAAGAAAGTGGTGCTGGATGGAGAGGAGGTGCAGATCGATATTTTGGACACGGCTGGGCAGGAGGACTACGCAGCCATCCGGGACAATTACTTCCGCAGTGGAGAAGGCTTTCTGCTAGTGTTCTCCATCACTGAACAGGAGTCTTTCACAGCTACAGCAGAGTTCAGGTCAGTATGACATCACTGCAGCACACCTGCATAAAATATGATCTGCAGTTTATGATGAGACTGCTATTTGTTGTCCTGTATTTGCAATGACTTTGTGTGTGAATTCATATAGAGAGCAGATTTTGCGTGTTAAAGCAGAGGAGGATAAAATACCGCTGCTGCTGGTGGGGAATAAATCTGACCTGGAGGACCGCAGGCAAGTGTCAGTGGATGATGCCAGAGGAAAGGCAGAGGAGTGGGGGGTGCAGTACGTAGAGACTTCTGCAAAGACACGTGCCAACGTAGATAAGGTTTGTCTTATAGCTTTCCTTGTAGGTGTGCGTTTTATAGACTCAGCATCGTGTCAAAGCTAATCTGAAGCATATACTAATAATAATACCCCTGTTTTTCCAAAGGTATTTTTTGACCTCATGAGGGAAGTGCGAGCCAAAAAGATGTCGGAAAATAAGGACAAAAACGGAAAAGGAAAGAACAAGAAGAACAAGAAAAGCTTCAAGGAACGGTGCTGTTTACTTTAAACTCCACATGGACGTTCCACATCAAATCCACTCGCTACTTTGAGGAACACTCAAACATTAAGAGCCTTTTTCTTTATTAAAATCAAACTTTAATTACTAGTGTTTTTATACTGGCAGGTAATCACAGCCAATGCCTTTCATTCAGTTCTCCATGCAAACTACCACATCAAAATCTTTTTTTTAATTTTTTTAATTTTTTATTTTTTTTAAATAGTTGATGACCACTCCGTGGCTACTTTGTCACAGACTGTAGCACTTTAAGACTTGGTAACATCAAAGTGACCAACCTGCACCCAACACTAATCTTCTTTTTTTCCTTTTTCTTTTTTTTTTGGTAATTTATTTTTATTTCACAGTTTAGTCTAGGTCTCTCTGTAGAATACTGCAACTCCTTGTTTCTTTATCTTGTAGCCTTAAAATTATTTTAGTTATGGCTATGATTTTTGTTTTTCATTTATTCAAAATAAATTTTTAACACTTGATGCAAAACAGTTCTTTGCTGATTAAAGAAAATCCTCACAACTTTTACACTTCTCGAATGTTTACATTCAAACGTCCCCATGTTTTGAAGACTTCCACCTTATGGAAGAATATTAGGTAGAATAAATAGTAGCATCTTGAAACTAAATACTGTATTGTGCAAAAGTCAAAGAGCACCCTTCATTTTTTCATTTCCAGTCAAGACTGACATTCAGTGCAAGTTGATTGTCAGGAAAAACAAAAAGAAAACATACTTCAGTATTTTATGTGTCTGCACTCTGTCTGTTATTACAGCTTCCATTCTTTTGGGAGACATACTTTTCATGTTTTTCAATGAATCCTTCAAAGATAATTCAGAGAACATGGTTGGTTTTCTGCTGTCTGCATTCTGCATCTCACAATCCAAGTGTTCATACACGGATTCAATGATGCTGAGATCTGGACGCTGGGGTTCATTGTTCTGCAAACATTTACATTTATGGCATTTAGCAGAAGCTCTTATCCAGAGTGACTTATAAAAGTGCTTACTGTTTGTCAGAGAGTGGATGCTAGCTGGTACAAATAGGTTAGAGAACCAGCAGCTTCTTTGTTTGACTTCTGTTCCTGTTCTTTTTAGTCTCTTTCCTTTTCCCAGTAACAGCTTCTTAACAGGTACATATCAATGCTGTCAAAAAAAGCAGTCTTTAGTTTTCTGGGGGTCAGCGGGCAGGCATGCCCTCTACATTGTGTGAAAATTTCAGGATGATTGGACCAACAGAAGTGCTCCAAAATTGCTTTGAATAAAATTATTTACTTAAACTGCAAGTAAAGACTTTTGGAGATACTCTGTTTTCTTTGGATAGCCACAATGTTTATCTTATCGCTTTCAAAGATGACAAGTTTTAAGTGTTGTTTATCTGATGGAAGCAGATTTGGTGGTCTACCAGGTCTTGCCTTGCTGTAGATCTTCAGTCTTGTTAGCTCCTGTTCTTTTCTCCACTAACTGTCCTGTCCTTTGACTTTCATCTTCCTTATGCATGTAGATTATTTTGTTTCTAATCTTTTCATATAAGTCTCCTGAAAATGATGGACATTGGTGGCCATTTTGAACAGAAACTAAATAAATGAAGGTTGGTCTCTTGCTATTGCATATTACTGTAGATAATATAATAAGCACACATGGGTTTGTGGCCAAGATGAAGCGCAGACAAATAAAGCACTTCCTCCCTTGTAACCACTTCCACAAATTGTCGGAAGTGGAAGTACAGTGAAGGCGGTGAAGTGCTGCTATGCTCAAAAACACAAATAGTTTATCTCTGTTATAGATCTGCTTCGTGAAAGGGGGTAAGAGAAACATATGGGTTATTGTTTTTATTTGGATTCGAGTCAGCCCAAAGTGTTGATTAATTTTGAAACGCTTAACCCTTCCATGGCAGGGACTACACTGCCCTCAAGTGGTTAAAAGAAACACTTCACAGAGAACACAGAGGCAGGTCATGATTACATTCTGCTTTGAACTGAATGCCTTGATGCCTCTTTGTTGTATTGAAATATTTTTGTAGATGGTATCTTGTGGCTGACATCATGCAGTGAGAGAAATGTGCCATGACTACATGTGCCAACATGATGATAAGAAAAGGAATGACTTTTCTTACTGAATGTTGAACGGTCCTGATGGTAAAGCTTGCTTTATTTGTTCTTCACCTGAACCCTGCTACTCCTGTTTTGTACCATATAACATGACCTTGGCTTTCAAAGCTACTCTGCAATTTTTATGATTGTTTTTTCACTGCCTGATAAAGAGACTTCAAAGTATGTTGCCAAATAAACTCATTTTTTTGTCGTATTTCTGGATTTGATCTTTAGCCTAGAGACAGTGTGTTCATACTTTGTGTTGGCACAGTTTATCCAGTACAACTTTTTAAGGATTTCTTTTCCCCAACAGAGCACAACAGTGACTTTCATTCATTTCAGGAGCACAAATGTAGGGTGTCTGTCTTCAGCAAACTGATTTACCCTGGAAATAGTCACACTCTTCCTGAAATGTGCATCCAGTGTGCGTGTTAAAGGGCTTGCTGCTTGTCAGGATTGACGCTGTTATTAAGGCATGGCCTAATATGCATAACCAAGAATTAGCAAAGAGTAGTGTTGTGGTCAAAACCACTAGAAGCGAGAAGTCCAAACCAAAATTATTGATATTCAGAGTATTCAAATAAGAAAAAAATCTGTAGTTCATAGTACATGCATTATCATTCATTGTACATGAATATATAAATATATAAATATGTTCTATAAATAGCTTGTAAAATAAC
Source organism: Semaprochilodus insignis (assembly GCA_034552555.1). NCBI lineage: Eukaryota > Metazoa > Chordata > Actinopteri > Characiformes > Prochilodontidae > Semaprochilodus > Semaprochilodus insignis. The sequence goes on along the minus strand of CM067480.1, from coordinate 16,373,065 downwards.
ATTTAAATAACATACAGCTCAAAAATATTATAAGTATTTTATAGTTTTAGTCTAATTTTGCAACTTTTGGAGATGTTCTCTGTTCGTCTTCTCTAAACCACCATCTAATCACCTAAATTCAACTAAATACATACCAAAACCACTAATTTTTACTGTTAAATTAACACACATAATCTGATCTGTACTCAGGGATAATGCCCAGTTAATCCATCATGGAATTGATTATTCAAATATAACTCTTCAGTTTGAAGGTATCATTGATATTTAGTGACGATAGAAAAAAGTTCACTTACCAGTTACTTCAGACAGGGACGTTGCAATCGACTGGTTTTGAGAACAAGTTCCAACCAAGACAAGACTAATAGTAGTAGAGCACTGGAAATTATGTATACAACAAAATTTTCCCTGAATGATCACTGAGCTGCAAGGACAGAATTAATAAACTTTTTAATGCATACATTTTTATACATAAATATAATTTTTTCTATTCTGTTTTTATACATGTGGTTGTGATGGCTGCCATCACAGTCATAGTCACATATAGCTCACACGAATAGCAAGGATTAGTGAGCCATCAAAGTCTTAACAGCAGTAAGAAAAGTAACAATTTGAGCAGTGAAATAATTAAATGAGTTCTTGTCAGAACAGAATGGTTCACAGTTCAGTTCTCACTAGTAATAAATATTCTAATTAGAATTTAAATATGCCAAAATGTGTGTATATGTGAAAACTGAAATGCCACATGTAAAATGCATACACAATGGTGAAATTGTACATTCCAAAGATAATTCCTACATGTTGAAGTTTTGAAATATTAGCATATTATTTTCCTTTTTCTCGAGTACTAAATGTGTACTTGTTCAAAATGAATTTGTAATATTGAACATTTTGGATTCAAATCTAAAATGGCTTTTGTATATATATATATATATATATATATATA
>CM067480.1:16307450-16371794 GCA_034552555.1 Semaprochilodus insignis | reverse complement strand
TATATATATATATATGTATATATATAGTCTGCTTAAAAAAACCCACTCAGTGTTTTTTGATAGGGTTGCTGATTTCTGCTAAGTTCCGAATTAGACATACTTAGCATGCTTGCCAACGTGTAAAAGCTTGATCTGTCATCCATAGGCCCAAACTGTGAAGCATGCATTGGAGAGCCATTTACCAAAAGCACATAAATCCCGATTTCAGTCACCATACAGCTGTGATTCCCTAGAAGTGACAAGAGTTGAAATGAAAAGGACATAAAAGGGCTCTGACAAGATCTGTGATGCTTCTGATGCGACTTTTACCTCAGAACTAGAGTGATAACTCATTGAGAATAGAGATCTGTGATTCTTCTGAGGCGACTTTTACCTCAGAACCAGTGAGCAATAACTCACTGAGAATAGTAAAAACCCTGTAAAGGTCAGTTCTGGCCACTGGGTGGCAGTCACGTCATTCATCCACACTCTGTTTTGAATTTGAATGAAACATGCTTTGGGTGCTCCGGAGTCTTTGCAGGCTAAATCAAATGAAATCGTTTCTTCACATTGGCATGAATGGGTCCCAGGACCACATCAGTCGAGGTGGGATGTGCATCATAAAGCAGCCACCGGGTCCTTCAAAGAGGCAGTGATGCCTGGCATGAATATCTTCTTGAGTATGACAATCAGTAGTGTGCACGTTTCCCTAAAAAATGTGACCAGACTTGATTATATTGACGAAAATAAGCAGATTACCTGGGGAGTGGATAGAAAAAGGCATCAGTCATAAGGCTTAGATGTTTCAGATTGGAGACAGTAATGAACTGAAAACTTTCCTGCTGAGTGCTCGTGGGGTTAGTCCCCCCGTTCCACATCTGCAAAGTTGCCATTTCCCTAAAAACGAAAGGAATACATTTGCTTTCCTATTGCATCAATTCTGGTGTGCAGGTATTTTTGTGGGTGGCGGGTTTTCCAGACGTGGATTAAGGCTAGCTTTAGGCTAAATTATACTGGGAGTTCTTCACAGACTTTCTTTACAGAGCTAGGTTTAATTTCAGTCCGGAAAAGCAACTTCATCTGAAGTTTCACTTGAGATTGTCCATTATGCCAGAGACTGACCAGCCTGACCGCAGAGTCCAACTGTCAGTGGTAGTGCCATGGCTGCCAAGCTTAGGCACATGGGCTTCAGTAGATTAGCCAGAGGTACGAAGCCAACAGCCCTTCGTAGAGAAGGGCTGAGATGCTGCCATTTTCCTTTTTCCTTGGCCTGACAGGATGACCTTTCACTCCAGCAAAGCCTTTTGTTTGCTCGTCGTCTCACACATCAACAAAAGGGACGAGAAGCCCTTGAGACTAATGAGGTTCCGTTTATTAGAGCTCATGGCACCCTCAGGGCCTGGTGCCATAGTGATGTAAATATATGCATTAGTCCTCAGCATGGGTAATTTCGGGGGAGCAAAATGAGCTGTGATGGTGCTGACGAAAAGGGCACTGATATCAAATCACTCCAGCAGCTCTAACACGGCTGATCTTTAGCACCTTCTTTGAGAGGGAAGAGAAAAATACGGAGGCGAAGACAGGTATCAGTGCAATGCTTAGAAGACAAGAACTTTCAGTGTACAGGAACTCTGACCCGGTATGTGTAGGCAGGAAAGCAATAATATGCAACATGCTGAAGCCAGGAAAAAGGATTGTTTCATCATTGGGTAACACTGCATTTGGATAGTCCGTTGTAGAAGCTTTGTGCATGCATGTATGTTATGTTGCATTTACTTTGTATGCAACTAGATATCTATGAAATGCATATTAATTTTTCCCAACTCTATATGGAAATTCCACTAATTGTCCAAAATTCTGTCAGTCTTTGAGAACAAAGCAAGTAATTAAGAGTGGATTTCTTTACAGTGGTGGTAATAGAAACTAGGGTTTGCAATATCAACTCAAATACAGTTTATTTGTTGTAGTCCAAAACAACCGAGCGAGCCTCTTAGGAGGTTTTCTATGTAATATTGATAATAGTAAAATAGGGGTAAATCTGAAAAAATAAATTTCCTTGCGTAGGTACCTCTCCCTATAAATCAGTTGCAAAAACTGTATCTTAGAACTATCATAAAACAACTTTTTAGGCATTAAAGCAGAATGTTCATAACCATTACGTGTAACGGCTTTCTGTGAGAGAGCTTTTAGAGGTTTTAAGCACTTTAGACATCTGGTGCCCATCACCACCACTGTTAGCCTTTTTCAACCAAAAGAATCCTGGTTCCGTTCAGGCTTCCTGAATAGGTGCCATTTAGGGAACCAGTCTACGTTTGCACCAATTTATATGGGAACCAAGGAACGTCAAAGGACACGTCATTAACATTAACAAGATAGCGGGCGTATAGATTACCTGTGAGCGTTTGTGCTGTTATTACAGATGTTTGTTTATATCCGGGAAAGCAGGCACTACTGGTGATAAGAAGACTTAGAAGAGGTTTTTCAACAGACCACTGTGTGTCGCCATAGTTGCCTTCTCTTTCGTTACCAACTGACACACCCACAGATGTCATCATGGTTTTGTTCCACCTGGGAACAAACTTTTCAGATTCTGAACCTGTTTATTTTTGACAGAAATGTGATGAATGGTTCAAAATTAGGTGGGCAAACTGGAACGGAGCCTGTTCTATGTTGCTGGAAAAAGGCTAAGTGAGTTTTCTAAGTTTCTCTAGAGCTGGAGTGCCCAGTTCTATCAGCCTGCAGAATAAAGCTTCACCCCTAATCAAACACACCTGATCCAGGTAATGAAGGCCTGCACGAGCATCTGAATACTAGAGCCAAGAAATTTGGATCTGAACTTTCCAGGGTACATCTCCAGAACCAAGACTTGGCAACCCTGCTCAAAATGATAGCATTTCCTATTAAAGCACTCAGTGTACAGTAACTCTGACCCGGTATGCGTAGGCAGGAAAGCAATAATATTCAACGTGTTGAAGCCAGGAAAAAGGATTGTTTCATCATTGGGTAACACTGCATTTGGATAGTCCGCTGTAGAAGCTTTGTGCATGCATGTATGTTATGTTGCATTTACTTTGTATGCAACTAGATATCTATGAAATTCATATTAATTTTTCCCAACTCTATATGGAAATTCCACTAATTGTCCAAAATTCTGCACAAGTCAATTAAATTTAATTAATTAAAAATGGATTAAAAATGGAGTAATTAAAAGTGGATTTCTTTACAGTGGTGGTAATAGAAACTAGGGTTTGCAATATCAGCTCAAATATAGTTTATTTGTTGTAGTCCAGAACAACCAAGCGAGCCTCTTCTGAGGTTTTCTATGTAATATTGATAATAGTAAAATAGGGGTAAATCTGAAACCCTGCTCAAAATGAGAACATTTCCTATCAAAGCACTTTGAATGAAACCCAAAGCCTAACCCTGATCTTAAATGTCTGTAGGTGATGTATATAGAGATGTCTACATAAAGTGGACCCCGGCCATGCCTAATATGCAAGCTAAGTCTGTGAAACTAGATGGAGCTTTCTTTAAACACTAACACTGGCCATGCGTGAATGCCAAAAATATGCTTCATCAGAGAACTGAAGAGAGCACAACTTTAACTAACTAAACAGTGTGTCTTTTAAATACTCCTCCCCCAAGACAATTCCATACTATTCAGAAATAAGTAGTCCCACACAACATTGCAACTGTATCCCGTGACACTGCCATGACATCAGGTACGCAGGCCTGATCAACATACATTAACCCAATTCCAAGCCACAAAAGCTTTCTCACACTTCCAATCTGTTTTGTGGCATTCTACAGTTATTTACTTGGAAGTTCCTAAAAAAATACATTTTAAGAAAAGCCGTTTAGCCTCAGTTCTTAGGCAACAGCCCAACTCTTGGAAGACTGCAGCTCTGAAATGTTTTTGAATGCACACTATATAATTTGTTCAGTGGTACCTATAGACTAAGACTTCTGATTATTATTTTAGAATGAGCTACAGTGACAGAAAGCTAATGTGTACTAATGTAAAATCCAGTTTCCAAAGAGATACAAATGGCTAATTATCCAAACAGAATTGTACCATAGCCGGCAGTTCCCAATCCTGGCATTGGGGACCCCATACGCTACACTTATTAGTGCTTTCCTTCACCTCACACACCTGTTTCAATTAATTAACTCATTGACTCCTCATTTGCAGGCCAGGTGTATAACAGCAAGGAAAACACTACAAATGTGTGTGGGTTGCTCAGACTGGGATTAGGTACCATGTAAAGGGAAGTATTGGTTGCCAAGAAAATCTATGGGCCTGTAGTAGAATGATAATAAGGAGATGCTCTTTGGGAAGGAGTTCAGTACACAAACCAGTCTTAGACACTGGAAAGTACATTACAAATTTAGACCATACTGGAAATGTGGGCACAATGAAAAGATGAAGAGAAGCACAAATAGAAGATTGAAGACGTGATAGGCCTTGATGTCTTATTTCAAAGTTTTATAAGTTAGTTCAGAAAACATTAACTCTGAACTCCAAGCTACCCAGTTTTACCTTATAAAGCTTGACTTTAATGTTGTTTGTAGGTCAGCAGTTTTCCCTCCGGTCGGGAAGCAGCTTCACTCGGAATTTGTACCCATGAGCAATTTGACAAACACTTTCTGCATCTTCTGTAACCACTCTGATCTCATTTTAGTCTTATTACCTAAATATGGCTTTCTCAAGAAGCTAGATCTATGCGGATTATATGAGTAATATGTTTTAATAAGTTTTGGCACCACTTGTCAAATTACATTTTATTGATTTTCTACAGAGAATGCACCATTACTCATTCATTCATTTTCTAAATTTAACATATTAAGCATTTTATCTTTACGACAATATGAAATAAATAGAAATTGTGCACCATAATTTGCAGAATACATCCATCAGCCATAACATTAAAACCACCTTCTTGTATCTACACACACTGTCCATTTTATCAGCTACACTTATATAGGAGTACTGTGTAGTTCTACAATTACAGACTGTTATCCATCTGATTCTCTGCATACTTTGTTATCCCCCTTTTACCCTGTTCTTAGATAGTCAGGATGCCCACAGGACCACCACAGAGCAGGTGGGTGGTAAATCATTCTTAACACTGCAGTGACACTGGCGTGGTGGTGGTGTGTTAGTGTGAGTTGTGCTGGTGTGAGTGGATAAGACACAGCAGTGCTGCTGGAGTGTTTAAACACTGTGTCCACTCACTGTCCACTCAGTTAGACACTCCTACATTGCTGGTCCACCTTGTGGATGCTGCCCACGGGACGCTGTTGGCTGGATAGTTTTGGTTGGTGGTCCAGCAGTGACACTGAGCTGTTTAAACACTCTGTCTCTGATCCACTCACACCAGCACAACACATACTAACACACCACCACCACATCAGCGTCACTGCAGTGCTGAGAATGATCTACCACCCACTGTGGTGGTCCTGACCATTGGAACAAAGGTGAAGGGGGGATAACAAAGTATGCAGAGAAATAGATGGACCACAGTCTGTAATTGTAGACCCACAGTGTAAAAGATTATGCACTGGATTTGGATATCTATAAGACAGGTGGAGATTACAGAGGGAAAGACATGACTTGCCTGTCTATGCCGTTTTCTTCTCTGCTGCATATACATGTATGTAATGCCAAAGTGTTAAATGATGAAAGACTTTGCTGTTTGTGAAACAATTGTAATAGCTTTGAGTTTTTTTGTTTTACTGCTCACATTTAAAGATCTCATGTGGGGTCACATGTGTTCTAATCAAGGGTTAAGAGCTAGTTCTGCAGTGACACTGATGTGGTGGCAGGGGGGAGTCAATGAAAGGACTTACCTATGGTGAGACTCAGGAGCCCTGAGTAATTCAAGACCTCTGATTGGCCTTTTTATGTGAGATTTGTTTATTTCCCATACCCAGATTGAAAGTCTACCCGGTCAGATTTGGACATTTATTGAACATTTTAGGATGATGACAGCCTCAAACTCAGTTTGTTATCAGTGCAAGCAGTGTGTGAATCCAATGCACCAGTTGCGGTTACAAAATATACCATTGTATGTGTAAAGGTGAGCTTCTGAATCTCAAAGTGTGACGAATTCTGCCATCTTTGTTGTCAGTTTTCACCGAATTTGGTGCTTACAATGTTCTTTTACCACTGATAAGACCTGGACGGCTCATAAACATTTTTCTGTATTTTCATATGTCTGTAATGGCAATATGTTTTACCTATGATGCTTAGGTCTAAGCTTTTAAGTTTGGTGTTTTGTTTTTCTTCATCTCAGTCATGTTGTCTTCTTTGGGTCTTATGACTACCAATTTGTCCAAACCACCTTTCACAGGTCTACCCAATGCCACATTTCTGTCTAAGCCACTGCAGCAACCTTGTTAAAGACCTTGGTAAAATGTACCCCCATATGGCGAACAAGCATCAGGCACACAGCGCAGCTAGCTCATATGAGCTCACTGCAAATTTCAACCCCTGATGAACTACAGCTTTTAATGGTTTAGTTCTGGATTTGTGTTTTAGGGAAACTGAAACTGCCTAATTTGCCAGATTCTTATTTAAATTTTGCATTTTGTATTAAATGATGCAGCAATCATAGGTGTCATGATGCAACTGCAGTACCATTTAAGGTGGAACAGAAAATCTTAAAAAGAACCAGATGGATAAGTAACTAACTCCAGCTTCATTTAAGTTTGTGTAGTAATGAGATGATGATTGGCAGTACTCAATGTTGCTGACTGGGAGCAGCAGACTGTGCACCTTCATTAAAAACGAAGCTCTTACAGTTTGGGACGCTGTGTCTGTGTCCTGAGGGCCCACCACCAGTTGTTAAAGCACCACTGTGTAGTGGTGGCTTACTTGTGCATGTTGCTCTTGTACAAGTGGATTACACACATCAATGCTGCTGGAGTGTTTAAACACCTCTGTGTAACTGCAGGACTGAAAATAGTCCACCATCCAAAACTATCCAACCAGCAGTAACCTGTGGGCAGCATCCTGGGACCACTGATGAAGGACTAGAGGATGACTGACACAAACTCTGCAGCAACAGATGAGATACTCATGAGCTACTCTACTCTACTAGCTGCTCTACTTATCTACCAGGTGAACCAACAAGGTGGAAATATCCAACAAAGTGGTCAGTGAGTGGACACAGTATTTAAACACTCCAGCAGCACTGCTGTGTCTGATCCACTCACACCAGCAGAACACACACTAACACACCACCACCACATCACTGCCACCTAAATAATGCCTGCTCTGTGGTGGTCCTGTCTTGGTCCTGACCATTGCAGAAAAGGGTGACGGGGGATTAACAAAGTACACAGAGAAACAGATGGACTATCTGGTACACCGAACTGATAATACAAACAATGAGTGTTGAAACAAGAGGTTGTTGCTAATAAAGTGGCTAAAGGAAACATTTATTCACAGTTGAGAATGCATGTTGATGCCAATATAATCAATATAATCAATTGATAATTTCATGATGGTTTTTATATTAGTGAAATTTTTTATATGGCGTATGTTTACCTTTCTCTCTCTCCCTCTCTCCCTGTGCTTGTTTCTTTTTCCTGCTTATTGGTTCTCACTGATTACAGTAAAATACATGATAAAAGCTGCGCCTAGTAACTATAACTAATAGTTAATTATGTGACCTGGTACTATGCCTTCAATATGCTAGTTAACAACGGATGTCCTGCTATGTTATCGGTAAGTAATGCAGTACGACAACGTAAACTTAATTAAACTAACAAAACAAGCATTAAGTAAACTTGATTGCTGAAGTAGTCAACACATAAGCCTGCTTTACATGCTTACCTGCCCTCATAATCACATTAATATGATGGATATGTGATATAGTAGTTCATAGTATGCGTGGTACATCGTAACAAGAAGTCACTCTGAGTAGCCCTGCATCTCTTATGTAGAGATAAACAATTAAGTCTAAGGAGCAAATCACAGCTTTTCTGAGATCAGCTGTTTGGATAGTTTTTGCTATTTTCAAGCTTTTCAATGCAGCAGTCTACACTCCACCACAGCATTATCTGAATATCTCCATCTGTTTGATGTGAGTCGTGTTGGTGGAGCAAAGATCAACAGTTTTACAACAACAGGCTTTTACAGTGTCACTTTGGGTCTATCCCAGAGGCCAGGTTTACCGGGATTCAATGAAGGTGTCAGGAATGCTTTTTGCATATGAAAATAATTAATGATGATTTAATGATGACTGGAGTATATTCATTCAATTTAATGTTTGTCCACTCTGAAAGCTTTTCTTCTGTATGTGAGGATTGGTTGAGCTCTCAAATGGACAGGATCACATAACAAACTGCCAGTGCAGGCACTGTAACGTGTTTGTCTGACATCAGCTCAACTTAAACCATCTGCCTTTGAATATGTGCTCAGTGCTGCACGAGGGTCATTGAAAAACTAGCATTAGGTGGATGTGTTTTTGTGGTCTATTTTCATCATTGGAATTTATTTTTTTTTTTTATTAAATCAGTTGTGAATATGGAGCTCTGTGCTGGGATGTTCACTGTTCTCTGTTAAGAGTTAAGCATTTAGTAGATTTTGTTAGTATGTAATTTAGTGTAATTTAATAACTGATGTTGTCAACGTTATTTTAGAAGATTAGAGAAAAAATATGCATTCAAATGTTTGGAATCAATGTTTTCAGTAAAATAAAACCCAATTGGTTGCAGATAAACATATACAATTATTAAAATATGCTGGGCCTGTGTACCCTAACGGGTTTTAAATGAGTACTAGAAATATAAGAATATGAAAAAAACATAAAACTTAAAACCACTGTCCAGAATGTTGAACATTAGCTGTAGACAAATCTCTATAACAGTGGTCAATGACCCTCTTCCTGGAGATCTGCAAGTCTCACCTCCTAATCAAATCTAACACACGTCATTCAGTTAATCAAAGACTTCTGAAAGCAATAAATAAATGGATCAGATAAGATTGATTGGGGTTGAAGCTCTACAATGTCAAGAATGATTACTGGGTTCAGGTGTTCCAGCCACCCATTGCTAACGGGTGTATAAAATCAAGTACATACCAATACAATCTGTTAGTGATGCACAGCTCCAGGGTTTCTGGAATTGACACAGACTCTTGACTCCTGCCACTTAAATCGATGCAATTGACTCCTCAACTTTCCTCAAACATTATATTTTAACCAAGACAAACCCTGAGCTGCTGATAAAGGGACACCGCAGAGATTAAACCATTTTAAACATAGATTACCCAGTTTTGAGTAGCCAGATTAAAATCTCTTATTTCACACTCTGAGGGACGACATTAAAAAATCCAGAGAAAATCATTACTGTAATTATTATTTCAAAAAGGTTGGATGTAATCTTGTTGCTCTTTTTAAGATGATAAAATAGACTTCTTCTTTGCCAGCTTCTTATTTGACTTTTTCAGTCCACCTTGAGTGATGCAGCAGTTAACCTAAAGCTGAGATGTCAGAATGTGCGAAGGTGCTCAAGCACCAAGGTAGAACATAAATCTGAATATCCCAAACCATGAAGAAAATGATGGGCTGTTGTATCTAAACCATTTCTGTGAGCAGCGCTGGTGATTAAAGCTAATAATTAAATACACTCTCACTACTCAAACTCAGACTCTCTCCTACTTCACACTCGCCTCTGTCAGAATGTCCCTCAAGCCGATTGACAGAGTTAAACCCACAGACGTGCTGGAATCAAAGAATCGACTTCCCATCACTAATCTCTCAGTTTTGGCAGTAGAACGGGTTGTACTGAAGAGCTAAGTGACTTTAAATGTGTCACTGTCATAGGATATCATCTTTGCCACAGGTCAGTATGTGAAACCTCTGCTCTGCTAAATCTGTCCAAGTCATTTCTAAGTGCTAATACTGTAATAAATGAAAGTGCTGGTAAGCATTAGACCACACAAACTTACTGAGTGGAGCTGATGAGTGCTAAAAATCACCTGTCTTCTATAGTCTATAGAAACTTTGTGCTAATGTGCTAAGCCTTGATGAAAATGTGTGTTCATTTTTTGTCTTCATTTGCCTCACATAGTTTGGAAAGAGTTGTTTGAGTTCAGTACTGCCTTTCAGTGAGCCTCTTTATAATGAAATCTGAGGTTTTGTAATGTTTAGGCTTTCTGTCCATCTATAGATGAATAGAAAACATTGAGTTAATGGCAGCCATTAACTCCACATGCATCCCTGGTTCAGTGCGCTGTCATTTTCATTTCCTCGACTACTTTCTTATCCAAAAACAAAGAGAAACCTTTCTGTTCATATACAGATGAATAGTGAAGTGTCTGCAAATGGAGGAAACCTTTCAAGGACTATTGATTTAGTGGCATTTAGTATCTTTTAATAATACAGGTACCTTCTCTTTTCAAGACTCTGGCAACAGTGTACAGCTGGCAGACAGTCAAACGTAGTGTATGAACAGTGAGTAGCTACTGTAGATATGGCTGATAACAGATGCTTGATATACTACATGTCCAAAAGTTTGTAGAAACCTGCTCATCCCATGGTATTCTTTCTGAAATCAAGGGCATTAATGGGGGGTCTGAGTAGTAACAGCAGTAATGCAGTAACAGCCTCTGCACTTTTGGGAAGGCTAGATGTTGGAACACTGCTCTGAGGATTTGATTGCATTCAGCCACAGGAACCTTAGTGAAATCAGGTTCTGATGAGTTCTGTGTCACAAACATGGTCACACTGTGGTCCGTCAGTCCAGCAAGGAATTCTACTGCTCCACAGCCCAAAAAGGCTGGGGGGTTTATATCAGTGGCATATGCAGAAATACATTATTTGTTAGGCCTGTGAAGGCTTGGGAATCCAATTTGGGAGATGCAAATTCAAAACACACTAATGTCCCGCACCGTGATTATTCCAGGCAGTCGTGCACTTCTCACCCAACTCTTCTGCCCCTATGAAAATATCACCTCATTCTGGCAATCAAGCAGAATATTGGATTCACATAAACACAATCAACACCTCAATACCCTTTAATATAAAGATCCTAAAACATGTGTCCACTCATCACAGGCACGTTTGCCCACTGAAGATAGCATAACTGCGCTAAAGGCAGACTATATTTAACACTAACAATCATCAAAGCCAAAAACCTATTGCCACAACAATTCACTGTAGTAAAGTTAATGCTAGATGTTTGCTTTGACAATGCTTTGGCACAAAGCCCATTTAGCCTTTGTAGGAAACTGACAATGATGACAGTCATTCTCCAGCTTTAGATGGGTAGAAAACAGCATACTCCACTGGACAGAATCTTATTTTTAATCGTCCCCAGTTACATTTTTAACCGCAGCTGGATCATTATATCTGAGGATGTTTGTAGCTGTTTTAAAGTTAGCATTCACATTAACATTTCTTCACCATGGGTTTTCTTGTGTGACACAAAAAAGCTTCCCTCAAAAGTCCTGCAGAGTCTATTTAATATTTTATGGTCTGCATTATAGTCTTCATTTATTTCTCTTCCAAGGACAAATAAACATAATGCACTGTATTTCATCTGTTTGTCTGCCAGGAGAGAAACAGCTTACTTTGTTTCAAGCTTCAAAAAGACTAGGCTTTTTTCTTTAGCTTTTATTGGCCTCTCTGCATTTTGAAGCACCAGGGTGAAGAGAAAGCTGAATCCTTGGGTTTTTTTGAGAATGCTTTTCTATGATGGATAGAGCCGGCTGAGTGAAATGATTTCTGTCTGTGGGAGAGCTACAGCATGGGTAGAAGGTCAACCATCGATTCCCAGCCATGTGCACAGAGGCACTAATAAGGAACATGGCATTTTCCCTGATGTTTCCACACTTTTCTTCTTGACTACTCTTATTATTAGCTTAAAATAGACTCAAAATAGAGATCTACCAATGCCAATAATCATATGATCAAAGGATTTAAATGATTGTTCCAGAGAAACACTTAGTCTTGTTGGTTTAAGACAATCTGCAGCTACATTAAAAGTAGTAATACTGTGTTCATGATTTTTTTGCTTTACTGAGTCAAAAGAAAAGAATATAATTTAAATGTCAGAAGTGTCGTGTCATATTTTGAAGGAGCTTTTCCTAAACACAGGCTCAAAAAGAAGGTATGGTTTGATGTTCAGTTCCTAAATACAAAATATCTTACAGATGAAGATATGATGGTAATAGATAAAAAAGAAGACATGTCAGAATTTTATCTGCACATTTCCTAACACCCCTCCAAAGGTCCAAAACTTACCTAGTGCTACTTTAAAATTCCACCTCACTCATCATCATCTGCCATCTTTCTGAGAGCAGTGCTTTTTAGAATGTTCTAAATAAGGGGAAATGCTAATTTTAACTGAAATTCAGTAGAGAGCAAAAGGCTTGTTCATTTACACTATATGGACAAACATATTTGGACATGTACATTACACCTACAGGACCTTTCATGACATCCCATTCTATATTCGTAGGCATTAATATTGAGTCGGACCGCCCTTTGCAGCTATAACAGCTTGCACTCTTCAGTTCAGGTCTTCTAGAAGATTTTGCAATGTGTCTGTGGGAATTTTTGTCCATTCATCCAGAGGAGCATTTGTGAGGTCAGACACAGATTTTGGACAAGAGGACCTGACTTACAATCGCCATTCTAGTTCATCCCAAAGATGTTTCATGGGTTGAGGTCAGTGCTCTTTGTGGACCAGTCAAGTTTATCTACACCAAACTCATTCAACTATGCCTTTATGGAACTTGCTTTGTGCACTGGGGCAAAGTCATGCTGGAAAAGAAAAGGGCCTTCCTCAAACTGTTTACACAAAGCTGCAAGCATGCAATTGTCTCGGTAAACTGAAATATTCAGATTTCCCTTTACTGCAGCTAAGGGGCCTATCCAGCTAGCAGGGAACACTCCCATTACTAACATTCTCAGGCTAATGTTACTTGCAAGTTCTAATAAAGTTTTGATTAAATGTTTTATTCTAATGTTCAAAAAATGTTTGAAAGATGTTTAACATTTTAGCTGCATAGTTCAGGGGATGTCTTGATGATGTTTTCAGGGTCTCAGATTGTTACATGATAGCAAAAGAACAACATTCTCAGCACAACATTTGGAAAATGTTTTATGAATGTTACTGAGACTGAGATGACAGAATGTTTTTAAAGAGCATTCTCCTACCTTTAGAAAGAACCAAAAAGAAAACTTGCTGCTGAAAACATTAATGGAACATCACACATGCATACTCTCATAATGTTTTAAGAACAAAGAAAATCTAGCTTTACAGTCGGCACAATGCAGGCAAGTAATGTTCTCCTGGCATTCGCCAAACCCGGCCTCGTCCATAAGACTGCTGGATAGAGAAGTGTGATTCATCACTTCACAGAGCACGTTTCCACAGCATGTTTCTATGCACCCCAGCACTTGGTGTCCCTGCTCTGTAACTTCACGTGGTCTACTTAGTGTCTGAGTTGCTGTGGTTCCTAAACGCTCCCACTTTTCAGTAATTCCACTCACATTTTCACAAACTGATTTTTTTATGCAATTGTGGCATCCAATTACTATGGAAGACTGTTTCCACCACTTAAAGAAAAAAAGGCCATACGGTATCTCATAATTATGATTTACTATCTCATAATTATGACTTGGCATCTCATAACTATGACTTACTGTCTCATAATTGTGACTTACTATCTAATAAATATGACTTTCCCATAATTATGACCTCCTATCTCAAATTATGACTTACTATCTCAATTATGACTTAGCATCTCATAATTATGGCTTATTATCTCATAATTATGACTTTCCCATAATTATGACTTACTATCTCATAATTATGACTTAGAATCTCACAAATATTAGTTACTTTCTCAAAGTTATGACTTACTATCTCATAATTATGATTTACTATATGGCCTTTTTTTCTCTAAGTGGCAAAAATGGGCTTTATCCATTTTTTAACAAATGTTTATAAAGGCGGACTACATGGCTAGGCGCTTGATTTTATACACCTGTTGCAATGGGACTGAACGAAACATCTGAATTCAATGATTAACAGGTGTGTCCCAATATATTTGTCCAGTATGTCAACCTTCACATTACAAGGCTTAGTACTCAATGCACATTTCTGCACAGATCTGACTTGATGGTAAATATTTGTAAGCACCCACACCTGTCTTTATAGTGTGAACGTATTTATGCCCTGGAATGATGTGCACACCCTTCCCCTATTCAGTAACATCACGTGAATGATCCATGTGTCCTGAACAACCACAACAACAAATGAATGAACTAACAGAACAAGCCTTATTCACAAAGATCATTAGCTCTGATCAGCTCTGAACAGTTCATGATTAGAGCAGAAGGTAGAAAGGCCAGAGGCATTGTTTCTGCTGCATTTACTAGCAGCAACCTTAAATTAGCTGCTGCTGAAATGCTGTGAACATGAGCTGATGAGAGTAAGCTATGCATGCACAGTAGGGAACAACAGAGTGAATTCTGACCTGACCATGCTCATTAAAGTGTTGCATGGCTACAAATCATATATGTGACGATCCAAGACTACACATGAACGTTGCTCGGATCTAATTTGAGAAAATCAGATTTGTGCATCCACACAGCCCTGAAAACATCATTAAGGCAAAAGTTCAGAACCTAGCCAAACATAGCCTATAGGCCCAAGCATAGAACATTCAACAGACGCTCATAAACCACAGATCAACAGCATATCAATAATGTAGCAGCAGTAAAGCATCTGAATACATTCACAAGATTGTAAAGAGACTTTTAATTAACTGCATCAATAAGTATCTTTATAATCTGCTGAATTCAGTTGGGTTTCACTTTATTTGGAGGTCCAAGTTCAAACCTGTAGATGTTAATCTGACAAGTCACTGAACACGTAACAGGTATAATACAGACCATCTCAACACCCTCAGCATGCTGCTGACACAGGATGCACATTCCTAACTTCACCTATAACATCTGTGTGGGTTTCATATGTAAATGTGATGTCTAAATGAGCTCTGTTATGATTGGGTGCCCTTCAATGTGTTTCATTTAAAGAGCAGTCTAAACTGAAACATTCCTTATAACTACAGTATAAGGGGGCAAGGCTAAACTGCAGTTGGCTAAACGACAGCACTGATGCTTGAACCCAAGACAACTGTACGCCAGGTGTGAGGCTAAGCTGAGCCTCACTGAAACTGATCTAGAAGAAATCTTAGACATATTTAACAAGTATTATATGCACTTGTACAGTCTGAGGGCAAATGTGTAGTGGCTCCAGCTTCCCCTGCTAGCCTATATGTTCAAATCTTAATCCTAAACATCACACACAGGGCAATAATACATTTTATAAATATTGTACTGTCAAACATGAAATGTATGAGGTCTGAATAGGTCATCCTACAAAATGCAATGAAGAATTGTTTTGACTGAAGTGAATGACAAACAAAGCTTTTTTAAATGTTTCCATTTTCTGCCTGTCAGTAAGGACTGATGCCTGGCTATGTTGTACACAAATTGCACAGCACAGAACAAAGCTGATGAATGTTTTACATCAAGGACGAAGTCTTTGCAGACAGGCTATTGGTTTGCCTAGTTGTTATTAACATGGATTGGCATATAACAAATTATGCATTTGTATGAGATCTATATGACGTCCAGTAAATTCTGATTTTAGAGGCTGAGTGATATCAGTCACCGTGTATGTCTCTGTACAAGTTTCTTAGACCCTTTAAAGGTTGTTTTCAAAATGCACGAGGAGTAAATCCACCTGGCATGTCCAAGCTTTGTGTTCTGTCTTGTTTTCCCTGTATTTTAAAGCACCTAAACAATTTCTACATGAAACATTTGAACACGTAACATATTTTCTGTTTTTCATAGACAGCAACTAAGCAGTGTCTCTGTGTGACATAATAGAGTTAAAGCATGAAAAGGACTTTGTATGGACTTACAACACATTTAATACATTTCCCTTTAACTGATAGCAGAAACATAGGATGTAATCGAAGGTTGGTGGTGCCTGCGTGTCAGCTATTTCAAGCTACATGTCTGTCATTCCTCTCTTCCTTTGTAGAAGGTTTCTGATTTCATTAAAACAGACTATTAGCTTTCTTTGTAAGGTGAGTCAGTTGGATTTATTGTATGTTTAAGGGCTGTATTAGTGGTGACAGGTGGACATTCAGTCTTCTGTGTAGATAGCAGCTCCTTAAGTTCTTGGAACACATAGAGATTAAATGATACGGAAATTCAAATTTAGTCACAAAACTAGTACATTTAGTGCATCCCCAAGTTGTCACTGAGGCCAAATTCCAGCTGTGGTAATATGCTCTGTAACACTTATACTCTCATTTCTTATTGCTTAGTCACTTCCCAGTTACAGTGAAAAGGGAATTCCAATCATTTTGGATCTGCATAAATTAAACTGCCGTGATGCAAATAAAGTCATTCAGAGGGGGTCGGTGTGAACTCTTTTCAGTTCTTCTGATAGGAATCAGGGGTTATGATTACCTAAATACAGCCATTTTATGTACTATCAGTGAACTCATGAGTTTAATTTGTAATATTAATATTCATAAAATTGTGGAAAAATAGAAAAAATATGTTTTTTGTTTTGCCTTACAGCACCCAGCATGGTACAACAAAACTTCCGACATCTGTTTCCTATGACCACCACTGTGAACATTTCTGACTCATTTCAAAAGGCTCTGAATGACTTTGTTTACATCTTAAGTAATTAAATATGCAGATGTGCAGGAAAACAGTGAAAATATCTGAGTATTTTGGAAATCTAATTTACATAAGAGCATTGTTGTAACATTGTGGTACAGAGTTCTAGATGCTGTTAGCATGCTCTGTATAACTTGTACTTGAATTATGTATTTAACATCCAGCCAAGTGTGAATGCAAAATATTTGGTATAATATATGATGAAACAGCTTATAAAACGCTGATCAGACCTATCAGAGAACTGTGTGGGCGTGGCTAATGAGCAGCTTGATTGACAGCTCTCCGCCTAACACTCCTAGCCTGCTCCAGCACCCACACAGAACTGAAATCATTATCCAGCTTTTATGTGACGAAAAACAGATGTGCAAACAAAGGGATGGATGAATTAACAAACAGACAGAAGCAGTGCACGAAAGAATGAACAAACAGGCGTGCAGATGGACAGACGAACAAACAAATGGTCCGAAGAAGCAACATGTGAATGAGGGAATGGATGAACAAGCAACGTTGGTGTATATACAGTATAAACAAATGAATGTTTCCAGTAAAGCAGCCGATCTCTCCTGGAGGCTGGAATGGCGGAATACCAGTGTAGGTCTACATGAACAAAGGCCTCTCTGTTTAAATAATTTATGGTTCCTGTTCAAACAAACCATCTTTAAAACCCCAAATTTTAAACAATTCCTAGTAAATTGACTGTCTACAATTGCAAGTTGGAATTTGGCACAACACTTGGTATGTGTAGTGCGCTGTCTGGGGTCAACTCAGAATGCCAGGTCTCAGTAAAGTAGGAGGCAGATGCAGTTGAAATGTCCTTGTATGTCTGGTTAAGCAGGAGTAGTTTTCCCAGTTTGCTGTGTAGAGATCGCAGACCGAAGAGGAATAATGAGGGGGGTCGGATTCTGTATCCTTCAGCTCATCAACAAATGCATGTGTACATTAGGGGGACTGAAAGTCTGATTTGTATTAATGACAATGGAGTAAAAGTGAATTACACTCAGCAACTCTAATGAGAACCCAAGAGCAAGAAACACTAATTATTCCTTATTGCTGCTTATATTTGAAATTAGCCTGAAAAGGCAGGTGACACATCCAGTAAATCAAATGGTGGAATCAGACCATGATAGTTTTATTAACTCAAATATGGAAATTAAAGCTTTGATAACACTAACTGTATTTACAAGTCAAGATTTAGGAGTTTCATTGTCATGTGCACAATATAACAGTTTGGTTTACACTGTACAAAGAAGTTCTTACTTTGCTAATCCTCTATTAACACAAACCGACATAAATAATGAGGCAGACATAGATTAGTACACTTACTCATTCAAATTACTCAAATGTTAACTATAAAGTATCAGTATTGTTTAGTATTATGGACACAAAGTGGCGAGAGAGCAGTAGTCCATAGTGCTTTATCGCAAATAATAGAACAACAGCAGCAATATATGTGTGTATGTTGAGTTATGTTTTCTGGATTAAGATATTAAAATGCACACACCTGGGAACAAATGTAAATATACTATATTTGCAGGTATAAAAATGCACATCATGTTCCAAAATTGTCATATTGAAAATCTTATTAATGGTAAAATCTCTACTTTCTACTTTTGCTATGTGCATCTTGAAAGAAATATGGGTCTAAGAAATTTGCAAATCACTGCATTCTGTTTTTATTTACATTTGTTTACATTTTACACAGCACCCCAACATTTTTGGAATTTGGCTTGTATTATTTTGGAAAGGTTTAATTTAAAATAAAGCTGAACACTGCAGTATACATTGCAATAACTGCACTGCACACAGGGAAACTAAGAGGTTCTATGTCACTCAAAAGGTCAAGAGTTTAAGCTTCATAAATCAGAGTCCAGACGGGAATTTTGATGCATATACAATTTGAAGAAATGCAGGCACATAATAAATGAGACCCCATGGAACAATACTGAGAGCTTAGCCCTGTTTAGCCGCCCCAGTCACACTGTTTAGAGGAACTGCTAATTATTGTGTCTACATGTAACAGTAGGTCAGGCGTAAATCTCCAGTGCTAAATACAAGATTGACAGAATGAGATCTAATCACATAATGAACTTGGGGTACAAACCGGTGTTAATTATCTCCACTAACTAGTATTTTAAAAAGAGTAATGAACTGCAGATGTGCAAATATAATTAAGGGTTCTCCGAGTATGCTGGAATAGGGATGTAACTCTTTGATCTCATAATTGAAAGATAATTGACATACCCCTGAAAGTAACTCTTATAGGAAGTGATTACGCCAGGCAGATGAGTTTTTATTTGAACATGATTAAAACACACTGGATAGCCGAGCCTTGAGACTGTAATGATTGATTGTTTTCTTTGTGGGATTTGCCTTTAATCAATGGAGGCATGCACAAAGACCATCTGAGTTGGATGGATTTTAGTCTTTATTGTTTACATTAAATTATTTATCATGTGACCCTCAGAGTCGCTTTCACATTCTCATGCGGAGGCCGCAGAGCTCATTTACAACCTTTCTGAGTACTGGTGCATGCTGTAAAGGATAAAATGGCTGACGGCTACACGACGCAGGACTACATACACGCAGACCGTTATGACCACTGTCCTTAACACCACGTCAACATCGCCAAACACTGCAATGGTGCTGTGCCAATCTGTCATGAAGAGACTCTCAATGGCTGTGGGTCATCTTCAGTGACGAGTCCCACTTTTGTCTTGGTGAAGATGACCAACAAATTCGTGTGTGGAGGCACCGTGGTCAGCACCAAGATAAACAGTTTGTTGTCACAGAAGGCCTGGTGTCACGCCACCTCCACCCCTACCACAAAATCTGCAGGAACTGTGTGAGAATATTCAAACTGCATGGGACGGATTAACCTCTACAACTCCATGTCTTATGCAAGTTGTATTAGCAAACATGGTGGCCCGGCACCATACTGAGAGACACTACTTCTGCATGTGTAACTCAATAAATATTACCCATATCAGTCTAAATTTATCATCATTTATTGTTCCTGGTAACCTTTATCTTCCTTCCAAAGAGCATTGAATTCTTGGTGCAACTATTTTTTTGATGATGAGTGTACTTTAATACATACTGTATAATGTATTATATATAGAGTTCTACTAAAATGCACTCAAAAGCATTTTCAATTTCAGTATCACTTCAGTATCACTTAAAGAAATTCTGAGTATTCAGCTAAAATTATAGAATTCAAATTAAAAAGATAAACACCAAAGAGATGTGGAGTTTTAATTAAACACTAAATTAAAGAGATATGTTTCCAAATGTTTCATAAAAGTGTGTACTGAGCTTGACTGTCTAATAAAAGCTGGAGCTGAGTTCCACAGTTTACAAGCACAATAATCGAAATAATCGAGATCCGTCCACGTTTTCTGTTTTTGTTAGGATCTAAGCTGCCGCATTTTGTTTTGAGTTGTAGAGGCTGGAATGTTTTCTTGGGAAGTCCAGCAAAACACATTACAGTTATTAATTCTGCCTGTAAAAAATGGTCAATATTTCTTGAATAGTTGATATTTCTCAAATGATAAAAGACTATTTTAGTCACTGTATTTACTGCAGGATAATTGAGCTTCACAGTTCCACTGCTCCTTAGCCCAAAGGAAATGTGTACCCCTCTATCTGACACTTGACATTGGACGTGGTACCCTTAGACTCATGTGGGCTGCTCCAAAGCATCCTGCTCTGTTGACAATACCTTTCCATGGAGATTATACAAACTGTGTGTGCATTGCAGGGCCTAATGCAACTGAATTCACCAATATATAGGAGTCTCCTAAAACATTTGGGCACATATATATGTAGATAAGATTGCACATGATGATGCCTCTTTTTTGTGGTATTGTATCACCATAACACTGTTCAGTAGGATTTAGGAGGTGGTGGACAATGTACTGCAATATGTCAGAGTTGTTAGCATTACACATGGAATAGCAAATTCCTATTAGAGCAAACAGCCAAGCATTATGGACAGATTCTCAAATCCCAGTGGAGGTCATTATACTGAGACTGAGTTGGACATAGTGGAGGTTCTGAATAGGGCAGAGCAAGAACAATAAAGAAGACAACGGTGAAAAAATAACAGATTAACAAGTGGCTGTATTTCCTCGCTGCTGCATGAATGATACATCTACTCAGATTTTAAATATATCATGATACACTGAGAAGGTGGGGGGATGCTTGTGCTGTAGGCAGTCTATGAGACTAATGGGGCAGAATTTTTCTAACTACGTAGACAAAATCCAGGCCAAAGCACCTGCACAAAAATTACATTCAGTTATTTAGTTTCTGTAGGGTAAAGGTTTCACTGTGATTGGAAATGATAATAAGAACCCAAGTTTAATAGCGTCAGTAGATTCCCCAATGAAGATTGTTTACATATATATATATATATATATATATATATATATATATATATGTATATATATATATCTGTTTGTATGTTTTGTATGCTAAATATTCTGAGCATGATTGTATTATGTATATTTACTCGTTATATATATATGTTGCCTACAATGTGCAATATTTTCTACTTTTCCATATTTATTTTATGTATGTTTGTGCTGCCTAGTATGTCCACCTGTTGTCTAGGTGCACTTGTCTTCATGTTATATTTGTGCATCAGAGTCTGGAGAAATGCAATCTCGGTCAGCTGTGCACTACTTGTTGTATAGTCTGAATGACAATAACGTTCACTTTGACTTTGACTTTGACTTCTAGGACAAACCTATAATTAGTATCAAACACTTGCATGTGGAGGTTCTTCACACTACCATATCTCATTTACTGTATAGGATCCTACATTCAAAGGTTCTGTAGGGTGCCAAAGATGGTCTCACTCCAAAGATATGGTTTGCACTCCATTGGTGCCTTCTTTTTTAAGAGCATTTGATGTCATGATTATTTTGCTGGGCTGCCTGAATTTACAGACCTCATTTTTAGAATGGGACTGGCAGACATCTGTGTTTTAGTCATTTTAGCATTAACCTAACTCCTAGCATTTTAGCACTAACCTCTTAATGGTAATGTTCCAGATATTTCAGAACCTGCTTCCCTGAAATACATTTTGTTCAATTACATATATTGCAGTGATGGTAACTCTAAGAGTTATCATGCCTTATGGGTCACAGCAGTTCACTTCAGAGCCGGCCAATTACCTAGCTTAAACTTTGACAGAACATCAGCGCAGTCTTCAACTGTGGGGACATTAGTGTAAGAAGCCTAGTCTCTGTCACTATTGCTGTGACTTTTAACTACAAGCAAAGAGCCTTTGCGGTGCCATGGAATAAAAATCAGCCTGGATATTCTGCTTCTGCGATCTTATAGTGTCTGTTTTCTCCACTGAATCCTCAGTTTTGCATAGAATGTTCAATTAAATTAATTAATAAACCAAGCAGAAATAAAATTGTGTATCATATTAAAAGTCTGACAGGATGACTCCCGGTGTGAACCCAGCTTGCAGTAAGGCAACACAAAGTGTCTGAAGATAACTGCCGAGTCCTATCAGTGTGCGACAGTCTGTGCACTCTGCGGAGGTTTTAATTGCATCTCAGCGTAATCTGCCGGCTTGTCTGAGGAGCCCATGACAGCAGTGCCGTCAAGAGATAATCACCTGCCTGATAGTGGAGCACTGCGCACACCTGTCTCTCCCTTGTTGCTACAGGATGATAAAGAATTAGCCAGCCTTTCATGTGGACTTTGATGTCTCCAGCATCAGAACCATCGCTCATGGGCTACGGGTGCTTGATCTTAGAGGAACATTTGAATAACAATAACTGTGTTGATGCACATGCTGACCTCGTGGTCCAAATAGAATTTTATGCACATGAATACGTTTGATATTTTATCTAGGAGAGTGATGCAATTTGAGAGTTTGCTTTCATAGGTTATGGTAATCATATGTGTAACTTGCTGGACTTTTAATACAAACTTGTTGAAACTGCAGTATAGCCTACGCGCATCTTCTTCGGAATCTTCCTCTGAATTTGCATAAGCGTCCATTTATTGTATATGTTTTGCCCCATTTCTGTTAAGATAATAGCCAGGCATCTCTGCTTTATGATCAAATCATTTATGTCTATTTAATTACAGTCCAAATAACCACTAGTTAGTAATTTTTCAGCACCAAGGAAAGAAAGCAGAAAATACACATTTAACATATCATAACAGCAATGACTGGATTTGGCATGGACTGAACACATTTCGGGATGTAGGCGGTATCAATGTTCAGCCACTCTTGCATCAAAGAATTGCACAGTTGGGCCAGATTTGGTGGATGCTTTGCCTGGCACAATTCTGAGAAGAACATCCTGTAGACTGGGATTTTGGCCACTGCTGGTAGACCCATATGACCGTACGCTTCCATACACCTGCAAATTCAGCTACTTCCTTCACACTATGGCCTTTGGCATTTCGTAATGCAATCACTCCTTTTTGCCAATCATTAACATCTGCTTTGGACCCATCTTCCACACATCAAAAGAGATATTCACTGCACTGTAGCACCTCTTCTTAATCTATGAATCCCGTCACTCACACCCCACAGGTATTTATAGCCTGATCATCCTTGTGCAGTGCCATCTGCAGGAGCCTGAAGTTACTACCAACTTAAACCCGCAAGGTGACAATTTTTGTCCACTGAACTTATATTATTTTCATTTTCATATGATTATATTTAACATGGCCACTCTTTACCTTTATTATAGCTTCCAGGGTACTTCCTATAATCTTAGTACTGAGTCTGTTTCAGTTTAATTAATCACATTAATTTAAATACAGGATTTGGAAAAATATTTGTTCTACTACTGCTTGATCTACATAATACCATTATAATGCCATTGACCATAAAATTCACATGGATATATTTTTGAGAACTGGCTTGGACTCCTATGTTTTCAGTTCAGTTCATATGTGCAAGGAAGGATCTACTTTGTCAAAATAGAAAATAATGTTTCTAAGAGTGACCT
The DNA here is from genome assembly GCA_034552555.1 of Semaprochilodus insignis. Taxonomy (NCBI): domain Eukaryota; kingdom Metazoa; phylum Chordata; class Actinopteri; order Characiformes; family Prochilodontidae; genus Semaprochilodus; species Semaprochilodus insignis. The sequence continues at coordinate 16,348,102 of CM067480.1, read as the reverse complement.
GTGGCGTCCCTCAAGTTCCGATTCTTGGGCCATTCATATCTAATTTAGAAATGCTTGACCAAATCCCGCATGGCTATAGGGTATACTTTGATTTACCTGGCCCTTGAGCACATAACTTGCACCCCAATCTTGGAAACTCCAGTTTTTTCACTTATTTTCTACGAATTTCCTTAATATGCTATTTCCATTTTTAACTAAATAAAGGGTGGCCTCTGTCTTTGGCACAGTGCTGTATAAAAGTATATACATATGTGAAAAGTGTATACAAAATGAAATGTTTCTAGTTTATTGTATTCTCAATCTATGTCATGTCTTCTCTTATAAAGGACAGCAATGATAAAAAGCTTCCCTAAAAGAAATTCACCCTGCAGTGTTACTATGTGTATTATTCTGCTTGCTTTACTCTCTAAAAATGCAGTTGGAGGCAATTTGGCTTCTGTCCTTTTATTGCATCATAAGAAGAACAGCTCCAACTAAACTTTAAACAACTGTGGTGGCAAAAGGGGATACACTCAAGAAAGCCAGACCCTCAAAAGACACAGCGTGCAATGCACAACATGCAAAGTGGAGATGCCGTTTCACAGCAGCATGACACAAAGTGCTTTCAACTAACTAGCCTAAGTGGCTATTGTCAGCTCATTGAAGGTAATGTTATGCAAGGTGTGGGAAAACTGATAGAAAAGGGAAAAATTAATGCCAGACCGAGGCAGCAGTTCAGTGAAATGGCTCCTGACTAACACTACCCAGTCTTCCCATCAGGGACGATGTTAAATCTGTTTCAGTATGCTTTTGGGATTTTAGCTGAATGAGTCATAAAATGACTTGTTGTGCTGGCCAGCTGTAAACACGGTATTGGTAAAGGCAGAAACCCTTAGAAACCTCAATGATGTCTCAAATGTAGCCCAGACACATAAGGCATGCCTCAGTGAACGAAATGGAAAATAAATGACTGAACATGTGCTAGAATCAAGGAAATAAAAAGCAAAAAATAAAGCCAGTGAATGCCAAACGAAGAGGTACTGTAAGTATTTTGTCATTTATTTGATCAACTTAACTTCTGATTTAGCAATAGTTTCAACTACAGCTGTAAGGGAATATTGATACACTTTGGTATTACAATATTATGTTCATGCTTCTCAGTCCTGAGACTGGAAACCTTAAATATAAAACGTTGTTATCAAATCTGTTCTAAATAACTAAATAACATACTGAATAACACAATACATGCTTTTGTTTCCTGAGAAACATAAAATTCAGTGTCCAGTATTCTGGATATTTGGACGTCTAACCCTACACGGGCCTTGCCGCCTATGGACTCCATTTCCCAGAACACCTCGGATTCCCACGTGACCTCTCACTCACAGCCGGCAGCCAATCGCAGAGCAGCTTCGCCAGAGTACTGATGATTTTCACCTGGAGCTAGCTCTTTATAAACTCTTTCAACTGTTTTCAACTACTCGCGAAGTAACATTTCTGTTTTGCAGTACTTACCAAGCCATTGTTTTTTCTCTTTCCTGTATTTGGTTTTCGGACCCTTGCTCTGTTTTTTCGACTACGTCTCTGGTTTTGTCCTTCGTTGTTGTTGTTTGCCGGCCACTGACTTCCTGCCTGTTTTGACCTCGCTTTTTTCTGTGCCCTATTCTAAATAAACTCTTTAGCCCTTCCATGCTCGCCCTGATTTGCCCGACCCTGAGAAATGAACGTATTTGAGAAATGAATGTATATACATGTTTATATATTATCACCAACATAACAAGACACAAATCAAGCACTGAACCTTTGCTGTGTTTAATGCATAAACAAGTTTTAGAAACAAGTTTCTAAGCTCCTTGCAGTACCTTCAAACCTGCATGAAAGGTTCCTAAAATATGAAATAATATTCCGAATATTTTTATATAGTAATAATAGCAAAAAAGATATCCACTTATTACATCTTACATTACTATATCTAAAATGGTTATAACAATCACAGATCACTGAAGAAAAAACTCATAACTATGTTATATATTGCACAGACTTATAGAGTATGTAATATTATACATATTATACATATTATACGTTTTATATGTTAGTCCAGTGTTATAGAAACAGTGTTTCTGGGGTTTTTTTAAACATAGAAAATGTTTGTTGTTTTGCTTGCATCCTAATGAAAATACTGTAAATATGGTAATTTTTCAGGATTTCATGTGCCTAATTCGAATGTCCAGTACACTGGAGCATGAAATCCATTGAAATCACAAAAATATTATTACCAAATTAATAGATCATCATCTACAGTCACTAAATACACAGTAATCATATTAAATCCTGAATGATGGGGTTTTATAATGCAGACGTCATAAGAAGCCACAAGTTATAGTAATCAAAGTATAATTTCACAGATTTACTGGACATTAAACCTCAAACAAGTGTGCGTGACCCCAGTTAGAATAAGCAGTGTAAGAAGGATGGATGGATGGATGGATGGATAACTTTTTACCTTTCACATAAGGGACCTTCTAAAAGGACCTACACACAGAAACGTTTCTGAAGTAAATACAGTATGATTCAGAAACAGCATTGGATTTAATCTTGGAGGCGGTGAGGGTCTGTCTCAGCAGCTGCTATGTTTGTTTTTGTTTATGTCAAGATAAAAAAAGCAAATATTCTAATAAACGATCAACAAATAAACTGATTTCTGTCGAAACAAATAAAAGCAAGTATAGCGATGTACCTGCTTCTATAGAACTGCATTACCTGGGGGAAAAAGTGTCCTATATACTGGGCACTTGTAATGAGGAGGTTATGATACCTTATTGATTCTCAAAACCACAGTATCAATATTTAATTAATAGTCTACATGCAAACAATGGAGGCAGACAGTGGTTCAATTTTGTGTTTTGTTTAAACCCCCGATTGCTAGATAGCAGTTTTGTAATCTGCCTTCAGCCCTTAAACTCTTGCACTCCAACATAAACTAGACTTCTAGTTTATGATTATTATGTTCCAGAATATTTAGAAATGTATAGACCAGTAGCACAACTTTAAAATCTATATTAGATAGATAAGTTATGGGGAGCCAGTGATGTTCTTTTAAACATAAGTGATATGAGCTCTCTGTTTTATTTGTGTTAGTTTTCGAGCTAAACAAGTAATGTAAGGGTGCACTGCTAACATTAGCATTAGCAATCGCTATGCATATGGTGTGTTTTTAATATGACAGTGTTCCTAAAACATGGTTTAAAAAATCATGACATATCGCCTTGTTTACAGTATCAGTAATATAATATCAGTAATACTGATTCCTTCTCACTGAAACAGAAACATAATCCTTAGATTAACTGACTTTATGGCTAATCATTAATTGCAGCCCCACTCCAGTCTTGCTTGAGTAAAAGAACTGAATGATTCTATATTATAATGAGTGACTCTTCATAATAGTAAATATGACACATAAACTACTGCATATAACAGCATACACGGTAATTCCGGAATTGTTCAGTAAGCACACTGTTCTGCGCGCGAACACACTTGGAAATGTTCCTTTCATCTCAAAAAAAGGAGACTATTCTGGGAATAAAGGCAGCAATTTCAGATCACAGCCTGACTGCTCTTTTGGACACCTCTCCCAAAAGTTCCATTGATGGCTGCTGCTGGCCAGTGATGCATGGTACCTCAACAGAATTAAAATAATTGCAGGTTATTTGTTGAATGTGACAAATGGCCGGCACCAAGGCCGAGGCCTGCAGCACATAATGGAAAGTGAAGGTGTCACACGGGGATAAGTGGAGGTGACTTTGGCTGTTGACCTTGACAGTACAGGGTAATGGAGGTAGCAGAGATCGCTCAGAAGAGAGATAGACTGCACTTCACTGAGGTGAAGTGAAGAAATAGGAAAAAAAATACAGCGCTGCCAAATGTTCTTTACATTAAGTGCTTCATTCTACAAGATAAAATTTTGTAAGACAGTCGTACTAGCCTTTACTTATTTACCACATACTAGAATTGTGCTTTTTTCCAAGACCTTTAATAAGGACAGGATGAAAATTGCAACTAAAAGGGCATTCGTTCATTTATTTTCTCATTTCTACTGAAAGTGATCTTCCACACTGACTGTCCATCACAGAAAATGAGCCATTGATTGAACACTAATTCAGTGTTGTCGCACCAAAATGCTACAACAAGAATAAAGCCCTTGAGGTGCTTCCCCCCTCCAATCTTGCAAAATGGAAATGCCAGATTATGGAATGGCATGGATTATTGCACAACTTTATAGATTTCAGCATGAAGACCACCACATTGTGCTACTGAACAGCAGGAATAGCAGGCAGGTTATCAATAGTCACCCAACTCTGTCATCAACCCTGACGGTAGGCACCACTACCCCACTAACAGGCCCCACAACCCAGCACAACATAACAGAAACAACACATATACACATCCGTAAGTAAAAGATACAACTCAATTACATGCTTTTAAATCTCTCTTACCATGGCTGCGGAGCCTTCCAAGAGTCCATGCTAGCCAGTGGTGAGATGGCATGCTATCTTTATACTGTATACTGTTATTTTACCCCATTAAACTTAGCCAGTTGCTTAAATGTGTATCATTACAGTGAAATATATTGCATATTTACACTTTCCACCTTATTACTCTAAATATTTATGAGGTATTTTGCTGTGTTATTTATCAGTGTAATAACTAGAACCAGTTAGTCATTTCAGCGTCATTTAGTTAGACCCTCTTGGCGCTTATAATCATTTTACTCAAAAGAATTTACAGCACTAGATTGTAACCCAGGCTTAATATTTAGATTTAATTTCACAGTAATTTAGTGAAACTGACACAAAATTATTTAAGTATTACCTTAAAGTCTCATGGAACACAGAATAAAATATTTACAATGTTTATTTGACGCTAAACTTAAGTGTTATATTAAACATCCACCAAAGCTTGAATAAAAATATGCGATATAAACTGATAGAACACGTCTTAAATCATTAAAATCATTACCCAGCTTTTATGTGATGTAACTGAAGGAAAAGTCATGGATGAAGAGATGTGTAAATGGATGTACAGACAGACAAATAAACAAATGGACAGGCAAAATAAATGACAAACAGATGGCCAAAAGAAAGGATGGATGTAAGTGAATGAATGGACAAACAGTGTTTGTGTGTGGATAAATGAATGGATGGACAAAAGGCGACTACGGACATGTGGTCTAGCTTGCAAGAGTTGTCAGCCTTGTGATTTGTTAGGGAATGCTTACAGAAGCATTAATCAAGATTAGGACCACCCAGGATACATTAAGAGGAATATGGTGAAATATTCCAGTCATTTATTGGTAACTGTAACATTATCCACAGGATATACTTAGTCCATGTTTACTGTTTCCATGCAAGAGTATGATGAAGTTAATTAGAAAAAAATGAGATTTATCTATCTGTTACTATAGAGTTTGTTTATCTCTCTTACCTGGTTAATACCTAGAACTTATGGGTCTCTTACCAGTTTTCTGTAATGTCTGTGATTTTTTGTGAGAATTAACAACTCTAACTCTTTAAAGAAGACTTCAGATGGCTAATCATTAAGATTACAGTAAACAGAGTAATGCAGAGGTTTGATGTGTAATCCCCCATTCTAGAGAAACTAGACAGTAGCAGTGATGGGAACTGGATTTCTGAAGAGTTCAGTGCCTCTGAAAGGTACATTACAGAAAGTTTTTAACTCCGATGGCTATTAATATGCTGAATATACATAGTCTCCAAAGAAATTCAGAAATTCAAATTTACCAGTGATAATTCATCTTTATGACCATTACATCTGAAATCTCTATACTTGAGTTGTAGACATCACGACTGCTGGTTCCCATCACCACCACTTGAAAGAAATCATAGTCAGTATGTTTTGTATAAAACCACTCTGTGATTAATGCAGACATTATTATATAAAACTTTATTAGTTTTAATAGTTTATTAATATTAGAACCAATTAAAATTAAAAGATTCAGAGGAAGCATTTGTAGAGTGAACCTGAAATTAGTTTGTTACTTTGTAAGAGCAAGGCAACCAGTTTCCCTCCTATTTTATTATTGTTATTATTAAAAGTAAACTCAACATGGCTTACTTTACAGAATACTCTTGTATTCAAAGGTTTGGCTACTCCTTAGGAAATGGCATGTGAAAGTAATTGAACTGAATTTCGTATTGGGACAAATCAAAAACAGGACCTGTGCTCAATGGCACATAGCACATGGTTATTTTGTTAAACTCAGCACATAAATTATAACGATGTGCTACAACTTGCAGATAAAGTTTGTTTTCTGTAGTGGATGTGTTCATTTATTTTTGCTTTGGAAATCAGGGACATAAGCTGTTCTTCTTTTTCACAGTTTTTTTTTTACTGCACTTGATCCATTTTAAACTCAGTTTTGAGAGTTTGAGAGCAGTGTAATCAGAAGTAATGTCAAGAGTCTCCTCATGGGGAAAGAAAAAGAATGTAGCGCTTGTACTGAGCCTTTCTGTGGGTGTTCTAAAGGTGGAGAAACAAAATCAAGCATACCTGATGAAGCGCTTGTGTGTTGCTTGGTAATTAATTTGCTAATGCAGCACGTGAGGAGGAGTGAGCCACCAGCACTTTGAACTTGGACAGGTAATTAATACCTTTCCTTCCTGAAGGAGAAATAGAGCAGATTTTCTAAATAATTGTTTCTCAGCCCCCCAAGAGGATTTTCTTCAGCTCCTTATAGAATGACCTATATGCAAATGCAATGTCAAGCATGCAAGGTAGGAGTTGGTTAAGAGCTGCATGGGAGAGGAGCACCACAAACCCTCAGCACTGATTTAGTCATGCAGCAAATGAGAGAGGGAAAAAAGCAAGAGTCCGCCTCAGTAGATGATTCAGTGCTGGTCAGGTTTGTGATAGGATTTCTACGATAACAGACATACATGAGCAATGCTAATTAGAACCAAACAGCTTATTTTCGGGAGGGCACTTGTCAATTTGATGATGTTATGTATGTCATTACAGATAAAGCTTTATACTTAAATAGTTTACAAATGCAAGACGAGGTAATTAATGCCACAACTTTTTATTTACAATTCAGTAATTACATGTAACTGTGAGTTCATGTTTATTATTTAATTGGCCCTAATATTGTCTTAAAATATAAAGGTTATTTAATGATTCTTGGCTTAGAAATATTGTTCTAGTAAAAATACTTAATTGCTATAACATATATAACATATATAACCTATAGTAATGTTTAAGCCCATTTAATCCTGATCCAGATTTTTTTCCAAGCTACATGAGTAAATGCATTTTACTCCCTAAACAATCCTATTACATAAACTATGTGCTTTTTGTGACAATGTTTTGTAGAAAACATACATATTATTCTTGGTGACCAAGGGAGGAACTACACAGCCAAAAGTCATCCGTTAATCAGTTATGCACAACTGTGCAGGTATTAAAACATGGTGTATGTAGAATCATGTTATATCATGTCCAGAACATAAAGTCATGCAATATGGGAGAAAACAATAGTTAGGATTGTGACCCACTGTGTTATTTCAGTCAAAATCTAACCAAACCACATGTTAGCCTCTCCTGTGGTAGATAATATACCTGTGCCAATAATAAATACATTATAGACCCTTTGATTTGTAAGATGAAATCACCTGCCAAATTCATACTATATGGGGCAGCATATCACCTGAAAGTTGGGGTGTCCACCTCTATCATAAGAAAAAAGAAAGCACAGTACCTCCTCCTCCGTCTTCACTTCTTACCAGTCTAGCAGAAACATGGCAAATTCAGCATGAAACATCATCCCTTTATTTGCAAACAGAAAGCTTTTCCCTGCAGTGGAAAACAGTGCCAGTGTTATCTTTTGTTTGTCTCTTATATCAATACTTTTGTTGGCTGCCCAACATGGTTTCTTGCCATCGTCAGCCATCAATGCATTTTCTCTTTCCTTAATTGGCTACCTGTCCTAAAATGATCTAACTGGGAGCAGGACCTTCAACATGATTGAATGCCCTGTTGGGGGAATGCTACTCCTTCATCCTCTCATGCAGAACTGATGGCTCTACAATGACTCAAAATCACCTCTTGAGGTACAAAGAGATATTATGAGGCTAGCATGCTAATTTCAGAAGCATGCTATCTCTGCAACATGATACATAGATGCCACACCGTCAACACCATAATTTCTTCACATTCTTCATTAAATAAAATTTTGTAGCGGTGTCTGTCTTGGACGCAGACATTATCTTTGTGACCAATTACACACACAAACGTTCTTAAGAAGAACCAAGACAGCATGTAATTTAACTTATAGTTTGCCCTTTGGTAGAAAACATATCCACAACTATTTAAGATCTTTACAAACTCGACTATATGTGGAATTACCTCAAAAAGGTTCTCTTTAAGAACCATGCATAGGAGAGTTTCTGAGGGAACCTAAGGTGGCACCCTTTCTAGCAGCTTTACTTTTAACAGCACAGACATTGCAAGTTAGCAAAAAAACACCAGAGTATACCACCGCAAATGTACCAGTGCATGAACTGGAGTTATGAAATGACCAAAGTGTGGGAGGAGGACAATGTCTGACAAACCCCTCCAGAACTAGTATCAATCATTTCCGTCGCTATATATTCCATTTCCAATGGCTACATTTGTGCATGCACCAACTCTCCATCTTCTCCCTGTTTCATTGCTCTATCTCTATCAAGGAGGGATCTAGTCTAAGGCAGATGCCATTCACAACAGTTATAGAGTTATGCGGTCTCTTATCATACACAAAAGTACTGGGAAGTAAAGAGGAAGTGTGATGACCCTGGTTGCCAACTCTGCTGCTGACTGTTTATACAGTAAATTCAATGGGCACTATTTTGTATACTGAATCAGTATCTTGAGTGTTGCGTCAGTATCTCAGTGCTGAGATTGAGAAATTTTATTTCTCCACTGTTTTCCACGACTATATGTTTTCTTTTAAGTAGTGTAAATTATTTAGGACATGTAACTTATTTATTTAAAAAGTTACACTTATTTATTTAAAAAAAAAGATTTTGATTAAAGGTAATGCATGATTATCACACAGTGTCATACTGTCACACTTCAGTTGGAGACATCAAGCCTTTAGTGGCAACCGCATCTCCCAGGATAAATAAATGCAGCCTTGTGAAGTATGGCAGGTTGCTTTTTGTCATTTGTTAGAGGCGAGTAGCTGGGAAAACATCAGTTAGATGATATGTCTCTGGAGAGAAAGTCGCCTGGGAAAAGATGGGGCTCTTAATCATCAGGGACCCAGTTCTGTGGCTCTATTCTCATTGTTGCCCACATCGAACCACTGAATAGAAGATCCATTTGCATACTTGCAAATTTGCAGAAACGGGGAATGAGGGGCATTTGTTGTGAAATGGGACAGTTTGTGACAAAAGGCCTGCAAACCAACTGTGTGCACTTTTAATGCTTCACCATATGTTAGTGAAATTTCTCTGACCCAGTAATGGCTTTCTTGTTAATTTCGGCGCGCAAATGAGGAGGAACGTCACCCATAATTGCGGGCCTTTTAAACTTTATTTCGGAAAGTTACGAGTGAGATTGCCATAGTTTATTCCAGGCTGCTTGTTTAAAGGCAACATTATAGGTAACTGATGCTATAAAGAATACATTATATCGTACTGAGCTAAGCTGCCTTTTACCCCGCAGACAGTGTGGAAATTGCAACAATGCTGCTTGCCGCCCACTAAGCCTCCAGGGAGAAGTTACAATTCTCTTCGAATCCAAATTCGCACTCATTAAATGTTAATGTGGGTTGGTGAAAGCAGCTAAGGAGCTAACCATACATGGCTCACATGTGTAATTAGGATTTCAAATAGGGTTTACTGCCACATCAGAAACTACTGAGTCTGTACGCGCGTGGGAGGCACATTTTGTACGGAGGACGCCGAGGGAGATGTATCTTGGGCTTTCGGAGGAATTCCTGCAAACGCCAGCGTGACTCAGTCACTGCAGACAACAGCAGCTACTTTATGTTAAATTTCTCTGAGGGAGATCGTTTGTACCCTGTCAACATGCGTCTGGAGACAAGCACTGGTGAGAGAACACAAGGAGGCTGAGGGTTTGCATGGAGCAGAAACAAATAGCAAACAAATAACTGGAAGAGAGACAATAGTTATCTCAATATGCAAACTATGAGGGAGGTATAGTGGCTAATAGTACTAATGCTGCTCCATTCAAGAGCAAGAAGAAACCAACAGAAAAATAACCATCTGAATTTATGCATCCTATGTTCCTGGACAAACGCACACATCGTTATGAAGTCAGGTTTTCATCTACAGCATGTTTATCTACAGCTCTGCTGATTGTAATCAATCCTCACTGTCCCAAGTGCAGGCCTATAGGGGGCACCCATGTACTGCAGACTGCAAGAGCAGTTCACTGAGCATTGCACATAAGAGAATTAACGGGCACGATGATGATGAAAGCATGCATGATGTATGTGGTGATCTGTAGAATGTGATTTCTAAACGTGTTTGGTTTAAAAGACTTTGAGTACATTTTCACACTTTTTAGTCACAAATTGGAAACAATACTCCAGTTCAGGAGAAGGATCCCTTCATTCATATTAAACCAGATAGTGGAAAAAGCCATGGGCACCAAATTGATGAGCAATTAATATTCTTGTGCGAGTGGAGGGTTTAGGTTTAGTTCGGTCACGTTTGACTCTCTGCCTTTGCCACCTCACAGTAGTGGGATAATTACCTATTTATATTTCACCCAGAAAGCTTCACTGCAGCTGAGGAGCCCTGCATGTCTTTGTGTTTGTTTTCACGTGTGTGTGTGCGTGTGTGCGTGTGTGCGTGCATGCGCACTGGCCTGCAACTAGACTAAAAAGCACAGTAGAGAAATAATGTACCAAAACATGTTCACATCATTTCCCTTTCCAGAAAGTGCAAAACTTAGTTTAAAAGAAATTTGTTACTTGTTTACAAAGTGAAAGCAAATACAGATAGTGTATCTATATAGTGTCTATAGTGTCATTAAGGATTGTTAATCTCATTAAATGTCATGTAAAGGCAATATATTCCATCGCACAGTTTGTTAAACATAATTAATTGTTAACAAAGTCATATGAGTATTGTTCATAACGCATTACATTGTCAATATTGCCATGCTACTAGTTTGCTTTGAACAATTGCAAATGTTTTATAAGCATGTATTACTTTACTTGGAGTTCACAAACACAACTTACAAGTTACAAAATATGTTAAAATACATTATAAAAGATTATCAATTATTATTATTAGGAAGTTACGTTTATGACCGAGCAAGATATGTACTATGCTAGCCTAATGAATATGACCCATAATACACTATGTTAACAATTCATATGCATAAGAAGCATGGCTTTAACACATGATACACTTTCATGTATGTTTATAGCCATGTTTTAAAAGCCTTAAAGATGCTTTATAATGTGTTATGATTGGGTACATAGTTTTTAAGCAACATAAGAAACTTTGCAAACATTTATTACATCATCATTTTAATGCATATATTATCGATAATAAAAATGGTTCTAAAGTGTTATGCACTTTCATAAGTGTAATTACATGCCAAAAGTCATGGGACAGAAAATTGTACCATGTAGGACCCCATGTAGAGCCATTCCGTCTGCATAGCCACCCACAGTTCCATGGTATTTGTAGGTGCAGGATCTGAGGTGCAAATGGATCTCTCCACAACATCCCATAAATGCTTGATTGCGCTTATGTTGGGTGAACATGCAGGCCACACCATTTGTTGAAACTCTGCAGCTTGCTCCTCAAACCAATGCTGGACCACTTGGGCCCCATGGGGGTCCTATCATTGGGAGGGTAAATGAAGTCCATGAAGGACTGCAAATGGTCATCAAGCAGTGAAATGTAGCGGGTATCAGTCAATGATGTGTTTAGGTGGACCAGTGGACCAAACCCATGCCATGAAAACACACTCCACACCAATATGGAACAAGCAGCCGGCACAGTCCCAACCTTGTTCAAACCCAAATTACAGTGTTCAACCTTACTCACAACTTATACAGGTGAGGACGTTCCCAGGGTGTCCCCTGAGGTAATACCACCTCATAATCAATGTTCATACTGCTATCCCATGACTTTTGAGTTGTCAGTTTAATGGATAGTTCTTTATATACATGGTAGAAAGTGTTACTGATATTTTCCTCTGGCACTATAATGAGAAGTAGTAGATGGTTTAAGATGCTTTCACTTGCCAAAATGCATGTCTAATGTTACATATTCACATATAGACAATGCCTTTATTGTAAGGGCAAGACATCTACATCTTTGATCTGCTCTGCACATTTTACTAATAAAACTTCACAAAAATATTACTGGCATCTTTACAAAACCATCTACCATCTATCATTAGATTTGTATTGTTTGAACATTCTATGATGAATGAACCAATGCCACCAAATTTCTTTTAGCAGGAAAAAAAACATCCATACAAATTGTTAAATTCATGTTTATAATGTATGTCTAATATACTCATTCCTCTCTATGCCTTGCAAGGGATAAGTGAATTGCTTTTGGCGTTTCAGTGAATATACCGCCATGTGGAGCTGGACCATGTATTCTTTTGAGCTGCACTTTGAAAAGATGGGAAAGAATTTTGCAGGAGGTATATAGCCTCTAAAATAGCTGTTGTTGCCACTTTCGACTGTATGATGAAACTTGGCGCGGCTCACTGGCTTTTTGCAGCCACATGTCTGCACTCTGCCTCATCCTGGACCCGTCAGTAGAGATTCAATAGATTGCAGTGAATATCTGGTCTGTCCTCATGGGCAAAGCTGGAAAAGCTGGCTATTGGCCCCATTAAGTGTTTTTGAGAATGCTACATGGAGGAAGTCTAAAGCTCTTTCACCATTTCAGAATGACGCATCTATTACCCTGGATGGTTTCAAAAGTTTGGAATCAATCATTTTTAGTAACAAACAAATACGGTTTCAGATAAATGTATAAACATAAATTCAGAATGTAGAATTCAGTCTAATGGGGATACATAATCATAACAAGCTACAGGCTAAATGTAGGTGGGAATATGGACTTACTAGAGTGAGAATGAAGCAAATATGAAATTTATCAACAAGCCCTTAGTCTGGGCAGACATCAGATGAAAATAACGTGCTGGAACATGTTCTTTCTTCAACAGACCACTGATGGGTCATTTGCACCTACTGTATTCTCCCGTTTTTTGGAAAACTTTACTTTAACCTAACTTTTAACTTGTTATATATGTCTGTGGTGGATGAGTATAAAAGAGTTATGGTTCAGTAACTGCTCAAAAGGACCCAAGAAGATTCAACTGATTGCCACTGAGCACTGGCCAAGCACCATCTTTAGACCACTCTCAGAAAAACACCAGAGATAAACCATGAACAAGGGTCTAATTTCTGACCTTGTCTTCACCATCAATGCCAAATATGTATTGATCAAGATTTTCAAAGTTGACATCACATTCATTTGAAAAGCATACAATACAAAACAACCAATTCAACCATGGCGTACATAGCAAGTTTTTGCTACCCATACTGGAAAATTGTCTTGCTGCTTCAATGACCAGACAGCTGAATTTCTGACCTAACGGTAGTGTAGCACTACAGATAATGTACTGCTCTCAGATAGAGCCATACGTAACAATACAGCACCTCTTCAGGAGCAGTGTTTGTTCATTGTAAAAGCTTTTTCTTTTTATACTGTCTCAAACCAGACTCAGCTCAAGGTTCCATGCTGCTTCAGGAAAGGCAAACAACTGTCTGAAACAGAAACCTTCTCTGACCTGAATTAACATTTGATTGCATATACCAACAATAAAAGCATCCAAACAGCCTAACAAAAAAATGCAAAAGGAAACATGAAATGAGGGTCAAGTCCTGATTCCAGCAGCAAGTGGACTGTTAGAATAATCAGTGCATTCACCATATAATTAAAGATGAATTGATTACTGAAATGTTCATTAACCATGGCTCACTCTACTGCTGTCTGGGTTGTTATGAAAGACTAGCGGATGTTCAAAAGCACAGGTTATGCTTTACAAAATTTGGGAAGCACTTTAACTCATGAATGGTTATCTCTTTTTGGACACAAATACGAACATTAAGGCATTTTAACTGTGTCTTACATTTGTGTGACATGCATTATACATTATACATTCTCATATTATCTTTTACGGTATGGACGTGTGCCAGTCGCCTGACTAATAGGCACCAATATTGAACATTAGGCATAGACTAGAAGCCTCACTGCGGAACAAGAGGCGAGGCCCGGGAATCAGGCTTTGTCCTCATGCCTCTTTTTGGCTGACATCCCCCACCAGCTGTCATTCACAGTTTTGGTCAGCATGTGAGGTTTGGGCGTCGCTTTCTTCCATGGTTTTGTGACTGTCTTTGATGCCCCATGGGTCAGAAGAATAGCACAGGACACATTCTGGAAAAAGGCACTAAACTGTCACTGGGGTGGTTCTGTCAAGACCTTTATTTAGGGAAAATAATTGTACCATATTCCATTGCAGTTATGCTTTAAACAACCATGCTGTTAATTTCGACTGATTTATGCTGTTACCAAATATACTACGTTTTAGTGTTACACCCAATGACAGAAAGAGGTTGTCTGTGTAACAGTGATGAGCACTGGAAGTGTGCTGGCAAATTTACAGCTGATCCCTCTCATCCTGGACATCACCTCTTCCAGACATTTCCCGCAGGTAGAAGACTCAGGGCCATCAAAACCAGCACAACCAGACATGCTAACAGCTTGTTCCCTAGAGCTGTTATACTCATTAACCACAGTGGACACAACACACTTTAAACTGTAGACTTCAACTGAAACTCACTGTAAATCCTCTGTAACATAATGTTTATTTGCACAGACGTACAAATTCTGTAAATCATAGTTTTTATAATATATGTCTGCTCATACTTTGCATAAATATCCATATACATATAAGCACAGATAATCATATATGTCTTTAAGCTCCTTTCCTGGCTATTCTTATTCCTATCTTTATTCTTTTTGTTATTGTACTTTTCCCTTAGAGTAACACTTGTTAACAGTCTATGCTCTTGTTACATGTCATACATCTGTGCTCTCACCAAGACAAATTCCTTGTATGTGTGACATACTTGGAGAAATAAAGATTCTGATTCTGATGATTTTTACTGACAACAACTTTTCACTGTTGAGTTTTGTACAGTGGGGCATTTGCTCTGCACGCTTATGTTGCGCTCTTCTCAAAAACAATACATGCTCAATTTGTCAGTGTAACTGACCATGCTGACCACATGCTATCCAGAGGCCACCATAGTCTTCACCAGTTCCTAATATAAAGGCACTGAGATGATGACTGCAATGAGCCTGAGACATTAATCAGACCTGCTCAGTTCTCTGTTAGAGTAGACTGAGTCAACAGCCCTCATCAGGGTTGATTACACCATATTTTGGACTTTATGAGATGTTGAGGAGATTCAGGCCTGTGAGCTGTTTGAGATGCGCCTTCATGCATAAGTTCAGCCTCTTGGATCTATCACACACATTCATACCCTCTTCATCTCTCTTTCACTTTGCTCACTCACATACTTTCTCTGTGTGTCTAGCAATCAGTCTTCCCCAGTCTATCTCGTACGCGCACACAGACACACACACACACACACAGACACGCACAATAACAAAATTGATTCTCTGAGGTTACTGAAGTTGTCATAGCAACCATGTCATTTTTGCCACTGTTTCAGTAACAGACTTCAGTTCTTGAAAGCTCCAAACTTGTATTAATCTCAGCAATATGTGGAAAAGCATAGTTTTTCTTCAAAAAATAATTCAGTAAATGTAAAGAAAAGAAATGGTATGCTGCTATGTCAAGAATGATTTCAGAAACAGGGGAGAAAAAAAAGATGCTCTAGTCATTTTTATTCCATAGCCATATTTCCAAGATCGTAACGTATAGTAATGGCAGATATTGTGCACAGACTATGTATATGCACCCTCAAAGATACAACGACAGTCTTAAGGTCCAATTGTGTACCTTATATATGTTTGAAAGGTGTGCTTTTCCGGGGGAGCGGTAGATATCTAGACCTTTCCATAATGATTTAGAACAGAATATTGAAACAAAAAGCCTGGAGTCAAGACTAGTGGTGCTATATGGAGTTCATTTAAGAGAGAACAAGATGATATCTGATTGGTATTAATATCAGCACAAACTCAAGGTTGCAGTATTAGTACCGCTATAGTATATCAAAAATACTGTAATGGTGATAAATTTAGACTGATATGGGCAATATTTATTGAGCTACGCATACAGAAGTAGTGTCTCTCAGTATGGCACCGGGCAATCATGTTTGCTAACGCAACATGCCAGACGTCTCAGCATGGAGTTGTAGAGGTTCCTAACAGTGTCCTGCGATAATCTATCCCATGCAGCAGTTTCTGTAGATTTTGCAGTAGGGGTGGAGGTGGAGTGTTGATGACACCAGGCCGTTTGAAGAAACCGTTAATCTTGGCACTGACCAGTGTTCTGGATTCGTTGGTCGTCTCCACCAAGACAAAAGCAGGACTCGTCACTGAAGATGACCCGCTGCCATTCGGAGTCACTCTGTGCATCACTGAACTTTGTTCCTCAGACTAGCTCACAACATATCAACTGCATTTTTTAAAGAACTATTGTTTGGGTAATTTGACAGGTTATGTCATAGCACACACAGTTCCATTAAAAAAAGCTCACCAGCTTGGGGTTTGGCTAACTTGAGAAGTAATAGAATGTCAGGTGCAACTTTCAAGTTACACAGAAATTTAGCTGCAGGTATCTCAAGATGCATCTAGTTTCTTGACAGTTTCGTCACATAAAGCCAATCTCAGTCTCTCAGACTGATCAAGCCTCAGGAGTATTGCACCCAGCTTTCTTCTTCTTGATAGTCTCTCAGGTCTTTTTTTGCACAGATAAAGTTCAGTTGTGAAAGCCCTTGCTTTTTTCCAGTGATGTATTCTTTTTCACCAGACCAAATTATTATATATATCTGTGCTGTGTTTTTTGGATGTGACTGAGATCATAGCCAAGCAGCGTAGAGCACTAGCCAAGTCTATTGGCTCTTCATTACAAGTTATGACATGTATAGGCTGGCAGGGCCAGAAGTAGGCTGCTGGCAAAACTCATACTGTACCCGACAAATCTGCTTGGCAGATATGGCAAGTCTCAAGATGTTTCAAAGACGCTCTGGTAGATCCCTTTGGATATACATGGCAGCTGCTCAAAATGCTGTGTCTAGTACTTAGCAAGTTAATGTGCAGGTCACACTGGATTGTTGTTATAACATGTGCAAGCTTGAGGCAACACGGCAGTACTGGTCAAACACAAGACAAGATTTGTGCAAGACAAGGTAAGTCTACTTGGCAGATATGGCCAAGAGAGAGCTTCAATCTTTTTGAAGAACTTTTGATTGCTCAGCTCCATTAGACATTCCTAATGATTCAAATTTACATGATAGTTCAGGCTGATGGATCATGTAGGATCCTACTTTTTATCTTTGATATTAACAGATCTAATTACTATGACCAAATATAGTACATTTTAGTGTTTCGCCCAATGAGGAAAAGAGGATGTCTGTGCAACAATCATGAGCATTGGGAGCTTGCTGGTCTCAGCCTCTCAGATTGATCAAGCCTCAGGCGTATTGCACCCAGCTCATTGGGTGTAACACCCAAGGTAAGTCTACTTGGCAGATATGGCCAAGAGAGAGCTTCGGAATTTGTGTGAATAAATGAATCAAACTTTCTATCTGTCTGGGTAATCAGATGCCAGTCTTTTATCATTTTCTGGTCATTTAGCAAATGTACAAGAATTCCCACATAGTGAGTTTTGAGAAGATTAATAGGTGTGATGCATCCAGAAAGCAGGTAGGTGTAATCAGTTTATGTGAAAGCTCATACAGCAATAGGGATGCTGGTTTGATGAGAACAATTATTTCAATAACAGATTCAAAGGATCATTAGGATTCTGGTGATGGAAGAGAAAGTGATTCATCGCACAAATCGATGTCAGCTGGGATCTTGGTGAACAATTATCCAGAACTCCAGGATGCTTCATAAGCTAAAGCACTTGCTGAGACTGCTGACATAACACTGTAATTCCCAACTTGATTATTACTGTCATGTACTGTTACTGCCTGTCATGTGAAGCATGCTGACAATTACAAAGGTGTACACATCATGCATAATTAGTGGTTCTCATGTAGGTGCAAATGCTGATTGGATGTGATTTTTATTATGCAGTAATTGAGGCATGTTAAAAAACGGAAGCAGGAGGGGTTGTGGGCCATAAGTTCTAAAATCCTATTATGTATCAATGCACATGGCTTCTCACATTAATTGATCTTAAAGCGTTAATCTTCCCTTCAAGGAACTGCAAATGTCATACATAGGAAGCAAAGACAACAACATTAGTCCAGTCCAGAGAGTAATACAGCTAATACAGTAAACCATAAATTTTATTTGGCTTTTTGTGGATAGTCTTGATGAAAAAAAGCAGCTTGGCCATAGAATATAAAAAATTAGTTTTTATTCATAAAAAATATTTTAACACCATCTGTTTACGCTGGCATTCATGTTGTTTTACATTACTTATTCATAAGGAGTTTACCATTTGTTGTGCTCTGTTTTTCAGGGACTTTTATTGTGAAGGACTGGGCTAGTTTCTGAAAGAACATGTATTGCTGTAGCAAACTTCATGGCCTAGCAGTAAACAGAGTAATAGCAACAGTAACAGTATGAGCCATGTACAATAATCACGACTTGTCTAAGCTTCTTCTGAGAACCGCCTTTGGATACATTATCAATATGAAGATGTCTCTATATAAATGTTGTACCTGATGTTTAAATTCCTGGAAGTATTGCTTACAATAATTTGACAATATTGCAAATGTGGTGTGGCTCACTATAAAGAACGCCTGCAACAGCAGCCTTTCGTGCCTGGGAAGCTCCCTGGCCTTCGGATTTAGGTGCAAATCCTACCTATTCCAGGTAATGTATGTAGCTGATGCTTTCAAGACCACAGATGGCCATTTTGACAGAGATATGCCCATCTCACAGTGTTGCACCAGCAAGTCAGGTGCTTATAGTCCATTGAGGCACTCAGTGACTGTGCTGGCGCTGGATAAAACCAAACAAGGAGTAAACATGAGCAAAAAAGTTGAAAAATGGAAAAATGCTGGAAAGCATATCCTGCTGGTAGTCTAAAGGATTGTCTATAAAGAAGTACAGTGGGCTGCAGGGCTTATCACAAGCTTTCTTCCCCCAGCGCTGTTATTCAGCCAAGTCTTTTATGTGACAAGCCAAAAAAAGTTTCATATGCCTGCCAGAACAGCATACAGTTCAAAAGCAGTCACTGTTTAAGTTCAGGTAAGGCCTTATAGCTAGTTAAGCAACTAGTTAATTGCAATACTGGTGCACATCATTCGCATGAATTATAACTAATCACCACATGCTGAGTATCTTCACTAGTGAAGCTCTACCAGGACTGTCCTTCAGAAAGAAACAGCACAGACCAGCATGCATTCCCTCCAAGCTGGTCTATGCCAGCTTAAGCTTTTACAGTGCGGTTCTGGTGCTGGTTTAGCTGGTCACCCAGCTTGGTCATGCCTTTTAACCAGCATGCCAGCATCAAAGCACGAACATATGCTGGTTTTGACTGGTAACCAGTCATGCTGGTCTATGCTGGGAAATACAGTCATTCTCAGTTCCGCTGGGTTTTTTAATTTCTGTTTGGTCTCAGATACATGCTCAGCAGGGCTCTGGTCAAATGACAAATTGGCTAATCAAAGCTACTTCAGTGGAGACAAATAAGGACAACAGCTAATGAATGTACCCACAGATACAAATGCTAGATGTAAGACTGTAACGCAGGCAAGGATGCAAATCAAAGCAAACTTCAAACCTACACTTTAACAAAGAATTTTTAGCTAATTTTGAACAAAATGCTAGTCAGTACATGATGAGCAAACAAAGCTTTGAAAAGTTGAAAAGTCATTACATTTTTCAAAACACTCAAAAATGTTTATTTAACTGCAGACAATATGACAATTCCTAGTTAGATAGCGATTTTGAGCCACATTCGCCACATTAATTTCAAAACAATGGCCTCTAACTGCTCACCATATGACCATGACAGTGATGCAGTCTTGCTTGAGTGTGGCTAAAACTAGGCTCTCCACTTTTTTCCAACTTTCTTTTCCAAAGAAATCAGAAAGATCTTTAAAAAAGCATAAAATAAATAAACATTATTATTTCACAAGTTAATATTGAGAAGTTAGGGTTTGGGACAGCCACTTCCCAACAGAAAGTACTCTGTAAATTATAATTTTGTACTGTGTGCAAAGATATACATAGTTACTGTGTCAATTTATGCCCTGGGTTTAATTAAATCATAACATAATCCTTATAAAATCCAAGGTCCCAGCCCTTACAAAAATGACTACATGGCTGTGGTTGGAACTAATTTGGTAGAATGGATAATATACCAAACCACAATCTGTTATGTTTATGTCTAAATGTTTATGTCAGATTGTAGTCACATGTCTTTGTATATACACATTGGTTGCATAAATAGGAAAAGGTAAAAAAAAAAAAAAAAAAAAAGGAGGTAAACCGGCCACATTTACTTTAGGTGATGAGTTAAGGTGTTGATATATACCATTATCTAATGACTAACAGAGCAATCACTCACAATTTCACAATATGCTCTTTTTAGCATGGATATAGCATAGTCGATGCTAGAAATATCAGCATACATTAGCACAGACGGCCATAGTCTTCGATGCTGGTAGTCTGGTCAACAAGCATGACCACGTTGGGTGACCAGCTTGATTCTGCATGAACCAGCTTAATAATGAATGTTGATCCAAGCACTGTTTGTTTCAGCAGAATAAGATGACCTGCTCAGATATCATTAGTTAACAGGCTGATAGGCTCTACCAGTAAAATTCAGAGACTGGCATTACTTAAAATCTGTATACTGAAGCAGTTATAAAATGTTCATGTTTAAGCTAATACATAAATGTGCACCAACAACTTTGTTGTCACATATTCTGACATCACGAATGACAAAAAACATGAAATCTGATAAATAACATGAATATATCTTTCTATTTATGTACAATAGAGGTTATAATTTAACTAATTTGAATATATACAATCCACCTGCAGCAATGTTTTAACTTACGTTAACTGCATTTTACATGGACTTTGTATACTCAACATTGCTTATCCAGTGCATAGCTTTGCCTCAACCCAAAGCTATCAGGATCTTTTCCTCCAGTGTGCTTTGTGCTGAGAACGTTCTCAGCCAGTGGCTTCAGTAGTGTGAAATCCACTGAAAAGAAGAGCTACAAGTCTTCTAAAAGTCTTCCATTAGCTAAACGTCCCAGTGCTTGGTTGCACTTCTCGGCATCTGTCTTATTTTATCTGGACATCAATTTAATTGAATTCCAGGAGGGCAAGAGCTGTGGCAGGAAACACAGTGGTTCAATGGTCTAACACTAGGATACGACAGCAAACGATCTGAGCTAGATTTGATCAGAGGCTTATAGCAGCGGTAATAATTCAAGCAAAGCGCTACACCAAAAGCCCTGCAACACATCATGGGTGGTTTTCTCCCACTTAATCATGTGTATGTGTGTACAGTATGTGTGAAGTGTCAAATCAAAGCTTTCTTAGTTTCTTAATAAAAAATAGGAAACTTATCAGAGTGTGCGCTTGATTCACTGCTATGTTCCTGATTAGGTGTCTACCCGCAAATTGATTCCTGGTTTGGCTAATGGCCTTATTTCTTCATGCCTATTCATGCAAAGGAAACGGGCCCATTCCCGCACTGACTTTTAATTTCAACCAGGATGTCTATGTAAAGTTTCTCCTTTTAGGCGCTTGCAGTTTTCAGATGATGCGTGCTTGTCTTTGAACTTCTACATCGGCTGCTGACTTACAACAATCTTGAGAAAATTTAATAAAGACATCTCAAGTCGTGATCTTCATTACATTCCACTTTACACTCAACTGAACTTGAAAGCATACAACTCACTACCACTGTAAAATCACAATCTGTGAAATTGGCAACATGCTGCCACTGGAGTGCAATTGATTCACCATGTTGCTCATAATAGAAAAGATGGACATTTACAACAGTGGCCCAATCCATGTCACTGAATAATCTCTAAAATGATACCAGGGAAGCAGTTTATAGGGGGTTTGATGGACACGACGAATGCCAAGTCATGTGGACAGAAGTTGTTGCAATATATTCACCTAGACCATGAGGCAGGATTATTTATGATGTCCCTACGACCTCTAGGTGTTATTGATTTACTCCAAATGTCCATCACGCTAACATTTATTTTACAACTCTGAAGCTCATATGTAATATAGCTGCGATGTCCTTGTGATCCTGTAATATTTCATCTTTTGAGAAACGTTCAGTCAGTATGAGTGAATTTTGTAGGGGCATGATACAAACTATCCTAGTTTTACTGGTAACTAAAGAATTGATGTGCAAGAACTGGTGGGTAAGGACTATTATCCCCCTGCCTGTTTGGTCCCTCTGCTCTATTGTTGGAATAATGCAGCTCACACTGGGAGCTTGAGCATTTATTGATCAGCCAAGAAGTCAGTTCAATACATCAATTGTCACTTTGAGGAAAATACTTGCGAACAGAGAGACAGCTAAGGCCTACTCATAAGCAGTTAATCTCCATGACTGACCATGCTGATTCTTCTGAAACTCCATTCTTTTCTAGTTTCTGAAACTCCCCTGGATGGTCACTAGACAAATTTGCCAGCCTTGTTCAGTTTGTGCCCTCACCGTGATCTGATCAAAATATTACTGTTCTCTGTCAAGCTAATTAGACAGATTGATTTTCTTTTGTCAAGTAATCAAGTTTCTTTATTACACAGCAGCTGAATTTCATCAGTGTTTGTAAACAATTCTTCAATTTCACCACTAAAAAGACGCAAAGTGTAAGCAAGGTCTTTTTTAATTCTTCTAATATTATTTTCATGGTCCATTCAATTATGTTTTAACCTGCTAGCTAATTTTAGCTTGCATAAGTACAGAAACGTCAGGTCATGCCATTGCTATAAATTCTATCAATCCAGTGTTGCCATTCAGAAGAACATATTAATTTCTCCGACAACCATTAAGGTAAAGAAATATAAAAAAAAGGTTCAGTGTTAGATTTATTTTCTTTTACCAAACTTGTTCTATGAGACTTTATATGAGTGATTATACAACAAATCTAATTCACACAGTTTTCCTTTTTCTCCAGATGTAGTGGACTGGATAAGACATATTTGGTGTCCAAATTTTTCTTCCTATGTTTGGCGCTAAAGCTACATGTCAATAGTCACCCAAATCTACATCTCATTTATTAAACTTCTTTCAACCCTCTCAAACCATATCCAGGCAAGCTAATGAGATCCATGAAATTTGTCTTTCATTTCCAGTTTCTCAGGGGTTCCACATGAGAGAATTGATGAAGAAAATGAGGGTGATGCTTCTCGGTGAGGCAGAGAATGAGTACTGAAGTTCTATTGCACATGTGCTAACTGACTAAGAGTACTGCATGAGGGGTAGAGCAGAAGACCAGCTCCATCAATTAACCCATGCCTGTTCCTTATACTAATCTGACATCGGGTGTATTGCTGCTAAAATATCTCGCTGGTGAAGGCAGGGCCTTGCACAGCTTCGAGACCCATCAGAAAACAGATTAACAACATTATTATATATTAGCCATTATGATCTCCATATCAAACCACTGCTGTTTTTTTCCATGTTCCCACAAATGATCATAAGCTTGATTAACTATGACAGCAACCAGAGTGCCAAAAACTTCAGGGGAAGAGCAGCTGATGTGTCAATAAATATTCAGTAATGAGTGCTTTCTTCAACTCTCCTAATGTGCTCTCTGCCTTTTTAACCGCATGGTGTGCCTAGATTGCACAATTTGCCACCTTTAAAATCAATATGCTTGATGAAGGGTGAGCAGAAAGACTTTTTGATATCTTTACTGCCAAACTGACAGCTACCATTTAAGCAAAGAACTTACTGCATGACCTTTTGTCCTGAACTCCTTAATTACAGTAATCAAATATAATTAGACAGTGGTGTCTTAAATATTCATGCAGCACTTAACTTTGACATAATCCTGATATATGCAATTAATCACTGGCACAAATTCAAAGGATGCTGAGTAACGCATTACATTTCTTTTGAAAGGCATTGAGTCTCTCTAGTTGTCCAGTGCCAAATTTCTAAAAGATATGGTGCATTTACAATTCTTTAAGACTATAAATGGAGTTATTCAATGAATCTTAGGCTCAGCACTGAAATAATTGAGATTATCAGAAAGTTAGAAGAAGTACTGCTTGAAAATGTGTTTTTTTTAGTGTTTTGTCTTAAAAAATCATAGTTAAAGATGCAGTTTTTAGAGAGTTAGAGAAGTTTTCAATCATTTATAATACATAATTAATAATTAAAAATAATTAATCCCTAACTACAAATCATTCTATTTTCATTAACATTTTATTACCATAACAACTTTTCCAACAGAGGTCTCCATGTAGCACAGCCATGTTTCTACAGAAGCTCAAAATGGCCAAATCAAAAACTGGCTCCACAGAGTGCCTTTCATGTTTTTACACTGACAAAACAGGTTGAGATTAGTAGCATTATAGCCTTGCTTGAAAGATATATAAAGAAGAATTCTTGTCAAAATATCCTACTAGTGCATATTAATTGGTAGTCCTGCGCATAAAACTCCAGATAGGAATTTTCTTCAGATAAACTCCAGATAGGAATTTTCTTCAGATAAACTCCAGATAGGAATTCTTATTTTAATTTTCTGATTCCATCTTAGCAGCTATATTCTGGCACCTGAAGTGTTATAATAATAATTGCAGCACCATTTTAGGTGGAATGGGACTGATGGGAAATCACAATGGATTTTTACCTTTTTGATGCTAGCCTTTTTGTGATGTCAAATGTTTGAAAACCCAAATTCAGACAAAATGAGACTGATGCTTATTACTGAGCACAAAAAAGCACAAGGAAAAGCAAGAGAGGGTGAATCCTGAAAGAAGATAAAGGATGAAGCGAAATGAAACAAAACAAAATCGGGACAAGCAACAGCAGAAAATCTGGCCCACCATAGGTTCCTGGAAAGGGAGATTTGGGTTGATCACAGCATTCTTTGATTGGCTTTAAAGACTAAGAATAAAGCGATAAGCATATCGATGAGCAGGAACAGAGCTTTCTGTGTTTTCTGTCACTGCATGAAAGATGCACGAGAACTATTTTGTTTATTGTTGTGAACCAAGCTCATGCAGCATGCAGTTCAGGTCAGACAGCACTTATTATTAATCAGAGTACTGTTAAAGAATGACTAATGTGTTACATATTCATATTTATGTGACACAAACTAAATGAAAAACTTGTGATTTTTGCTGTATTTCATTGCATTCATTACATAATCCACAAAGGCTTCAACAAGTTTCTTGTGTCAATCTTACTTCAAGAAATTGTTCACACTGAAATCTTTTATTTACAAAGATTTGTAGACAACAAAGCATCCACTGACAAGTTCTTTAGGAAACCAAAGTGATTCTTCTATAACATGTCTCTGTGTCATGCCTGCTGGTTCTCCTCTCACCTCCGATCTCCCGGACTCCATTTCCCATAACTCACCACTCTTGGACATCACTTTCACATGTCCGCCATCTCACAATCCCGTTCCGTTCTTTAGATCAGAGTCTCCTGAGCCCACCTGTTGTTAATTTAGTCTGTTTGTTTGCCTGGTTTTGACTTCTGTCTGTTTTCTTACTCTGACTCAGTCCTTGCCCCTTGGTTATGTCAGCTTTGATCTTGTTGCTGCTGTTCTGTACTACTAGTCTGTTTAATAAACATCGCTTTGCTTTTAGCTCAACGTGTGTCACAATCTGTCTGTCCATCAACACACGCTGAACAACCTTTATTTTAAAAAATCTAGTTTCTAGACTGGAGGCCTAATTTTTCAGGTGAAACACTTCCAGGTAACACTTCCTATGAATACTGTGTTCATAATGCACTATAAATGCATTATATAGCATGTATAAGACCTTATAATACTTGTCATAAGTTTGTTTCTGAGGTAGTTATAATGACATGCATATAATGTCAGGTTTCATAACACCTTAAAATGTCTGCCCATAAGAATACTACAGACACTAATGCCGTAACTCAGTGTGTAATGCAACACTTTTTAGAGTTTTAGGGCAGGCCATTACAGGCTTTAAGTGAAGTGAGTTTTTTTTACATTTAAATGTTTAAGAAATTGAATTTCAATACATTATACCTTATAGAGCTTTTAAGTGGTCTTTACAGGCTCTAAATGAAGTGAGACTGTTCCTCTGCTAAATTCATGCGTTGCTCTGCTTTTTAAGACACGAATAAGCAAAGCTTCTTTGAAGCCATAGCTGACCATAGCTGACCTAATACAACATGCATTATAAAATCTGACATGATAAAGTTGCATGTTATTGTTTTATAATGTGTTATGTATGTAATTAGAACTAGTTGTACATAATGACAAAAGCTTATGCCTGGTACTATAAGACATTTGTATGCCTTAAAACAGCTTATTAACATTTAGATAGCATTATGAATACAAGATTCATAGGAAGTGTTACTGAACTCTTTCCTTCTATATCCTACTTACCACTCCCTTTATGAGTGTGTGTCAGGAAAATAACGGGAGGTGTGAAGATGTCCCTGAGAAGTGGATGTTTTCAGCAGTCGTGCTACAATTTGGGGAGTTTCGTGTCTTTGACCTGACCTGCTGACTTTATTGAGCACATTCGTCTCTTTGATCACTGATCTGACCAGAAGCTCACGGAGAGATAGAGGAATCCCTGGGTGATCAAACACCAACACTTCCTAACTCCTGGTGTGAAGATCAGCAGAGAGAGTTTATAGTCCCAAGTAAAGTAAAGTTTTGAGAGTAGAGAGTGCACTGAGAATATCTCAATCTGTTGAACTGAGAATACCACGGTTTTGTTTAGACGCAAGGTCAATAGCCGTGCCTGTTGGCTAGATGATGGTGAAGTCCTAACAGATAACAAACAGGTTTTTTATTATGATTTGGACAGTGCATATATGATCCAGTCAGTGTGCTGTCTAAACTCATAAATATGAATAGGCAAGAAAACAAAAAAGCAAATCTACTTTGAGCATTTTATCTGCTGCTGAGTATAGCCTTGGCACCAGAAAACATCAACCAGCACCCTATGAAAAATTGACAACTTCTGCTGTGTAGCTGCACTGCGGTGTCTCATCAAATGATGCACAGTTCAGCGGATTAAATATTATTTCTGAGCACCACTGTCAGTCAAGTATACATAGAGAGGGAAAAGCAAGAGCATAAAGCAATACTAAATTATGTTTTAGTAATTTACGAGAAGCTCAACATGTCTAATGTATATCTCAACCAGAGTGAACAGGCTAGGCATGTCATGAGAACTTAAGCTTTGATAATATTTAAATGTCAAAGTTCTGAAAACGTGATGCCACTTATTTTTAGAGAGAGCACAGTAGTTAATGGGGATGCAATCCCTCCAGACTTGATGGAGGGAGGGTGTTCTGCCTTTAGAGAAGAAAAAAACCCACCAGCATGGAAAAGGCAACAACACATGGCATATGCGGCTGCAGCTCCAGCTCCACCTCAACATGTAGTTAAATACTTTGCATTCAGGGCAGGCTGTCCCAGATTAATAATAGATTTGCCAGAACTTGTATGCAAATTATGTTATCAAACTGTCCAGACGAAGGGAAGCAACATTTCCAACCTAGTAAAGTACCTTAAAGACAGACCTCCAGATTAATTCAAAGAATTCAAGTGAGTTTCAATTCATATTAGTGCTACATTAACAAGGAATCTGTTAAGTGTTATGATAATACTGATATCTATTTTTCCATTATTTCAACAACTATGTTAGAAAGCAAACTTCCAGTTGCATACAGTGGCAGATCTAGAAATTTTTACCAGGGGTGGCAAAGCGGTGGCAGAGAGTTTAGCAAGGTGATATTTTAAAGGGGTATCAAAGGGTGGGGTATGGTTGGGGGCCTTTACTACATGTGTTATCAAAGAAGCTGTATATCTGAAATCATTTTAATTTGCAGAACAAAATGTTTTACATAGTACAGATCTATTTAGTACATATAAATGAAGCTTCAAAAAAACATCAAAACAATAGCAACCAACATGCTTATCTGCTGTCAACAATCATGTTTGCAAAATAATAACTTTGCACAGTTTGGTAGGTTTCACGGCATTGAATTTATAACTCAGTCCTTCCAACCACAGAGGCTACATTACACGTTTAACCAGAACAATTTTACAGGATGTCCACAAGCTGCACAGAGGTTAAAGTTTACAACTGAAATCAAGAATAGGAAAATCGGGGGAATTTAGGAAATCTCTCTCTACAATAGAGAAATATCGTATTGGGTATTGATTATATAAATTATTTAACAAAACCTACAAAAAACAAACAACAGCCACCAGCGCCCCCCCCCCCAACACCTCCTCGTTCTACTTATTTATTCTGTCCATCATATCTGCTCTGTTGTTTCACATGTGGATTATTTATTAGAACTAGAACCGAAACTGGTGTGTTCTGCGATAAATAGCTTTTCTAAAAAGGGTATGATTTTTAATACACTGCACTTTCCCATCATTTCCGATGAACTTTTTTAGCTTGTTTGTTTGTCACACTGGTTGCTCAGGAAGAAGAAAAAACATATTTATTGAGTAGTTAATGGGGAGAAAGCTTTGGCTCAGAGCTCTAAACATTAATGAACTACCACAGGAACCATGAGAGCTTGGCTCTGATTGGTCAGCCAGCTTATTAATGCATTCACCAAACACAAATCCAATCAGGTCTTGACTTTCTGTAGAGTTACAGTCAGTCGGTTTCGGGCCTCATGTGAAGATGCCTTCAAATCCCTGACTTCTTTGTCTGTGAAAGTCAGACTCTGTATGAAAAGATCTTAAACTCCACACACTTCACACTGGTGTAAACACATGGATACACATTCTCAATCATGTGGAAATCCAGAACCAACACAGTCAGGAAGAATCAGTCGGGAAATCTCATATGAGACTCTCAGAGATGCCATTCCTTCTACCCGTACTCACTCTCCTCCAGCATCAGCTCTGCTCCCTGTGCACTCCTAGCAGGGAAGCAGCTCACACACACAGAGTCTGATTACCGATGGGCTCGTTGTGTAAATGAATGACAGGTGTTTTGATTTGTACAATATTCTTGTTTGCTTGAGTTTTTGGAGTATAAACAAATATTTTTACTTGCTAGGTTTTGCATCATATTTATGAGCTGTAGAATTGGGGTAGCTTGTCAACCCTTTAGTCTGCCCCTGGTTCTATGTGATGTTTGCTATTGCTAAATGGTAAAGGCATGCCTGTTTAGCTCAATGTGACCATAGCTCGCAGGAGTAGGCTACTGCCCTTACTGTTCAGTCTGTGTGATCTGCCATCAAAATATCTTAGAGAATATGAATAAAACATTTCCAGATGATGCCAGTAAATTTGATCTACTGCTTGTACTCTGAGTTTAGAGGTGTGCGTCACACCGTGTGCAGTCTCTGCTGCCAACCAGGAGAGGCAGGGCAAAGTCACCAAGCACATACAAAGCCAACCATATCAGAAACTTGTCTAATAAAGAAGTGTTTGTTGGAGTACATTTTGTATTCAGTTTTTACCATAATATCAAAATATTAATGAGAATTATGGAATTTCATTGGTATTCATATCAGCTACTACATCTCTGGTATTAGGACATACCTGGAAAAAAACATTGTACAGTGCTGTCCCTAAATGTTCTTACCAAAATTCAGTAAAAGTAATTTTACCAAATGTTTAAATGTAGAAATGGTAGCATTTTCTATGAATCAGGTATCCATAATACATTATAAGTGCATTTATAATATCTATAAAGTCTTTATAATGCTTTAATATTATTAGCCTTTGTGACTGTGCATAAATGCTGATAATCACACACATAAAATCTTGTGATAGTATAAGGCTCCATAGCACAAAGCATAGCCTAGCAAAGTGATATAATGCATTATTATATCCATATTTTTCATTATCATTGAAAGTGGTGTCATAAAGCTTGATAACTAATGTTGTGTTTATTCACATAATGCTTTATAAAGATATGCAGTGAGGCCTCAACTCCAGCTCACATATTCCTCTTCCGCAGTATCTTCAAAATGAAATGATTTTGGAAGTGCATATAGCATCTAATGAACACTTGTAAGCTCTCTGTGCGGACTTTATGTAAAGTGATGTTATTGATCAGCTCTATGAATTAATGCATTATGTGAATGAATGTATTAAGCTTGTGAAGGTATGGGTCTCAACAATAATATTAAGGATGGAAAAATCTATACATTTTAACATATGTGACTTTGTGCTATAAAGCCTTATTCTGTGGTGTTATACCATTTAAGTTTGCAATTATGAACCTTCATATCAAGTGAAAAAGGCCTTATGTCAGGCCTTATAAAAATGATGAAAGCCTTATAGATTGTTATTAATGCACTTATAATGCATTATGGAGACTTAGAAAGTGTTACTGTAGAAACTTCTGGTTGGCGTTTCTTGGCTTTATTTTCAAAAAAATACAAAAATAATCTTTGAGTATTTTTGTATTGATGTAATCATTTTCTAAACCTCTGTTTCTAAACTTTTAAAAGTCTGTGGTAGGATTTTAAGAAGCATGGACAACAACAACTTCAGTATGAAGCAATGCATGCAATATACTTTTAACTTAACAAGCCCCCCCTGGCAAATGACCAGTTCCAGCTTTACAGGAAAAAGAAATTGATGTATTTCCCATGTGGTTTCAACAGTGTAGGCCATGATCCAAAAAAAAAAAAAAACAGATTTCATTCCCTCATGTGTAATGGGAAGGCAGTACAAAAAACAACTTTTCTCTGGTGCTGTTTGTCTATTTTCACTTGTTTACATAACTCTGGTCTGCATGGCTCGCTGGTTTCATAACCTGTGCTGTCAGATTTTTCTGAAAGGAAACTTAGTTTGACAGACATGCCATCACTGAAAGATGTGGTGCCAATATGTCAGGCACTGTTCTCTCATCTGCCTCACTGAACTGAGCCATCTGACAGTCCTAGCATCTACACTTTGCTCTGAACTTAAACCCAGTGCCTACCAAGCACAGAGGTGGGATTTGTTAATAGCGCTGTCCCCACATTGTTCTGCCATCTGTTCCAAGACAAGTTGTCAAGGGGAAACGGTCTATTTGATTACACTGATTAAACTTTCACACTCTCCTTTCCCTCAGTTCTCAGCCCAGGGAAAATTATGGCTTGTCTCCCCTGGCCAGGATTCAGTCAGGCTACAGTCTGGCTGGCAATTTATGAACATCTTTATTGTCATTAGAACCTGGCCAAAGCTGTCTGAAAGCTGGCAGGAATGCTGCAAAGTTGGATGTCTTTTACTGCCTGGACTGAAACCTGGCTGAAGGTGGATGATAAAACCACTGGATGAAGGATGACAAAAGAACCAAGAAGAATGTTTTTGATAGTCTTTCCACGTAAACCGACTCGCCCTGTACTTGAGATTACAATAGCTTTAATATTAAGCTCTTTGTATTCGTATACCAAACATCATACTGTTATATGCAAAAGTTGAGCACTCTGTACAAACAAACTACACGTTTTGTTGATTTTCTGAACTGATAATAAATGAACACATTAGCTATTAATCCTGGAAAAGCAGTAAAACATGCAGGGCAGTGGTACTCCAGGGCCAGGACTGAAAGCCACTGAGTTAACACATCCTATAGAGCAGTGGTCCGCAACCCTAATCCTGGAGAACTACTTTCCTGCAGAGCTTAGTTCCAACTACAATTCACAGACCTGCTCTAGCTAATCAGCGTCTTCCCAAGACCCAGATCAGACGTGCTAGAGTGAAGTAGAATGGAGTAGCTTCTTAGATACAGGTTGGAACAAAACTTGAAGGTAGCTCTCCAGGACAAAGCTTGAATACCACTGATATACAAGAAAACAACATAAATATGGCATTTCTGCATTATTTTCTAATAATTTGCTGTATTTAACCTGTAAAAAAATATTATGTAATGTCTGATCATGCAGCCCTCAGTAAAGCTCACTCTAAAAACTACTTTGCTGAGCAAATCAGCAAGAACTCTGGTCCAAACCTTAATGCTTGTCTTTTTCATTATATTTAATGAGGCAGCAAACACAGGTAACACCTGCATCAATATGGTACAGTAATTCTGATTTGTTGTCATGCTCTGTTTGGCTCATATTGTTTTTTAGTATTACAGTTTCAATCATGATCATAAAGTATTTACATGACACAATCACATACTGTATGTGCCTGGGCTACTCAGATATGCCATCATTTGATCTTGCCATCAGATATGCTACTTTTTAGCATCTAAATGCTAAATGAATTTTGATATCTTAGGTTAATTAGGCTAATTTTTCATTGATCGTTTATTTAGCCCATGCAAACTCATGTAAATTAAAAAACATCAAAACTCTGATACAGAGCAGAACCATTTTTAAAATTGTTTTAAAAATGGTTGTTTTTTTCTGCTGTTTTAATGCTCAAATTCCATGTAAATTGAAAGACTGAGCTAATTATTATTCATTTGATAATATCTTGTTATCATATTTATTGTTATATATATTTTAAAATATGTTTGTTGGCTGATTTGTTGTATTTTAAGTGAGAGACTGATGTAGTGGATCTTGTGGATTTCAACACAGCATCTTTCACAATATTCTGCCTCTCCTCCACTCTCTCACATATGAGCCTCATGTGAGCCTTCAATGGTTTGTGGCCATTGTGAGTCAATAAGAGCATTTTTTGAAACACAAGGAGAAGTTCCAGACAGAACACATGAACTGGGACCTTTAAATGGACATAAAGTGCAAGATTTGAATGGTGTTTTTCTGAACTGGATGAAAGGTCCCAGCTGGATGAAATTCATTCTGGTTAGTGAGCGCAGGGTCACCTCTCTGTGAAAGCATATTGTCAAAAATAAATGTGTCCCAAAATCTGAAATTGGCTTCTAACATTAAGGATTGTCACCACTGAAGCACATAAACTCATCAGAAAAAGAACAGTTGCACAAATAGTTGCACCCAGATGCAATCAACCAGCATTGTGAGACATGCAAATGATATCACTGCACCTGACTGATCCCACAGCCATGATTGTGGACATTCAGCGAGCAGTGATGCCCTCCATGAGTCCTGTTAGTGTCAGCACAATTGGCAGACGGTTGCAGGATACAGGACTCCATGTATGCATACTGTTACGATGACTGCCCTTAACACCATGTCAATGTCGCCAAAGACTGCAATGGTGTCGTGCCAGACTGTCATGGCAGCAGGTCATCTTCAGTGACAAGTCTTGCTTTTGTCTTGTTGGAGAAAATTCTGTGTGTGGAGGCACCGTGGTCAGCGCCAAGAAGAACAGTTTGCTGTCACACATCACACGTCCAGAAGGCCTGGTGTCACTCCACCTCCACTCCTTGATACAGTTTGTAGTGTTATGTTTGTTTGGTTGTGATATTTTAAAATGTGCAAAACAAATATAATTATGGTACAGAGTCTACAGTCTGTCGAAAGACTGAAATGTGTTTTCGACTTTGGCCGTGAATAAATTCTGTAGAATGATCCATGAGTACATACATAAACCCATACATATATACCCACACACATGGTTTCCATTGAGCATTGTCGATGCGAATGTTGCTTTGCGTTGCATCACTAGTTGTTTTCAGCTCTATTTTTTAGTATATTGATGTCTTGTCTTTGTCTGCTTTTATGTTGCATACATATCAAGTAAACTGCACTTGATTAATTGCATGCTTGCCTGAGTCTGAGTACAGATAACCTGTTACATCATCAGTCATCCTCATTATCTTGTTTGGACTGGTAAACGTTGGGTAAGGTTTGACGTTAATAAAAAGGCATCATTAATCCTAGTCAAGTTTTATAGAGTTTTATGGTTTTCACACTGGTGGAGGTTGCCAAACGTTCAGGTTTCTTGAACTTAATGATAAGCTCCTCTAATATAAACTCTTCAGCCAGTTATCAAAAACAGTAACAATATTGTATACATATATGTATACCTTTCATCTGTGCACATATATTATGTTAGAAGAACATTGTATCAGAACACCATAAAACAGACATATAAACAAAAGACACTGAAATGAAAGGCAAATGTTATGATATATGATGGACATATTTAGTGTTATACCAGTCTCAAACATAAGCATGTATCCTAAAAAAATGTCCTCATCATTCAAATGACAAGCTGCAATATGTCATCTGCTTATAGATGGTGTTTGCTTTTGGCACAGTCAAAGGAGGCTTTCCTGACTTGGCATCTGTTTTTCCAGCCTTTTACATACCTCGGTTCTCCCTTGATGATGAAATAATGGGGCAATTTTCCACATCACAGCATGGTTTCCGTGCCCAATTGTGGTCTCCCCGGCTTGCACTGTGAGTGGGAGAGATCAGACTGAGCCCTCCTTATTCTGTCGGGGTCAAAATTGATAAAAACACAATTGCTACATTTACATGCACATTAATGGTTGGAGTTTAGTATAGCAAAGCTTTGACCATGTAAACAATACAGTTATATTGTTAAGGTGCAACTGAGGTCTTAGTAGGTCCTACATTTAGTTAGAACATATTGGCTGGACTTTTCAACAGAGCTTTTTACAATGAAACACTTAAAACACATCACTGACCCTCACAGTGAGCTTTCTGGCATACCATACGTGTAATGGTATGCCCCCCCCCCCCACATATAAGACCATTCCTGGTATTACAGAGCTAATTCCAAAATGGCTGGGGTAGCATGTGAAATTAACCATTTTTGCAACTGCAATGCCTTACAAAAGTATTTAACCACCTAAAACACTGTCAGATATGTCTGGATTACACAGTTTGTATTGCAAAACACATACTCCTAAAGTTTTAAACAGCCAAAAGTCGTTATTTGTCAGCAAGTTTAAAAAAAAAATCAAAACACTGCTTGAGACTAGGACTTGGTAGATCCGCCAAACTTTAAGTCTGTTGGGGTAGGTTTCTTCCAGGTTGTTCAGATTGGTTGGGTGACACTTGTGGACTGCAGTTTCAATTATTGCCTCAGATTCTTGATTGGATTAGACTTGGCCATTATAGAACATTCACCTTTTTGTTGTTTGTCATTTGGTGTGTAGACCTTGGGATCATGCATGGGACCAATGTTCTGCTGAAAGGCTGAAAACTCTCTTTAGGTTTAGACTGAAGTTTAGACTAAAGGGGTTTGTCTTGCAGTATCTTCCTTTTTTTTCCTTCCCACCACATGATGCTACCCTCTTACTTCACTGCTGAAATGTTTTTTGTTAAGGTGTTTTTGTAAGTTTCCACCATAAAAAGCTTTAGAATTTTGGCCAAAAAGCTCAATTTAGTCTCATTTCGTATAATAAACATCTCTCATTTTAGCTGGATTTCTGGCAAACTCCAGACATGCTTTGATGTGTTTTTTTCTCCAGTAATGGCTTGTTTTGAACCACCCTCACATATAGTCCAGTTGTATGGCAACTCTTGACCTCATTGAAGGCTGCACCATCACTCCACTCCAGTTTCAGCCACTGAACCCTGTAGCTCCTTCAAAATGATTGTTGGCCTCTTTCTGGCTTCCCTCACACAGTCACCTTTTGCTCTGAAACTTTGTTTTAAGGGGTAGACTTGTCTAAGCAGTGCCTGAATGAAATGATGCTGCTTTATTTTTTACTCACAACTGAAGAATATAATTGGATATTATTAAAAGTATTATTTTATAACCTCTTTCTATCTTGCACATACCTATAACTGAGTGCCTAAGAGCACACTTTAGTCTTCATTTTTACAGCTTCCTTCAGATTCACAGTTTGATCAACACCACAGAAATATTTTGGTTTTTAGTGCAGTATGAAAGATCAAAGATCAGCTGTGGTTTTTGACCTTGCCTTTTATGCACGTAATCCTTGTAATCCTTTTTTTAAGACTTGGCAATGTGTTACCTCTATGCTATCCAGTGGTGTGTTTAATAAATCTAGACCAATAATTTTAGATCAAGCATCCACAGCGTTTTTTGAATTACAGCTCTGTGGTTGGAGTGGGCTGGTTTAGACAAAAGTCCATGGGTAAATTTTGTTCTTAGTCCCGACATGCTTTATAGGTTATATCAAGACGATTTACTGCACTTCACTTAGTTCTCACCTTACTGTTAAAACCTAAATTTCTTCCAGAGATTTTCCCATTTGCATGAAATTGTCAAGGGACAAGCTTTTCCTCAATCAGCGGTATCTTGGGAAATAACAGAAGGGGAGCAGGCAACAGTAAAACCCATAGGCACATAGTAATATGTGATCTGCTATGTATTGCATATAACCATAACTGTATTACATATGACTGGCCACTTCATTTAGAACATCTCTTTGTATCTACACTCAATATCTATTTCATCAGCTCCACTAACCATATACGTGCATTTTATATACCTCTCCACATATACAGACTGTAGTCCCTCTGTTTCTCTGCATACTCAGTCACTTTTACTAGTTCCTAAATGGTCAGGACCCCTTGTGACCACAACAGAGCAGGTATTATATTTTTCTCTGGTATAGAATTGTCATTTCTTCATCAGGACAGTAGAGAATGTTAAAAACACACTTTTATTACTGGATTAATATGTTTCTATGGTGAACTTCAGCACATGGAACGGCAAGCTTTAGAGATAGGCACTTCACTTTGTGGTAATAGGTAGGTATAAAAACTAATGTGATTACAAGAATCTAAACTGCAGCATGTTCCAGTGCTTTGTTAGTAGAAGAATTACTTTAATTACTTTAATTATTACTTTGTATCACATTGATTCCAACACTGTCCATGACACTAGAAATACTAGCTCAGCAGGGGGGCAACCACCAT
Source organism: Semaprochilodus insignis (assembly GCA_034552555.1). Taxonomy (NCBI): domain Eukaryota; kingdom Metazoa; phylum Chordata; class Actinopteri; order Characiformes; family Prochilodontidae; genus Semaprochilodus; species Semaprochilodus insignis. The sequence goes on along the minus strand of CM067480.1, from coordinate 16,310,992 downwards.
TGTCACTTCCTGGGCATGCATGTAAATTGAACTATAAGTGGACATGGGAACTGAGGGTTTTCAGAAGGCTTGAACCCCGCAGATTTTAAGACTATTTCATTGCAACTACTAAAAATATTGATTTAAAAATGTACCTAGAGATTCTTTACAATAACGTGAGTGTGCTGTAAAGGCCTAAGTGGACTTGTTGTAGGATCTGTATTTTTAAACATATTTAAAATCTCCACTAGCTCCTCAATGTTTATGATATATTTTCACTACAAAAGCAGAGTTGGTTTCCTAGTGCTGTAAAAAAAAAGTGTAAGTGTATGCAGAATTGCAGGCCATTTCACAGTCTTAAAGTAGTCTAATATTGTATATTAACATTTTTTTAATGTATTTCATATAATGATGTACACTTTGAATACGTTTTTCAACCATTGTTGTTTTTATCAACCATTATCTCTCCCACATGGTGTGAATTGGGTTTGACATAATTGGTTACAGTGCCACATGTCAACAATCTGATTGCTTGTCAAATGCAAGTTTGGCCAGAAGAAGAGAGAGAGCAGAGTGAGCAGTGTACATCATACTGGTTAAACATTATAAATATTATGCTTAAAATTCCAGCACCTGCCTAACTTAAAGGTGCAATATTGGTAGTACTATTTGCAATTTAAAACATTCAAAAAAATTAACAGATATGATCAACAGAATGTGAAGAAATAGCAGTTTTGATGGTATGGCATAGATGTCATTGTATCGTGTTGAATCTGCTGAAGTTAGATATCAGTACCTGTCCTGTCTCGTAATACCACTTTTTACTTCAAGAGGTGATAGTAAGTCAGTGTAGCATTGTGTGTGCTATAAGTGATAAAGGATGAAGAAGTAACACTGCTCAGACGGCGTCTCCTAGCCACTCAACCGTTTTGATGGCCCTACTCCCAGTTACATCATTTAAGGTCAGGCAGCCAATGAAAGGAACAATAAACGCAACAATGACTGCACTTGGAAAGCCAGCATTATTACGACTGCAGCCCACTCCAACAAAAAAGCAAAACAAGATTTAATGTTGGTGTTGCTTTCCGCCACTGAAAATAGCTCTTGGTGAGTATAAGGGTGCTATCTGATGCTGAGCTTGCAACATTCCCTCTAGAGTGGTAAGGAGTGAAGAGGAAAGAGGAGGGACTATACATTTCCTTGTTTCTGATGATAAAGATGGACACTCAACTTTGTGGTGATAGATTGCCCCATATTTGCCCCAACTAAACACTTTTTTTGGACTGCTGTGTGCATGTAAACAACATAGTCAATTGGTTTGTGAATCTTATTTAGCTTATTTAATCAAAGGACTCTTTTCCCCAGCATTTGCTCAATGTGAAGCCTTGCACAAGCTCATACAACAATGTAAACAAGAATACCCACATACTAGGCAAGAATAAGCTTTATACAGTGTGCTGTGATGCAAGAGCATAATAAATGCTTTTGAATGGAATGCCCTCCTCCATGCAATGCTAATACAACCACCACAGCATGTACAAAAGAGAACAAAGTACAAAGAGACTGGATGTTCCTCCAGGTTTCCCATTGACTTGACTGACATAATGGACCTTCCGTCCGCCGAGGGCCGGCCTTAGCGTCAATGGTTATGACTCAACTGAGTAAAGGTTGCATTTTATGACTCCGCCGCAGTACTATCCAAGCCCAACAGATGTTCATCCCACCATCTCAAAGTTGCTCAGGGAAGCCAGTGAGGATTTTCAAAGGAACGGCTCTGCAGGGTTCTAAGAACAATCTGTCTGGTGCTGCGAAGAAAAAAGAGGGGCAGATGAGACAAACCGCAGCTCCAGCCAATCTTTCCCTCATTTAGCTGGATTGTTCCTCTTGATGCACTGCTTCAAAGCTCCTCCAGCCTCTTCATCTTTTTTGATGTGTTTCACATCACTACATCACCTGGTAGAGGGTTGAGCTAGCTTTATTGGGGCTGAATTTAAACCAGCTGCTTAAGTTTGACTTCATTAATTACAAAAGGAATCACTGTCTGAAGTCTGGCTTGGCATGTTAACAGTAGCACGTCTCTTTTCTTTGCCCGCCATACAGTCTAACATCTTGTCACACTTTTTGAAAGTAGCTGTCAAGTCAGGGTTATGCTGAAACTGGACCAGCAAAAAGATATAAAGATGATGAATAAAGGCAGCAGTCTAGCTGAGTGGTCACTCATTCTGAATTCATTAAAGGCATGGATGAAATGTAACCTGCTGATTGCTTTGCAGTTGAGCTTTACAAGCAGTTTTGCCAGCCTATCATGTATAGTGCCAAATATTATCAGCTAAAGAAATAGTTGAGCTAACATAAGAATGATTGTTGTCACAAACTTTGCATCTTTGACATTTGCAGTCTTTGTCAGCGTGTTCTTATCAGTGACTTACTGTTATCATCATGTTACAGGCGAAAGCAATATTAGTCTTGCTCCAGGTGTAATATGATGTGTTTGTCTGTGTAGGAAATCAAACCGCCGTACAGTGTGCTACACTAAACTCTGTGCAACTGCAAAGCTCAAAAAAAACCATTGAGTACTCAGTCCTATGGAAAAGTTTGGGCACTCCTAGTCAGATTAGATGTTGATTTTCTAAATGAAAATAGGTAACCACGTTCTCCACTGACAACACACCTCCGCACATTTTAATGCCTGATTACTGTTTATTTGCTGAATTGAACATATCAGAGAAACATGTGGCCAGTGTTAAATATATGGCATTTTGTAAGCTTGATTTTTTCCAATATGTTAAAGCCAGCAAATAAATAGAAAGTGTGCACTAAAATTTGCAAGAACAATGTCTGATGTTTATGTTTCTTGTTAAGGCCACTATTGACATGACAAAGACCATAACATCCAGGTGGCTTTTAATAGTTGTGCAATATGTTTGAACTCTATCCAATGCATTTACAATCACTCATTCCTGACTTAGCTTTGACAGGCGTTTTTTCTCATTTATAATGAGAAATAATTATATATGCATTAAAGTTCTAAAATACAGGGGATCCTGGGGGTCCTGGGCTCCTTAAATGTCCCCTAATAAATAAACTTATTATGATGTAATGTTGTCATTGTTTAGCTGTTTTACCCACAGTTAACTTCAGCTTCTGGCTTCAGTGTTCTTAACTCATAGAGGTGCACTGTTCTGCCACTGTTCTGCTGTAGCAAAATGGTTCATCGAGTTGACCCTTTATTGTCTAGCAATGTAACTATGCCTGGGATACCTCTAAAAACCTTAACAATGTGCCTTGGCATATTTGTAAATCAGAAAACTTGCCCCCTCACTGCCCCCTAGTGTGTGTGTATGTGGGTGTTTCACTTCACAGGTGTGTTAAATGTGGAAGACAAATTCCTCTGTGTGCAGCACAAATGGCAAAAATGGCTCTAAACTCTCTGCTCAGAGAATGACAGACCTCACCTAAACCTAAAAGAATTGTGGAACCCTTTGTTGCCACTGAAGCTAGCATCTGCACCACTATGACACTATTGTGTTAGCAGCCAAATTTAAAATGAAAAAAAGGGAAAA
>CM067480.1:16032732-16307387 GCA_034552555.1 Semaprochilodus insignis | reverse complement strand
ATATATATATATATATATATATATATATATATATATATATATATATATATATATATATATATATATGTCATACAGTATAATATTTTGTCCTAAGATAATTTCTATTTTTCTATATTCTATTTTTTTTTAATTTCTTTTCTACATACATTTGTGACAAGATGCTGGGCCAGGCATCTTTAGATCTATAGCTCTCTTTGAGCTTGTTCTTTGTGATCAAGGCATCATCGTACCATCATACAGCTTTTGGTTTGTTTTATACAACCTCATTCACGGTCAGTTCAATAAAATGAACATGTGGGATGCATTTAATGATACCATGTACATAAGATGAAAAAGAAGACTAATATTTATTATATTAAGATTTATATATATATTAATATTTCCTACAGTTTTTTTAAAGCAAGCTTGAATGGGTTATGAAACTGTCTGACCTGATTTCTTATGTGAAATTGAATATGACTACAAGAATAGCGGCCCAAATGGCCTTAAACTTCACCATGATAAAGTGTGTCTGCCTTCAAATTCACCCCAGTTGAGTTTCTCCCTATTTGCCCTTTAATAGCACAGAAAAATATGGTGCTCCTACCGAAGTGTGGGGATGAATTAGGCCCTATAACCAAGATGAATGAAAGAACTGCCATTTGAATACCATTTGCCAAGGCTTGATGTACTCAACCTCAAACTTAATTAAACGCTGAGTTCACAGCAGAATCCGCAGAAATGGGGAGAAGTCACTCTGGGGGAGGGAAACGGCTTCAAGCAGATATTTATCCTTATATAAGACAGTAATTGATAGAGCACAAAGCTTTGAAATTGGACTGTTACCAAATATGTATGCAGTCACATACTGTACATTTCAATTTGCACTGCACAGTTATGTGATATTACAAAACTACAGTGAGTTATTTCCGCTTGTGTGACTGTAACACAAAGCTTTTCAGATGTTCTAAATATTCACTAATAACTTAGAAGCAGGTTTGGACTCATTCTGGCTCAGGAAGTCAATGTTTATTATTTAAACACTGAACTACGGTTTTCAGTTGCATAAAACCAATTTGTTGTGTACCATTATTAGACTTCTTATGAATTCTGCATTTATAAAGGCATTTATAATGTATAATTTGCCATACATAGTGCCTTATATGCCATAAGCTTGAATAATTGCTTACAGGTGATTACTGTGCCAACCTCAACACTTTATAAAATAAGAGTATATAGTTTATGTCAGGTTTCATATCACATTATAATATCTGTAAACATGAATGTTGTAATGTGCTATAACACACTATTACAGGGTTAAATCAAATGTTCTGCATCACAACAGACCCAGGCAAACATTCAGATGTACATCCAACATTTGTTGTGTATAATCATTTACAGTACAAGGGAGAAGATTCTGTCTGGAGTGAGTAAACATTTTTTGGTGGACCTGGCGCTGCTTCAAAATATTTTTCATTTTTTAAAGCATAAATTATAAGCTCACTGGACCAGTCACCTGTGACTGAATACCTCCACAAGCACGAATAACAGCTGTGATTCAATTTGGCATGGAATAGACAAGTTTCTGAATGTAGGCAACACCAAATGTTCAGCCACTCTTGCATCAAAAAATTGTGCAATTGGGCCAGATTTGGTGGATGCCCTCCCTGACACAATTGTGAGGAGGATTTTTGCCACTACTGGTAGACTCGTATGACTGTAGTTAAATGTAGCTCTCACTTCACTTAATACCGGTAATGACCTGCCATAATGCTTTATAGCATTAGCTTAAAGAATGTTTTTATGAACACGTACAGTATTGTAATGAGCTAAGTAACCTGACTTTATGAAGTCATATACTCTTGCTTTCTAAAGTGTTATGCATGTAATTATAACTTCTCCAGAGGAATTATAGATGTGTAAGCCTTAAATCTCTATGTATGGCATATAATACCTTATTAAAGCTTTACGAACACTTGATTTATAAGAAGGGTTACTAAGACACTTCACAGCTTTGTAGGTTTCAATTGACCAGTAGGAATCTTTAAAACATGAAGTGTCCAGCATGATGAACAGGGATGTAGATAATCCCACAATAAGAAAGCTGAATAATGTTGAGAATGAAGTTGTAATAACATTACATTCAGAATCCTCCCATTGAAAAGTGTGTTTGTATCTCAAGTTAGATAGCAAGAAATTACAATATAAAGATATTTGCATGATATCATTTATTGCAAATGATGCCTTACTGTTCAGAAAAACGTAGATATACTGTATAAGTCATCTGATAGTAACTTCTGGTTTTAGCTTTTAATATCTACGCTTTGAATAGTATTGGGAATGATGAGAAATGAACCAAGCACTTTATTAGACATTTTCGCTCACTCTACTTTGCAGTTAGACCTGTAAATCCTAGCAGCTTCAAGGCTTCCACTCTTCTTTATTTTCTTCACCGCATATTTTAGTTCACATTGTTTCTTGGGTAGGTTGTGAAATTGTACAGGTGCTGTTTTTAATTAAAATCTTATTAAAATTCAATATTAGATATTTTTATTGCCTGCATATGGGAAGTGCACCCTGAGAACATTCCTTTTATTCAGAGTATTTTCTGAGCGATGTATATGTAACTGCACTAGCTCTTCGCTCTCAGCTGTCCGCTCTGCAGCCCTGTGTGAATTGAAGTGCCTTACATGTCATCAGTATAACAGTGGGTGCTTTTGGGGGTTAGAATGGATGTGTAATGAGTGAGATCACAGGTGACCCCATAGAGGCGCTAATCCAAAAGGGCTTTGGGATAATCAAGCACTGACGTTCTCTGAAAATGGGAATGCATGCTCTTGGGGCCATAGAGCCACCAAGCCTCTGAGCGGAATACTGTACCAATCTGAATAAGGCTGGCCAATGTGGCAAACACCTTTCCCACAAAACACAGTGTATGTTGATATTTCATGTTGTAAGCAAATTGACAATTTTGTCAAATAGTTAAGAAAGGTGCATTCCTTCTCTGGTCCTAGTTACAGGTTCAGGTGTCCAGCTAGCAAGCTCTCACTAAAGATATTGCTGTAGTGAGGTTGGTAAGAGCCAGCTTCACTGTGGTAACATTATCATCATCAAAAGCACCTTTCCCATGCTCAAGAATGCTTTGCAACAAAGAACATGAACATTAAACATGAGGGACACAATCATAAGTCCCAGCTGTGCTCACCCGCTGAAAAAAACCCACTGCTACAAGGGTGGGAAGAGGGGGCAATACCTTACCAATGCTAGCATGAAACTGTGAAACTGCATAAAAGAGTCTGGAGCTATAGTGAAACAGCATTTAACAGTGGGGATTTTGAGTTGTGGTATCACTACTGTGACCTGAAAAACTGCTTTTAGGATTTGCGTGTTTTACTCAGGGTTGCCAGATTTGCAGTTTTCTCAACAAGTACTTAAAGTACTGACTTTCATCTCATTCTAATAGCATGGAAATAATAAATAAACCTATTCATGAACAGTGTCAGTGTTTGTTTTGATGCTGCGGTTTAGCCTCAGATAGCATACTTTGCTAGCTAAGATCTCTGAAGATCATCAGACTGTTTTCACACTCAGTTCACTTCACTGCAAAAGTTTGAGATTTTGTGACAATGTGTCCTTTTTATTTGATTCGATTGGTTTCACATTGCAATGGCTACAGTGGACCATGTTACAGATGTGAGTGTACATTTATCTGTCCAACATTTTGCAGGGATGCACTCTGTTACTTTCACATTTGCCTCTTTGAAACAGAAAAAGAGAAAAACAGAGAAGTGTAACATTTATCACAATCAGACTAACTATTATACATCTTACTTATTATCTATATATTTTTTAAGGGTTTACCAATTTGAATTGAATCAGGTCACTAATGCTTGGCCAAAAAATGTGCCAAAATCAGATCAATGTCTTCTCTATTTGTATTGCTCTGCAGTTTGTAATAGAATCTCAAGCTGCAGGAATGATAGAAGTGTTGGTGAAGTGCAAGATGTTAAAACAGGCAGATTGTGTGCACAATACAGCTCTGATGTTCAAAGATAGTTCTCTCGATTTAGTTTGGACCATCATCGGCGGCGGCCAACGGCAAACTGAATCAGGGGTCACTAAAAGCAGACTGAGACCCACAATTTTTGCCTGTCCACGTCAGTTGTTTGGTGCGGACCTGAATACAGATGGAGTGTTCACATGTCACAATGAACCAAATTAAAGAAAAAACGGTGGATAAGTTTGTTTCAAACAAGGGAGCTCCTAAAGAGCCTTTAGTTAAGAAATATGCAACAGACTTTTAGCAAATTCACACAGTGTAGTGACATAAACTGGCTCATAAATTAGTTTATGCATCACAGTAAAAACATTTTTAGTGGAGTCAGGCATCTGCAGCTGCTCTCACTGAACACAAACTCACATCCTGCCTCCCATCTGAAATGAAGGTTTTGACTGGTTGTGTTATTAAATTTTTTTGTGTAGGTCAGTGCTCCATGAGCGAAAGTGTTTTGAACTCAGTGATTAGTGGGTCACATACCTGCTCACCCCCAGTGGTTTCAGTGACCCTGAATCCTTTATTCAAATGTATAAATTGTCAAATTAGCCATTTAAAAAGTATGGTAAGTCTCCACAGCCTTCTGGCTTGGTTGATGCTTACAAGCCTGGTGGACCAACCAGAAATCTATTTGGTGCACGGACTGTAGTTTGTTTGATAATACAGTTTTATGAATGAGAATTAGCTACATTTTGTTTAGTTTTCAGTTTCATTATTCTTTATTTTATTGGCTTATTTCACTGTATTTTGCTGAGTGACATCAATGGAAAAAACTTGCTTTGCCAATGTTCAAGCAAAATTGGCACCCATGTAGGGAAGAACAGGGCATTTTATTACAATGGGATCAGTATTATTACAAAATGTATGCCAACTTTAAGAACAACATATAAAAACAGAATATATTTTGTTTTCATTATGTTTTCATAGCATATTTTAGTACAGACAAAGCATGCAAAGCATTTACATAGCCGGCTTACCCATCAGCAAGTAAGCTGCCACCCTATATATGACATTAGATGTCGCATTTGTTTCTTGTAACATGTATTTCTGCTATTTCTGTGTTTATTTTACTTCAGATTCAATAATAAAAAAATAAATGCCAAAAGCTTGATTAATTATTGAATTTGATGAATGATTCATTGCTGGGTCAGTCCTGCAGAGTGGTACAGTCTCATTAAAACACTCCCAACTACAACACCTGGAACCTCATTTCAAACCATCTTTCAAATAAAGAATTTCAAGCATTCCAACAAAACTATAATGCTATCTGCATTGTTTATCCCAGTTGGTCCAGTGGGTCCCAGTTATCTAATCTCAGACTTCAGCAATCAGACCCATTGTCAGAATCACAATTCTGGCACTTGATATGTTTTGATATGACACCTGTATGTTTCAAATCAAAACATTCATAACATGAATCTAAACATCTGAAGCAACATCAGCAGTTGTAAGCTTTTTGCTTTCTGCTTGTTTCTGATTTCAAGTGAATGTAGAATAAAGGGTTTCTAACGTAACGGTAAGTTCACTGGTCAGTTTTAAACCAAACATGACATGAATGCACCAGTTAGGCACAGTGAGAGGCAGATGATGTGTATCTCATCCCTTCTTATAGCCTTATATTTCTGGATGGGAGTCACATACAATCACAATAAGATGGAATCAAAAGGACAAACTCTGCAAATTCAGGAAATGTTTCTGTGCCGTATTATCACAAAGATAGAGACATATCTATGTATAGAAGCATCAGGAAACATTTTAAATTTGATCCAGGGGCACATTTGTCAGCCACAAAGAGTTTTTTTTCTGAGAAGAGAAAGACTGTATGATTGTCTTATATTATTATTATTATTCATGGGCATAGGTTTGCATATGAATGGTAGGGATGTATCTCTACCAATATTTTGGCCATGACCGGATGCAAGGTAATGCATGGGGTCAGAGCCAATATTTTGTCATTTTTGGCACCACTTACAAATGTTTCTTGCTTGAAGGTAGCTTTAGATCAATCCAGTGTGGTTCAGAGAGACCATGTCTCTAATACGACTAATTTGGGCATGATAGCATTTGATTGGCTGAAAGGAAGGGGGCTATCTGAAGAGTCAGAGTCATTACCTGGAAATATCGTAAAGACATGGAGGAGGTGAGAGCTGATCAGTGTGCTAACAGCAGGTTTTTAAGGCTGTCAGTCCATATACCTCAGGTTTGGGTGGAAATGTAGTCTTTCAAATGACTTACTCCCCTTTCATCTACAACCTGCACTGCCAACATGTTTTGTACTTTGTAGATGTCATGTCACCAAAGAGTCATTAGGAGCTCTTTCACCATCCAGAGGGCAATGCCTGTGTGCACCTTTAGGGTTTCAGGTGAAGTCCTAATTGTGAATTATAGCTCCCTGGTCTTAGTGGCAATTAGAACCTGTAGAGACTATTCATAAGCTACCAACAGAGAGGAACTAAGGGTCATTTCATTGGCATATTTACTAAGAGAGAGATCACTGCTGTTACACTGCACATCATTTGTACGTATAGAAATCAGTGAAGGGGACAAAACGCAGCCCTATGATACACAATGTTCAGTACAAGGTATTTAGGAAAGATACTATTAATGCCATCTTGCTGGGGCTGTTCATTCAAAAGCTCCTTAATCTAACAGATCAAAGTAGTACTGACATTCATACCACGTATCCAATCTAAAAGAAAATGTAGCTGAACTGTATTGAAGCTGGCTGAAAAATCCATAAAAAGAATTTGAACGTGTGAGTTGGCTTTGTCTAACTGCTGGTGAACTACGTCCAAAAGGATAAGTGTGAAGATTAACTCGATAAGCACACCACATAGCATCCATACGTTCACTTATCTGAGATAAAAGTTCTTCCCAGACTTTTACTGAGTAAGGATGTGAAGGCAATAGGTCAAAAATCATTCAGCGCTTTAGCCTGCAATGTTTTGGGCACTGGAATGATTGGAGTCACTTTCCAAGACCAAGGAATGAAGCTTGCATTAAGAAAGACTTGGAATAGTATAGTGAGAATTGATCCCAACTGGACAGCATGTTCCTTTAAAACTCTCCTCTTTAGCCTATATGGACCAGCCTTATGAGGATTAAACCTTGAAAGTTCAGAAAGCGCATCCTTCTCCTGTAAAAATCATAGGACTAGGAGTCATTCTAATACAAGCAGCCTCACTCTCTTTAAGTTAAACTAAAGTTTTAATAATAATATTAATATATTTATATTAATAAGTATGATTATGAATTCATGATGCATATATACAAATTTTGAAAGAAACAGCATTTTGCACAATGAACATCCTTTTTTTTTCAGAAATCGGAGTCTAAGAAACAATGCTAAGCAAGGCGTAAGGGAAACACAAGGGGTATAAATACTGCACAAAACGAATGAAAAATACCCTGAAACAATTACAGGCCAGGGCTACAGATCAGACACAGGTGAGGGGCATGACAAAAGGGCAGAGCAGGGGAGAAGCAGGAACACCAGAATAAAAATGTAGCTCAAGACATGAGGCAAGATAAATAAGAAGGAGAAAGACAAAGACAAGGGCAAGGCAGAGAAATATGTTACACTGGAGTCCCTGGAGTAAAGAGGGGGTTGCATGACTCCAGATTTTCTCTCACAGCTATGGTGTTGAAAGTCGACTAATTGCTGAGAAGGCAACGCCTTGCCCCAAGTTACTTTACAAATCTTACTTTAGAAATCTGTAATGAAGCCAAACTCCACAGGTCAGTAGACCATTGTGTGCCCTTTCCAGTGAGCCTAGGATTGCATTGCTAGCCTTCAGATAAACAGAGATACAGACTCCAGGCTCTGTAAATTTGTATACGACTCAGGCACACACTAGGCAGCCTTGCCGAGATGTTGTTAGTGTAATAATGATCAGTGACTAGTCGGCATCAAGCTTAAAGCTTCGTCATCAAGCAATAAAGTGGAAATGTAGTGAAGCTTTCCTGGCAGAGTGTGCACTAAAGCTTTCGTGAATTTCTTTAATTCATTGTTTGCAAAAATAAAGGAAAACCTTAGTTATTAAATATGAAGCAATATAAATTAAACAAAATGCTGAAAAACCAAATAAGATTTTTAAGTATTATAACAGGCTTACTGAATACTTGATGCTATGCAGTATATTTTGTGGTTTATTGAAAAAGATCATTTAATCCAACTTTTTTAATCCATCTTAACCCAGTGTTTCTCAACCCTGCCTTGCTCCTGAAACACCTGATTCAATGTATCAGCTCTTTAACAAGCTCTTTCAGAGTTGCAGGGGGTGTATTAAATCAGGGAATCCACCAGAATGTGTAGGGCAGGGTTGAGAAACACTGGCTTAATCTGACTAGAGATTTGAGGTCAAGCTCCAAACCTTATTCCAGCAGGCATATAGATGCACAAGCATGAGCCAAAAATACTGTAGATGTTCATAGATTAGGACATGACATTTGAATGCTCCTGTCAGTCAAGCGTTATCTTGCTAGGAAGGATTTCTGTAACCGATTCCACTCAGTTTATTCTCATTCCATGTTGACATTGCTAGAAAAATGCCTGAAGTCAAGCAGTCTTTTTCCCAGCATACATATTACACATAGTTTCCTTGTTTGTTGTTGTCCAGACCATAACGCCGGTGCCACCATCTGGACAGTGACTGCTGCTTGCCACTTTTATCCTCACAGTTTTCTTGGACATCTTTGGCATAATACTGCACTAAAACACACAGTGACCAAATGCAGTCCGTTCTGTCCAAATGCCAAGATAATGAGCTATTTTACACTGTTGACATAATGTTCCTCAAACAGCACCGTGAGGGCGCATTAAGTGGGTTTTATGTATTTGGGTCATGTTTGAGCAACCTTAATTTGTAATAAATTACTCCGCCTTTCGCTTAGTGGATCACATGATGAATGCCCTCTGCAGTCTGCAAATAGAAGCAGCACAAGCATTTAGATGGGAAGGGTTCAGAGACTCTCCTTTTTAAATAGACAAGTGTATATTCATTAGATTTCTGCTCTAGTAAACAGTCTTGTTTATGTAAAAAACGACATTTGCCAATTGGCCTGTTTTGTCACGTATGTGATTATTCGGAATGTATGCTAAAAATGTGAATAAATGTATTAGCTGGTAATTATGCCATGCTATACACCCCGTGACATCAGCTACAAGGGCAGATTAAATAGACAGCATTATCAGCCTAAGCTGAACAGGGTGGCGCAGGTTTGGAATCGACCTGCTGAATGCACGTCCTTTGTGCTTATCAGAGCCCTGCAAAGACAGACTGAAATGATTACACGCCTAATGGCACTACTTGAAAAAGCATCCCTGCACCAGTGAGAAATCCCATCAGGGCTATCGTTAAATCTGAGGAGCTGTAACAGAGTTCTCATGGAGGAGGAGGCCGATAATGACAGTGGCCGCCTTTCCCAACGGATTCACTTCCCCTCGGAAACTAATTTGGTGGTCGGCAATTACGCAATTAAAAGTGTCCCTAATGGAATGATCATGTTCACCATTCAGTAGGGATATCATCACGCCATTTAGCGGGCCCTTCTACAGTTCAGTAGTGTAGATGATGAAGACTTGCAGCTTGCTATATGTCTCGCATTCTGTACGTGCACTATGGACCTGATGTACGAAGAATTCTGTGCTGCTTTTAGATGTAAATCAGACGCATTCTACGCATGGATTATGTGCAAAACTGGCACAGTGCTCATATGCTTTTCTTCCCCAGGAGTACCATGGAAAAAGTGGTGATGGCTGAATACTGAATATAATGGCATAAATGTATTCAGTAACATATACCATTACAATACATAATAAAACATCAGAATACATTTAAAATACTGTACATATAGATAAGATACATAGGAAAAACTCTACTTTTGTTCATTCGTGCTGTTCTTACTGTCACTGGTAGGCTGTTTTCTTCAAGTAAATTTTTTGTTATTATGTTTAATGAAAAAAATTACTTATTTAGAATTCTTTGTTTTGGTTGTGCTGTGGTTCACTGCTGTGCCCATAACCCCACTTCTGTCTCATGTAGCTTGCAAACAGTTCACCAAGTTCCAACTTGGGGTGAGTAGCTACGTGGTTTTCAGTAAGTGACATATATGTAACTTGCCACAAAATGCATGCTTAAGTCCAGTACAATGCCTTTGCTAAGCTTATCAAAAAATGCAAAAAGTAACTATATTCTAAATATGGCCTTTACCAAATGTGATTTGGACTTATTACAGATACTTCATTTCCGTATTCTAAATATGTTTTCCCAATGCTTTTAATCCAGTGTACCCAGCGTATGCATTTAATCGAAGTCTGCAGATAATGTGGGTGAAGGTACATGCAAATAGGTACATGTAAATATTTTCCACTGAAGAGATTATCTCCCGTATTCAAATCTGAATTATAGAGTGTTTGGCTTGAGAATTAGTAATTATTTGGTTTTTATGTCTCTGTGACGCCTGTGACATGTTCCCAGAGAAACCGCCGTGACATGAGATAAGGACTTGACATCTGTCCTACAGGCATGGCGACATCCTATTGTGCAGGAGCTGGAACTGGGTATTTCTGATAGTGACTGAGAGTGACTCTTGCTCACATCATTACGGTGTGCACAAAGGACACTGTCTTTGTTGACTGAATCGCACCAATAACAATGTGCTCAGTTGTGTTTCTGAAGCAATCCAAGTCATCAGTGTTATAGTTTGATTTGTAATGATGAATCGGCAAGGGCCCATCACACTGTCGAGTGGTTAAGTGCTGGGCTACTAGGCCAACAGAGATGGGGGATAAACCTTCTGACAAGGGTCCAAGCCTGCTTAGGAAAATGGAAATAGAAACAGAAAAACAAATGAATGCAAATCCTGTTAAATTATGGGCTGAGGTGACAAACGGGAAAGTCCCCTAAAAAGAGAGCTCTTCTTGTCTACACAGACTGATTGAATGTAGGACTAAAATGAAGAGAGAGGGACAGTGCATGTGTTTATGTGTGTGTGTTACAAAGGCAGTAATGGGCCTGCTTAAGAGCCCCTGCTTATTTCTGTGCTGCATTTTGTGTATTCTCAGGACTATAGGAAGAAGGAGCTCTCTGAGTGAGTGGAACCGTTTCCAGGACTTCCGGAAATTTAGTCTATATATGAGTTTGGAAAAGCACAGCTCCACTGCTCTGGGGCCTGCAGCATGCTGTCGCTATGCACTTCATCACTTGAACAAGAATTGTTTCATCTGCTACACCTAAATAGGTGGACTTTAATCTTTCTACTGCTGGACCACATCTTCGATATGGACTGATGTGCAGTGACTGAGGTTACAGTGCATGTCAAGGACTCTGGATCTAGAGGAGTGGAGCAGTAAGAGAGGGTTTCTATCTCTTCCAACTTCCTCCAGCTAGTTATGACTGGCAGGCCGGAGTCAATGCTGTTGGAGCGTAAGCTGCAGTTTGAGCAGAAAGTGAAGACAGCCCAGCGGCCAACCCTGCAAAATAGTATTAAAATAGTATAATAATAAAATAGTATTACAATAATACTATAAAATAGTATTTTTATTAAGCTTGATTTAAAAAGCACATTTTTCCTCAAAGCCTATATTTCTGAACTCTTTGGTTTGATAAGATGATGTGTTGATAAGACAATGTGTTACATTGTAACAGATTATAGCTATTGAGACCACTTTCAGCTAGGCTTCTCTTTTACATTGGGAGGAGTCACTGAGGTAGGTTTGCATATACACCCTCCCTGTTCATTGGTTTTGTGTATACAGTCCCAGTGTGTGTGTGTTTTGGAGTGGGTTGTGGTGGTTGTTGTTGGATGAGGGGGTAATGAGTGGGTTGCTGTGTCCCTACCAATGCTGCGAACCTACACCCTTGTAACAAAGTATGCAGAGAAGAAGATGGACCACAGTCTTTAACTGTAGAACTACAAAGTGCACCTATATAAATGAGTCTGGTAAAATGGACCAAGAGTACAGATACAAGGAGGTGGTTTTGATGTTATAGGTGATCAGTGTACACACATAGAAGTCACATTGGGTTCAGTCAGGCAAGTCAACAGCGGCACCATTTTGGGGCAGTCAACATCCCTGCCAGACTGGATTTAATGTAATATTTGAAGAATATTGAACTCTGAAAATGGGATATAATAGAAAGAACACAGTGATCAACACTATGTTTGTGTGATGTTTAGGTGTAGATTTGGCCATGTGCCTGGTGAAGCCTGGAGAATTCTTTGGTCTGATTGTTTTTCTCTGGTTTTATATCAAGCTTATTTTTATTTAATAACATATACATTGAAAATTAACACGATGTGAAGAACTTATATTCATTTATTTACAATTAATGCAGAATGAACACTGTAGGTTCATCATTCCTTAATCTGTATAGATATTCACATAAGACCAGATAAGGACACTCCTTACTGCGTTCATTCCATTTAATGTGCGTGAAGATTAGAAGTGATTCACACATGTATGGATTCACACAGCATTTGTGGATAGAAGTTCAATGCTGGGTGATCTGCAGAGAATGAGAAGGATTGACAGATGCAGGGGCTCACTAAGGTATGTAGATGTGAGACCACAGAGGGCTTTGAAAGTTAGCAGAAGGAGTTTGTACTTGACACCGGAAGATGTTAATAACCAGTGAAGCTGATGAAGGATGGAAGTGATGTGTGCAGAGCGCTTAATAAAAGTAAGGACTCTAGCTGCTGAGTTTTAAATGAACTGAAGTCGATCAAGCTATTTAAGAGGGAGACCATTAGAAAGGGAGTTGCAATAATCAATGTGGGAGAAAATTAAGGCATTTACAAGTTCTGCATCAACACTGCTGAGCAGAGGGCAAAGGCAATGATAAAATGCATATTTTCTCTCACTTGATATG
Organism: Semaprochilodus insignis; assembly: GCA_034552555.1. NCBI lineage: Eukaryota > Metazoa > Chordata > Actinopteri > Characiformes > Prochilodontidae > Semaprochilodus > Semaprochilodus insignis. The sequence goes on along the minus strand of CM067480.1, from coordinate 16,294,481 downwards.
AGAACATCTGTCATCACTCCCACAATTCTTGCAGATGTCATATAAACTGTCTTGTTAAAACTTCCACTTTGTCTTGAAGTGGGAGGAGTGATGGGTCTTACCAGAGTTCCGCCTACTTACATATGCTTTATCTTTTGTGCAAAAGCTTATATATTGGAGCATTGAGAAGTACTCTTTAATGACACCTCATGGTATAAAGGCACATACAGAGGAAGAAAACCATGGTGGGGGGGGTCACCATTAGCAACACACTTCACCCTGATGGTGACCAACCCTCAACACAAGATACCCACACAATAACCTTACTTACCAGAACAGAACAACACATAGAACATGTACACATAACCTAAACTAACAAACATCAACATTCAACAACATAATCAGACCTATTGTTGGAAGTTTGCATGCCTACCATGAGTTTTGTGAGGCTGTCTGCATAGCCACACCTCCAGTTAATCATGGTTCAGTCACAAGAAAGTATTCTTCTCTGTCTTCTCTTTGCTGTTTTGCTGTGTCACGTTAACCATCCATTCAGCCTTGAAGGGTGCTTTGTGCTTGTCAGGATACGTGATGATTGGAGTGCTCCTGAGTGACATACAGGTGATCTCTCCTCAGCATGGCCTACACACTCCTGTTCTACATGCCACAAAGTCACATACAGGCCAGAAGACTAAAATCCATCCACCTTTTTCCATGGCTTTTTTCAGTCCTTTAAACTTAAAGGACTCATGCTGTCCCTTCTAGATGTTCCAGTTCAGAGTAGCCTCACATGCCCAGAGAAGGATGTGGTCACTCTTTGAGCTTTGGCTCCTCTCAAGTTTTCTGTCACTATGGGCATGCTCATTATGGGTGTGGGACATGGACTTGTGTATGCAATTTTGAGACCATATTGACTTACACTGTCAATGCAGTGAAGATTGCAATGGGATTTTTGATCCCATTTTGTTCTGCAGGGGAGAGAAGGGATACAGATTATCTTCTGAAATCAAATATGAATCTTTTTTAATATAGAAGGTTTCACTTGGGAATACATTTCTTACACCCAGAACCAACAGTTCTTCAGCTTTTATGTCTCTGTGAGGTCTGTGACATGTTCCTGGAGAAGGATGCTGCGAAATGAGATAAGGATTTCTTTATGCATATCTCCAATCTATCCTACCAGACATGGCGACGGCAGATCAAAAAGGAGCTGGGACATGATGTTTTCATCATTGTATAGCTGGTTGAAAAGCGACTATTCCGTAACCTTCAAGGTTTCAGTCCTGAATGAGTGTGACTCTTGCTGATGTCATTAAGATGCATACCCTGAACACTATGAATGTCTTTAATGACACTGTGTTCAGTTAAGTTTCTGAACTAATTCAAGTCTGCATTCTAATAGTTTTGATCACCTCCACCACATTCTCTCTCTCCCTTTCTCTCTCTCTCTCTCTGCGTTTGGGTTGTAGCTTGCTGATTTCCTTTAAGCCTTACTCTGTAGTAAAATCTTTGCATGTGATTTAATAAGTGTGTGTGTGTGTGTGTGTGTGTGTGTGCGTGTGTGTGTGTGTGTGTGTGTGAACATTATAACCTATTAGGATTATTTAGCAATTTTTATTGATGCTTTAAATCATGTTTACTTTTCCATTTGATCTATTTGGCTTTTGAAATTCAGATGAAATTTGTGAGTATAATAGCAACATGCAGCTGATTACATATTTTTCTCAAATTGACAAAAGTTTGAGCAACTCATGCAAACAACTTTGTGTCAATTTTCCTGCACCTCTGCATGATAAACTGCCATCTTAGCTCCCGCCCATACATATCTGGATATTTTTGAAAACATAATTTTCACATGGATGGGAGGCCACAGATCAAAAACGATGTTTTCAACGATATCCCGATATGTGTAGATGGGACCTAAGATGGTAACTTATCATGCAAAGGTGCAGGAAAATAGAAGAATACAAGAAGAATAATTTTTATTGTCATTGTACTTGCATACAATGAAATCTAGTGTGACACTCTTCAAGAAGAAACAATAAACAATAAAAAGAGCACTAATATACAATATAGATAGTTAAAATATTTACATATGAACAGTGCACTCAGTGGGAGTATGGGAATGAACTAACACAACGATATAAATAATAATAAATAAGTTATGAATGTGTAAAGTGACTGTGCACGGATGTGAAAAATATGCAGAATGTACAAGTTGACAGTATATGGAGGTGAACAGTATTAGTCCAGAGGTAGTAATCAGTCAGTCAGTGAGGTGTTGTGGATGCCACAGCTCTTGGGAAGAAGAATTGCTTCCATGTGAAAAATTGTTTCCATGAGTTGCTCAAACTAACGTTTGTTAATTTGAGAAGAATATGCCGTCCACATGTATCCAGATAATTTTGAAAATGTAGTTTTTGCTCTGGCTTCCCATCCATGTAAAAATGATGTTTTCATTCACTGATAACTGAGGGTTTCTTTTTTTAAAATCTTTTTTCAGAGTCTTTTTTCAGAGCTTTTTTTTTTAAAATCTTTTTTCCTGGTGTATGTCGAGTTCCAAAACAGCACAGTGAAGAATAGATTGTTGGAGACGCTCAAAAGTGTTTCTCCACTTTGTGAAAGAAACTGAAAAGTGCAATACATGTGTACGGCTGATGTGTTGTAAAGGGGGGGGGGTGACACCTCTGAATGTGGTCTCCAAGAGCGAAAGCCATATTAGTGAGCTCCACAGGCAGCGCTAGCACAATACAGTACAGTCTAACCAGGGAGAAAACTGAAGAGTGTGGCAGCGCTTGTAGCAAAAGGGCTACATCCTTTCTCTGTTGTCAGGTCACCATTATTTAAGTAGACAAAGTTCAAATGTCAGAACAAAGTTGCCTTGAACAGCAACAGCTGGACAAGCATTTCTCAAGCACATTACTGGAAAGTGAGAGCGCACTATGTCTGTGAGGGAAGAGAGAAAGTACTAAAAACAAGAGCAGTCTACAAAACAGGACCATTCTAGCTAAACAAATTAGTGACATGGCACAAGGGATAAAATTGTGGCTGTTGCTGTTGATGGTGCTGCAGACACACATTTGGCAAGAAACCAGAAAGCTGAATGAAAGTACAAATAAAGATATTTATTCCTATGGTATCTTATATACACTGTTTACGTTTGTAATTTACGACAGCTTTACTTTTTTCATTAAACCCTAATTCAGAGAGTCAGAACATACCTCTTTGAGGCAGCTGCATATGAGCCAATGATGCCTGATACCAAGATTCAGCTACAGGCCCCCAGCACTGGGCTTAACTGTGTTCTTTGGAGCACTATCCCATACCTTAATGATGAGCTGGAGTGGAGTTTGTGGTCTAGAACTAACCATCCAACTTCAGTACCTGACCTTACTGAAGCTTGTGACTGAATTCAGGTACAGCAATGCTCCAGCATCTTGCATAAACCCTCTTCTTGCAGAAGAGTACAGGCTGCTATATCTGCAAACAGACACCATCTCCATTAATACCCTTGCTTTCAGAAAAATGAAGAAGCTTTTGGACGTGTAGTGAAATGTTAATAATTCCTATGCTTTAAGTAACTAATGAATTCACTCTTGATTAGAACGCACCCGTTGCTATATGACATATTAACTCTAATTAGAAGCTCTCATTCAAAAGAAAACAAATCGCTTTTGTTATAATCCAATCAAGCTGTCAAAGATAATGAGAGAAAAATGGGGTCATAATCTAAATTTAAAACTGGATTATGTCCCATATGTGTGCACCAAAGGGAAAAAATAAAAGGAAACTCAGGATGCCTTTAATCAGTATGACTCATGTCCCACTAGGAATTCACAGAGTATCATTACCCATAAGCTTATTTCAGCCCTGTGCTCACCTTCATTTATTATACTAACAGTTATAGGTTGCAGAAGTGAAATATACATACATAAAGTACACTGTCAGTGTTCAGGAATCTTCACCAGGAGCTCAGGTAATTCTGGAGGATTAGAATCAGCTGACCCCCTTTATACTATATATATATATATATATATATAAACATGCATGGAAGCTGTCATATACTGCCAAATACTGTTACCATGTGTTGCCATGCCAGATGAAGTCCAGTTAATTGTCTTGAGAATAGCAAAACTTAGCATGTAACATAAACTGCCACGGCATCAAAAATTATGGCATCTATCATACTGTTACATTACTGAACAAAATCTGTCAGCATATGACATCTGACATCTGTCATGACATGCTTATGACATAATTATGTCAGTGTTATGTAATAGAATTAAAGTAAACTGGGTAGCATTTTCTATGAATGCAATGTCTATAAGGATCTATAAACACATTAACAATACTAATTACAGTGTAATGCATTCATAAAACATATAGCAATGCATTACACTTCATAGCTATGTTTAAGTTATGAATTGTTAACATAATGCTTTATTATGGATATATATATATAATAAATATACATATATATATATATGGTCCCCTAGGCTGGTAATCGGCCTCTGATAATGTTATGACTGTGACGTGTTATGACTGTGTTCACAGACTATTATAGATGCATTATAGACATAGAACATTATAGCATAAAGTGTTGCTGGTTCAAAATATATGGGACATTTGCTGCCTTCTTGCATCACACACTGTGCACACTGCACTAGTAAAATGGCGCTTTTTCTAGGGAAAACTAAAACCAAACAGGTTAAACCACCTCTCATAAATTAAGGTTGAGAGTCAAGAACACAGAAAAACAAAAAGTTTTTTTTTTTTTTCCTGAAGAGACAAAGTGATTTATTACTGGCTTTAGTATGTAGCCCCCTGAGTTAAACTGCAGCAGAGAGTAGTATAAATCACGGTTCACCTGAAATATAACAGTCCATTTGGCCTCAGAAGTCACCCATGCAGACCACGGGCTACTCAATGCATTAAATCATGACCTGAATCTCAACCTGGCTCTGCTGCATAAAGAGCAGAACCCACCAATTAACTTCATGCCATGATGGGACAGACTATACTATGATGCTATTCATCAAGTTGTGTGTCTTTAAGCCCAGAGTGATCTCAGTGTGGGTTATTAGGGATGGTTAGTTGCGGTTCACTCAGCTTAATTAGATGATTCTGCAGGCTGCTTTGCAAACCCTGTAGACTGTCTTAATCAAACACATGGCAGAATCCTTACTTCTAATTGTGCTTTCCTTTTGAAGTCTGTCCGCACTCTGATAGATAAGTACGAATCTACTGTAGTCACTGTATACAGCAGGAGGCAGTTCATTTTCAGAACGCTGCCTGCTTACCTCATTATCACACACCATCTAAAACGACTTTTTCTCCTTATTGAGACTCCACCGTAACCTTGTTTTGACATGTGTTATTTTTAGTGGTGGCGCATGGGGGTGGGGGGTCGAGCGCTGCCAGTGGTGCAAACCATATGCTCCCAGCTGATGGCAGAAACAGAAATGTTGGCTTTGTGTTGCTGTGATATTGAAATAATATTTTACTTTCCCTTAAAAAGGCAAACAAAAGCATTTTTATTCAGGACAAAGGATACAACAGTACAAATCCTTTTGATCATTTCTATGAATGCCATTTCTAAGAGAATGCTTCGCAACATTCATGACACATTTGGATGAGAACTGTAAGGGGGTGGGGGGGCTCGACACCATGGCGTGAGTGCCCTGTGGTGTTTATGCTGGTCAGGGCTGTGCACATCCCCAGGGACTGGTAGGTCACCGTGACTGTCGACCTTTAAAGGGATTGCTGTGTAGTGACCTGCTGCTGGCTTGGAAGCTTGTAAGTTCGGTAGTTTAAGTTGGGGAAAGTGTTTATACAGTGGTTATGTGTCATTCTGTGTCAGTGTGCAGGTTTAATAAATGTGTTTTGTGTGTGACATGGGGGTTGCCATTAGGGTGACGTCTGTGGTTATTGGTGACGTCCACCATGAGTTCAGTGTTCTGTATACACCTTTTACTGGTGTTTAATAAAAGAGCACTTCCTACAGAAGAAGCATGACCTCCCCTGAGTCAAAGCTTTGTATGTATATATGTAACAGGAAACAATGATCTAAATACACTGTGTTCAATTATGGTAAATGTAGTAAGTACATGTATAGTAAATGCATGTAGTAAGTATCACATATCACATTTCATAAATTGAGAGTATTCAAACATGGCAATTTTTAAAACTTTTTCATTCTGAAATTTCAGTATTTTATTGTGTGAGATAATGTCCATTCAGCTTATAACATGGACATATTACTGTATTTGTTAGGACTTACTAAGTCAGTGGATTATAAAACAAAGTAAGGAAATAACCAATGGGCCAAAGAGAAAAAGAAAATGTCCATCATGATTTGTTACTGTCCCCAGGTAGGCATGGAGGAAGGATGCAAGTACAAGTTTTTTTTCTTTGAGTCCAGGTTTGAGGTAGCAAACAGAACAAAGGACCAAAATCAAAGCAACAGAGGCAGAAACCAACTAAACTAAAGACAGAAATCTGAGAAAAACAAACCAAGAAAACCATTCGCTAAAACTTAAATGAGAGGCACAACAAGTCCAGACACTAATACAAAACAGATAAACACACGAAACAAGCGCACAATGCGTAGCAAGGACAAGACAGACCAGGGGGCTTGTAATACACTGAACCAAACAAGCCTCAGCTGAGCCTAATGATTACACGGCAACGTGACAGATACCACACAGGTGAGACAGCTGGGAGGAGCAAGAAAACAAAAGCACATAGCTGGACATACGAAGGAAGGTTAACAGAGGCAGAACCAGCGTGCGAATGTTACACCAGGCTTTAGTATTCAGCAGTGGTCATTATAATTCAGATAATATTGGGTATTAGTGGATATCTTTAAAAGCTCCATTATGATTGAAAGATATATACATATACATTAAACATTTGTAATGTATTATGCTAGCTGGAGTTGGGTAACACTTTCCATGAATGGCCTATAAGCATTGGTAAACACAATTATAACATGTTTACTAACCCTGCCAACTCATAAACAGGCACAGAATGTATGCGTCATTGTAGGTATATATTGTTATTGACATATGATATATGATACTACAAGCCCATAAGAACTTGTAAGCTGTGTTTGTCAGCTCAAAGTAAAGTGAGGCATTTAGGTATAGGGCATTTCCAATATTTCATTCAATATTTTATTCCTCAACCTTGGGGATTATTAGGGCTGGACCTTAGGGACTTCAGTCCTGAATATTCAGATGCCAGCCACAAACAGGTTGTCTAGCCCAAAGTTATTAATACAATGTACTTTCCTGAACCAACGCTCTAGCTTTAAAAGTTACATGACATAAGTACCCATCAGAGCCCTCTACTGAAATCCCTTTTGACATCACACTAAGCATGAAGTTACTGAGGAGCATAGAGAGTGAGAGGATAGTTAGTACATAGCCATTATCAGGATTTGCCCATATTGACTATTTGCTCATATTCAGTTTGGGTGTAGTGTTTATGTACAGAGAATGTACAGGTAAGCCTGTAAGACTGAGGCACAGAGAAGCCATGTGCTTCTGTTGTGTTTGTATGCTGAGAGACTGGTGGTGTTGGGGATGGGGAGGGTTTGAGTGGTAGAGTAATGCGACAAAGAGGTTATGTTCTCATCCACCAGACTGGTAATGTTCTAGTTCAAAATGAGTAAAATATAAACACATATTTTGACAGATAAATAACAACAAAAATAAATGTTAATATAAAGTGAACAGTGTTTAGCACAGACATACATTTCAAATTTGTTTTAAAAACAGCTGATAGTAAACATGCAACTAAATTTGAAATTAAATATCAAGCCTGTCTTGCTGTATATGAGAGTTTTAGCATTCAATATGAATCCAAGAGGATGGAAAATCAATAAAAAGCATGACCGCCTTATGCTAATGCTTTATTGCTCTGTAATAAGCAATATAATAAACCACCATCAAATTTCTAGCATTTTCAGCTCACAGACACTGTAGACCATTAATTTCTAAAAAGAAATTGCAGGCACTTTCAGCAGGCACTTTTACAGGCACCAAGAAAATGTTTAATCAAATATTAGCCCAATTCCTAAAGATATTTTGCATCAAATAACTATATAAAGTTAAATAGTCCGGGGTAACCTGAAAATAACAACATATGGCAGGTGTGATTGTCACAAGCAAAAAAGTTAGAATTATATTTGTAATTGACCAAAAAAAGAAAACCTTTCTATGAATCAGGTGTCCAGAATGCATTATAAGGGCATTCATAAAGATCTAAAAATCATTCATAATGTTTAATAGCGCTTGACATGAGGCTTTGTAACTGTGCAGAAATGCTCACAATCACACATATAAATGGCCGTAAAACTGCAGTACAAGGATTCAAAATTACAATGTTAAAATGTACAGATTTTTCCATCCTTAACATTATTGTTGAGACCCGTATAATAGAGCTTAATACATTAATTCTCATAATGTATTAATTCATAGAGCTGATCAATAACATTACTTTACCTACAGTCTGCAACGAGAGTTTATAAGTGTTCATTAGAAGTTGTGCACTTACACAATCATTATCATTTTGAAGATACCGAGGAACACTAGAGAGCATGTGAGTTAGAGTGAAGGCATCCCTGTGAATCTTAATAAAGCATTATGTAAATGATAAGAACATAAGTTATTAGGCTGTATGATACTCAGTTTCACAGAAAATGTTAGTAACAAGAAAAATATATGCATTATAATGAAGTCTTACACTGTCATGTTACAACAGTTTATGTGAATATGTGTGTGTTATAAAGCCATATGTCAAGAATTATAATGCATTATAAATCTTTATGAATGCACTTTATGCATTATGGATACCAGACTCATAGTGTTACTGTCCATTCAGTAATGGTTGCATTGTAAAGATTACTTTGGCCAGAATCACTGCTATGTTGGTAACCATGTATGCAGGATCATACATGGTTATACAAAGGTGATCAACTTTTGGTCTACTGTGCTTTTGTCCATGTTGGAGGGATCTACCTGAAACACTAACTGCTCCTATTGAACACACACACAGACTTGGCTGAAGGAAGATTTTTGAGGGGGTTGGAAACCAGTGCTGTCGGAAGTTTAATGAAGCTGCTTTTTACAGCCAGATATGACAATGTTGTGACAGTGAGAAAGATCTATTATCTATCATATTGCTTTATAGAACAGTGCAGTTTTCCTGTTTACCTTGTGTTTAGTCAAAGCTGTGTTGTTGTCTTTATTTACTTATATGACTATAAACAGACAGGTAATCCAAAAGTAACAGAAAGTAATCAGAGTCCATTACGTTACTATAGTAATCCTTTAAATTATGTTACAGATTACATGCTATCAGAATAGAACAGTTAATCATTACTCTGTACCAGAGTGTTGATAAATTTTACCCTTGTGTTTCATTATTCCCCATTCTGGTTCATTAATATGGAGGATCCAGGATATGAGGAGCCAGGATACATGCATCTATGTATTCAGAAGCTTAAAGTGACAAAGTGTGTTAACATGCACTCTCTAATCTAATCATTAACATATTTCAGAAGTTATCTGATTGTTTATGAGGTCATGTCAACAACATACTCAGATTTTTTAGATTGGATAAAGGCCTTGAAATCCGAAAAAGAAATCTGATAAAGCATCTGTGTACAAGTATGTGATAATCTGATAACTGCAGAAAATCAGTTTTTGCCAGTAATCCGATCAACCCATTTACATGCACTGGGGTAGCAGATAATGGAACACTGCGGGTCTGCCTGAGTCAGGCAATAATCAGATTTCTGCTTTGCAACTCAGCAATAAGAACAGAAGAAGGCGTGATATAAACAAGACATAAAACTTAAACTTCATGCCACATTTTTTATCATATGTTCATTTTAGCAGAAAGCAGTGAACATACAACATGTAGAACAGTGCTTCTCAACCCTGGTCCTGGAGGCACTATACCCTGCACATTTTAGTGCTTTCCCTGCTTCCAATACACCTGGTTCACCTTATCAGCTCTTTGACAAGTTCTTTTAGAGCTGCAAAGGGTGTGTTAAAGCAGGGAGTCTACTAAAATGTGCGGGGCAGGGTGCCTCCAGGACTCACTGTACCTCACTTGTCTGACCGACAAGCCTGACAACCAAAACATGAAGATAGTATATCTTAGCAAGAAACACCCTATAAAACCCATAGTCTGAATCAAAAGTATCTGCAAAGAGCTTCTTTGGCTTTTTCTAGGGGGGGTGCTATTGTTAGCTAGGTTGGCTAGCAAGCTAACATTAGAGCACAGTGCCAAACTCGCTGAACGTCCACAATTGTGACTGTTGGGATAGTCAGGAACAGTGATAAGGCCCATCCTTGCATGCATGGCCAAGCATGAAACTTGAATCATTCGCATGTCAAGCCTACCCACCAACTTTCATTCCTGTTGGTTGATTCCTTCTGGGTGCAACTACTTGTGCAATTACTTTTTGATATATATAGATTTGGCATCATGAAACATGCAAATGATTTAAGTTCCACGCTCAGCCGCGCATGTGACATAAGCAAGGAGGGGCCCTATCGCTGGACCTGACTGACCCAACAGCCACGACTGCGGACATTCAGTGAGCAGACTACTGCACCACGCAGGACTACACGCAGACCATTTCGATGACTGCACCTAACACCACGTCAATGTCACCAAAGACTGCAATGGTGTTGTGCCAGAATGTCATGGAGTGTCTCAGGAAGGCAGCAGGTCATCTTCAGTGATGAATCCCACTTTTGTCTTGATGGAGATGACCAACAAATCCGTGTGTAGGTACCGTGGTCAGCACCAAGATATACTGTTTGTTGTCACACGTCGCACGTCCAGAAGGCCTAGTGTCACTCCACCTCCAGCCCTACTACAAAATCTGCAGGAACTGTGTGAGAATATTTAGGCTGCATGGGATGGATTATCAAAGGGCACCATTAGTAACTTCTACAACTCCATCCCGAGACAACGGCATGTTGCTTTAGCAATTATGGCGGCCCAAAGTCGTACTGAGAGACACTACTTCTGTATGTGTAGCTCAATAAATATTGCCCAAATCAGTCTAAATTTATCATCATTTATTGTTCCTGGTAACCTTTATCTCCTTCCCAATAGCACTGCAATCCAACTTGTCCTTCTGTGTGCAGCTATTTTTTGGTGATAAACTTAATCTGATTGTGGTACATCTAGACATTAAATCTTTCTATTTTGATGCAGTATAATAGGTTGGACTAATCATTTTATTATGTATTTATTTGAGGGATAGATCTTGATTTTATTCTATGATAATTAAATATTTTTTGGGCACTAATAGAAGGTTTGGCTTGTGTCATCATCCAATTTCTGACCAGGAAAAGAGCACCTTTATGTATGATATAACACACTTCAGCCATTGCAACCAAACCTCTACCTCTGCTGTGGATTTGGGGTTCTAGAACAAATAAGCTACATGTGAAAAAGCCTTAATTCCATGGGAATTTTACAGTTACATGTTCAGGATATCTTGGGCAGATTTCATTTCCATCCCAAGGTCCTCATTTCACACACAAACAACAACAACAAAAAAAACAAAAGCTCATAAGTGGGCTAGAAAAGGCATTTTCGCTTGCTGACTGACTGACGAGCTTTTCTGAAACATGCATACGCAAGGACTGGTTCTTGTCAAAACTGCAGGGACCCTAGGTTAGCTAGGTTAGTGAGAGTCATGTCATTGCCTGAAATTTTATTGTGAAGGGAAGTTGTGCAAAAACACACAGTGATATGAATGTGTTTGTTAAACTCAGCTGTCTTGGTGTAAAATCTCTGCCTCACGACCCCATATAAACCCTGCCCATGTACATGCATTAGCTTGATGCTTCATTAAGTGCCCTAGTTTGTGGTCATATTCAAACCCCCTAAAGTATCTATGTTGGCTTGATGCTACCTTAAATACAGTCCATGACCATATTTAAATTCTGATAAATTAACGCAATGGCCATGGTATTGAAAACTGTTTAAAAAAAAAGATAAGGCTGAAATGTGCTACTTTCTTGCTAGTGGAATTAAGCCATTCCACCTTAAAAGGCCCTGCAGTTACATTAAGTAGCCGGTGCACAAATAAAGGTAAGACTGTTGAGACTTATAGGCCTCAATATGGTAGTGATGGGGAGTCCACTCTTAAAGAGGGGATTCTTCAATTCCAGTGCGTCTGGTGTCCGGAGTCAACTCCTCGCCATGACTCAAAGAGTCGGCTCTTTAGCTCCATCCTTTACTAACATAATCGGCTCTGAAGGAGACCAGTGTAAACCAGCAGGCTCCGTCTCTCTTTCTGACTAATTCTGACTAAGGTAAAGATTTTCACGGTACTCCACATTCTCTTCTCACCCCTTTTTCTCACTACTCAAAAGTGGCCAAATTATGTTTATCATGGGTAAAACGCTGTATTCCATTATCATCGGCTCTGCTGCTCTCTTGGTTAAAATTTAGTGGAGGTGAGGAGTTAGTCTATCGATTCCTATGTCAGGAGTTGAGAGTGGGAGTTGACTCCAGAAAACATGGAGTCTTGCATCTCTACAATATGGTGTACATGTCTAATACTATTGAAATATACTCTATTAACCAAACAATTGACAACATCATTTTACTAGGAGGCTTGTATATCCTTGTATATCCATCTAAACAGTTATATGTTTAAGTAAGCTTGAAAAAATAAATGTGATTCTTTAAGTCAACAAAGCCTTCTTGGTCTTCTTAATGCTAGAAAGAATACACTGATACTACATTATATTAACTACATTGTTATTAATGTCTCCAAATCCTGCTGAATGCTTAAACATAACTTGCCTTACTGGTTTACAAAGACTAAAACAATCACACAAAGCCTTTGTAAAACTATAACTTTGTGATCCAGTTTTTTACATTTCTACATTCATTAGCTCTGACCTACATTTTCCTGTACCTAATTAATAAAATCATAAAAAACACGTGTAAACAAAGACATTGATAAGAAGTACCAGAGCTATTTCAGCACTAACAGCTCCCCTTGCAAACATGTTATGCTACATGTGAGTTATATATAAGTAATAGATGAGATTTATGTCTCTAGACATTCTAATAAGAAGGGTATGTGTTTTGGACCCTACATCCCCATTGTTAATATGCCAGAGACACTTGTAAGAAAAACACAATGCAGCCAATGGAAGTCTGGCAAAACTAAGCTTGCCTAGTCTTGTTTTAAATGTACTTTACAGTAATGGTGTCTTTCACTTCAGAGCTCATGTTTGCTCCTGTAATTTGTTCTGTTTGCTCCTGTTAGTGCTTAGCTTACCCAGTTCAATGCAAAGCCAAATCAAAACTCCACTCACACACACAGCACTGCTGTAGAGCCTCAGTCAGCTTTCATGTGGTCAGAGGTGGAGTTAGTGATTGTGGGGTTCTAGGTAAAAGAGCTGAGAGCTGTCTACAGATTACATTATAAATAAAGTCTTAGTCATGGCACACTATTATGAACCCTCATGAACCAGCATGGACCTATTAGCATATAGAGCATATAGAAGCATCTTAGCATCATTAAAAATGATGGCTAGTCTTTTTCGTTTCTATTTAGAATAATTACAGAAAAAATTAAAAGATCTTTTGACTTTAGTCTAAAGCATATATACTCTAGATCACTACGTACCACTTTCTATGAATCAAATATCCATAATGCATTATAAGTGCATTCATAAAAATCTATAAAGCATTCATAATATTTTATAGTACATGACATAAGCCTTTCTAATGCCGTACCCTAAAGCTTAATACATTAATTCACATAATGCATTAATTTATAGAGCTGATCAATAGCATCAATTTACCTATAGGTCTACAAAGAGAGCTTACAAGTGTTCATTGGATGTTATGTGGACTTACAAAACCATTTCATTTAGAAAATACTGAGGAACACTAGAGGGTATGTGAGCTAAAATAGAGGTTACTGTGGATCTTAATAAGATAAGAGCTTTAGTTTTTAGGCTTTATAATACTTTCACAGATAATGTTAATAACAAGGAAAATGTATACATTATACACATTGTAACATGTTATTCTATGAAGCCTTGTACTGTCACGTTACAGCAGTTTATGTGTGTGTGTGTGTGCGAACCTTTATGCATAGTAAGATGCATGTCTAGAATTAATAAGTATTATAAAGGCTTTATAGATTCATAGAAAGTGTTACCAAAAAAAATGCAGAAATACCATTAGAGTTAATAACAATTTGTACCCATAATGGTCTGTTAATGTCTGTTAGGCATAATGTACTCTACAAGCTGAGAGTTTCTTGGGCACAGTATAACTATTTATAATGCATTATGTTAATCATTCATAATGCATAATAACCTTGGCAATAAGGTGTAATTCAGTTTTTTTCTAATTATTTAATAGCATGCTTATGATACCTTATGACTGTATAATACTGTAATGTATTATACATATGTGGATTATAGTCTTATAGACATGGTGTTCTATTTTCTATGACATTTTCTATTTTTTATGAAAGTGTAACTAACATTTTCTCTGTGAATAATTTACAGGAATTCACTCAACAATATTTCCTCTCAGAATTCTTCAAAAAGGGAATAAGGAGGCCATTAGGACATTGCTATGGATTTTATACTGTGAGATCACACAGAGACTCTAATATGCTGTAATGTAATTTGGATTTGTGTGTGGGTGAACAGCAGCATTATAAGTCCGGAGAGATCTTGTTCCACTGTAGTGGCTCTGAGACACACCCTTCAGTTGGGGCTGTGTAGGAGGCTTTGAAAGCAAATTTATGGCTATATGATGGATCGACCTATTTCGCATTGATGTCTCAGGATGCATCAAGTAATTTGGTTTAGCGGTAAAAGCAAACGCTGTATCAGTGAGGCAGTTGAGTTAATCAATGTGCTATCACGGTGATTGTAATGGCAGAATGAATCAGGCAACACAATGTGTACATCATAAAAATAATGTTTGCATAGTGCGGACATTATAGGGAAAATAATGAAGTGGAATTATTTCTCCGTCAAGAGCCAGAGCTGCCACGGCACCGGTACAAAAATAGGAGCACCTGATTTCTGCAAAGAGCTTCTCGAATGTTTATTACATAGCACGTCTGAACGGAGAAATCTTTGAGTGTAACAGGCAGTAAGAGTGAACGTAAATGCTGTTAGCTAGATTGGTTATCAGCCTGGAGTAGCTTTCTCTGCTGCTCTTCCTCTAATTGGCGAGACGCTGTTGCTGCTGCTGAGCGTGTGAGTGTGTGTGTGTGTATGAAACAGAACAAGAGAGAGGCAGAGAGAGCAGAGGAGGTCTGTCAGCCTGGAGCAATGGCGTGTGAAAACAAAAGAAATTGGGCCGATTTGTGACAGCAGCACAGTATGAGATGTGGTGTTTATCGCTTGCCTGAGTTTTTGGCTCTCAAATAACTTTTGACCCTTCTGCATTTTGTCTTTGGTCTATTTTAGAGATGCAGTGATATGGAATTTCTGCTGATACAGTAACCAATGATTAAGGCCTATATGTGGTTGATTTTAATGTCAATACCAGGTATTAATATTTTACAGTGTTACATTATTTTACAATTAGTAATGTGCAAACATCCAGACCACCTTTACCATCCACATCATGTATTTAATTTTCAGTTATTTAAATGTTATATATTTTTAGGGTCTGAAAAAAACAATCCATAAAGCAAATATTTAACAGAGACTTATGCAGAAGCCTATATAATATATTATTTTTGGTAATACCTTTTTTGAGGAACACATGTTGGGAATTAAGGTCTTATTCCAAGCCACTTCTAAATGGTGTATTCACCACATAATGAATTAAGGTCTATTCATTTTAAACTGTATTGGTACATGTGCCATGGTCTGTCATCATCACATTATAAATTGTCGTAATCCTCCACAAACACTTAAGACTTTGTTAAGAAAATGTTTGAGCACATACAAATGTAAAATGGGCAGCATTTGGTTCCACTAGGTCCTAGCTAGCATCAAATGATGTCTGGACTTTTCTTATTACATTAGAGCTAATATGAGTTTAATAAGACAAAACTACTTAAATTAATACTAAAGATGTGTTTCATATTCTAAAGTGAGTAGATTTTCAGATTTTCAGTAAGTTAATCTATAACACAAATGTACAAGTTTAACCACAAATTTAATACATATTTATTAGTTGTATTTATTAATTGTAGTTGCCAGTATTGTAGTATTTGTGTGCCACTGTATATTTCAATGTCAGTATGTGCTGCATACAGTTCAGTAACTAAAACCCCACTTTAGAATGTGCAACGCATTTTGAAATATTAGTCATTATTAAACCCATAGTAAACTCGTATTCCTAGTAACGAACTGCAATACAGTTATAAACTCAGCAATGTCTACAACCTGTAGGAATCAAAATCTTTGTACAACAGTGTCTTAGTAAAATGGTTATTGTGCATTGTCACAGTTAATCATTCATTTATTAGTGATCTCACATAGAAGACAGATGAAGTACTAAAACAGCTTAATGCACATTAAATAATACTATGTAGAAATAGTTTAATTCAGGCTTTATTGAGCAAATAAGAAGGCCTTATTAAACTCCTAATATGTGTTCCTTAAAGTAAAGTGATCTTTGTTTGAATGTGTTGCATTCATACTTTGAGTTTAGAATTTTTAGAATTAGAATTTAGAACCATTTGCCATTTGTGATTGCATACAGAAGAATTTATTTTAGCGCATTGAACCCATTCTTGCAGTGAAACACCCACATACACACACACTAGGGAACACACACTATGGGGCAGTGAGCACACTTGTTCATAGTGGTAGGCAGTTAGGGGGTTAGGTGACTTTCTCAATGGCACTTCAGTCATGTCCTGTCAGTTCAGGGAATCAAACGGTTCACAAGGCTGCCCCCATTTCTGGATCCTTCCACTGTTTTTCAAAGAAATCTCCAGGGATGTTTTTTTCCCCAGGTCTGAGGTTCAGGTTTGTTTTTCTTCTTCTTGGGATCCAAATAACACCAAACACATTCACATAAATAAAATCTCTTTACAATATTTTACATTAAAGGTAAATAACATTTTAGCCCCTTGTATGAATTTATCATTTTGGAGGTATTCGTGTTTATCTGGACAATAACAATACTTGAGAAAATGCTATAATGTTAGAACCTTATAGTTGGTGTTAACTATAACAGACAGAGAGGGAAGCTGTATCAGTCACTGGGAAAATTATTTGTCTATATGAATTTATCTACTGCATTGAACTCATCCATGCGTTGACACACCCACATACACATACACTAGTAAACACACACTAGGGGGCAGTGAGTACACTTGCCCATAGAGGTAGGCAGACCCATCCATGGCACCCAGGGAGCACTTGAGGGGTTAGGCATTAGTTTTTCTTTGGAAAATAACAATATTTGAGAAAATGCAAATAGATGGTGTTAACTACAGCAGATAGAGTGGGAAGCTGTATTAGTCACTGGGAAAGTCAAATAAATTGATACAAACACAACTGACTATGTTAAATTCTATGCTGCTTGATCTCAATGTTTTCCAAATTAAACATATGTCTAAACATAAACCAAGCACCATAACCATAAACCATTCTTGCAGGCTCTACTATGGGCTGGCTTTCTCTGACTGGGGTTTTTTATGCCTTAAAATAGTACATTATATTACAAATATTGCAGCCAGCAAGAGTTGATTAAATGATACATGTGTGAATTCTGTGACCCATACACAAAGATCAAACTCATTCAAATAGCGTCGCTTTAGAGTGCATCTCGAGAACAGTCTATCAAATAGCTGTAAACCTTTGCAGATCATATTGGTGATACAAGAAAGTGGCCAAAAACACCTTTTACTAGCAACTGCTTAAACACATAAAACTCCATGTTTCATGCTACCCTCTCATTTCGATGGTCTTAGATTTTTCTCATAGAATACAATTATCTCTTCATGTTGACCAAGACGCTACGCAGTCAACAAAGGTTTCACAAACGGGATTTTGATAGCATGCTCTTTTCTTGCCATCTTCAATCAAGGGTCACTTGATAGAACTGTAGCAGTGCCACTGCGGGTGCCACTGCACCATTATAGTGGGGAGTTTCCAATGATTGGATACCCCATAAGGAGCTGCTGAAGAGGCCAGGCTCCCCCTCAGAGAAAGATAAATTGAAGTGTGGTGAGTGTGGCATTACCCACAGCAACTGAATCTCCCGAGTGGAGGGCTGGCAGTGAGCGGAGATGTCACCTCTTCAACTCCTCTGCTCCTGGGGGACACCAGGGGAGGTGGAGCCACGCCTCAGGGAGGGAATTAGAGCCCACCCCAGAAGCCCTGCTGGATTCGCTCTCCGTGTTGCCACCAGTGGGGCAGCAGATTAATTTATGTGGGTTTGGTTTCAAGTAATGGATCATCCACGGATTTGCCCAGCTCTGTGTGCTGCTGGATATATTTCACTTTTAAGGTCCTTACAAACTTTTTGGCATCCATGCCGTACAAACAACGAGCTGACCAGCAGCATATTTTCCTCTTTCCCTGTTCTGGACGGCTTCTTTCCTAGCATAAATAGTAAGTCTGAAATAAGCTGAACTAGTGTCATGGTGCACAATGACATGATCATACTTATAAGAACAAGATGTTTCCCCTGGATTTTTTCCCTGGCTGGTTGGTGGGACCTTGATATTCTTATACATTAAATATGGACACAATAAAAATGAGACCACATTTATGTTAACTTTATTTAACCTTTCACTGTATGAATTATGAAATACACATGAGAAAACATTATGGTTTCCAAGTGGCAACAACATTCTACAACAGACACTGAATCTGCATTGCATACAATATGAGAAAATCAACACACTGCTCTAGGACAGAGCTACATTCATCATCCATACATGAAAAACACGTACATAAGAAGTAAAAATATGCAAATGTTTTAAGAATGCAGAAATGAAAATAATGGCATTGGTAAAATTATTAACTTTGAACATAAAAAAGTGATTGCAGTTATCCAAAGGAAGTGTAATAATTTACTTCCATTGTCACATGCTATTGCAATATGACAAAAATAGAAAACATAATATAAATTGTTAATGTATGAAAAATAAACTTCCACTGATGTGTTTTTTAATCATTTGAATATTGAAGCCTCATCATGTAATTGTGTCTGGGGGGGGAAGTATAAATTCCATAAAGTAGGCATCAGATAAAAGTATACCATGTCACATGTTCAGTTTCTCAAAGGCAAAGGACATTGTTGTCATATGGCAATAGCATGCAGTATGGGTGTTAAACGGATTTATCACATATATCACATGAATGCTAATAAATAAGGACACTGATAACACCTTTTCCCTTCCGTTGCTGATACCTAATGCATAAAGACAGGCTATATGGAATATATGAACCCTATCTAACCCACTTAAGTACTAATATTTATATGGTTTGGTAAAATCTATGTTTGTGTCACAAATAAAATATTTAACAGTTTAATTGAAAGGCATTTACTAGTTGAATTATATATATTGTCTATTATTATATTATATTTAGTTGAATTTAATGCATTATATGTCAGCAAAAATGGTTTAACATGTTCTTTTACATCCAAATTTCAATGTCATTTGTCTTTTGTTAACTCGTTCCCTCGTGCTTTCATCTCAGATCGGCTAGTGGGCTGCTACTCTGTCTTGGCTCATGCTAAAGGCTGCATCAAGGCTAAAGGTTAGACAACCTGGACTAACATTAACTGGGACCTGGACTAACATTAACCACACAGCAGCAGATGAGTGATTACTGATAGAAGACTGTCTCCCATTAGTATGTTTTTCCTACAAAATACTGCCATTACAGATTTTACCACAAAACATTTTTACTGCTGCTTGTCATCCCACACTACTGATGTTGGACACTGACAGACATTTATCCTCATATTTATGATATGTATCCAAAATACTATCACTACTATATTATTAGTTTCTGTTAGTGTATATTTGAGATTTAATGTCAGCGTCAAGTCAGCTGTGCTGTACATTTGTTTCCCTACACAGCGTAATACTATTATAATAGTTTTAGGAGTCTTGCCCATACAAGGGATCAAACCCCAGCCCACAATGTGGAAGGCAGAGATCTTACCCACTACTTATATGATCCACTCTTTCTTTCCACTAACATGCTCTTTACTTAGTATATAGTAATCACACAGTGAAAGGTATTTCAAATTCAAGCCAAACCCTGAACATTAATTAACTAGCCTGTTAGCTGTTAGCTATCTGCCAAACTCTTCAGCTAAACATAGTTAAACAAAACAGCATTTTTACATGTTCATTATACTTTCTGACCTTTCTTTCATAGTCTTTCATAGTCATTACATGTGACTGATAACGTGCATTTCCGAGTGAGTGACGCCTTCTATGAGTCATCATGTAAGTGTCAGCACCATCAGGAGACAACAAAGGACTACATGCTCGCAGACCATTCCGACAACTGCCCTTAAAACGACAACAGCTTGCCAAAGACTGCAATGGTGTTGTGTGGCAGTGATGGCAGCGAGTCATCTTCAATGACAAGTCCTGCTTTTCTCTTGGTGGAGACAACCAATAAATCCATGTGTGGAGGCACCATGGTCAGCACCAAGATGAACAGTTTGTTGTCATGCGTCACATGTTCAAAAGGCCTGATACTAAACACATGGTTAGTCTACTCATGAAATATCCAAATTACTTACTTATACAAGAAATAGTTCTGTAGCAGCCATGTCCTGAGCTGTACAGTAACATTCCAGAAAAAGTATGATGTAATTCCGGTTCCATGATAGCTAGAGGATCATTGTTCTGCTATAATCATGTTTTAGTTAAACTGTTTTAATGAAAACAGGTTAGGCTCCTATCCAGCTGTTTTTGAGTCTGAATATAAGCTTTATCACTAAAACTCATTTGTAAATAAAAAAAGACTTACAATTAAGTCTACATAAAACATTTACAAATACTCTTTTTAAATCTAGTTATGATTGAAAATATGACATGATATACACCCACCGACCACTTTATAAGGTACACCTACTACCTACTCTACATACACTGTCCATTTTATCAGCTCGACTTTATCAGGTACACTTCGTAGTTCTACAAGACAGACTGCAGTTCATCTGTTTCTCTGCATACTTTCTTAATCCCCTTTCACCTTGTTCTTCAATGATCAGGACCCCGACAGGACCACAACAGAGCAGGTATTATTTGGGTGGTGGATTATTCTCAGCACTGCAGTAACACTGACGTGGTGGTGGTGTGCTAGTGTGTGTTGTGCTGGTGTGAGTAGATCAGACACAGCAGCTCATGATAGACAACATGGCAGAGAGGCAGGGTAGAGGGACTGTGAATATCTGGATGGTTGTGGTTGCACTGCTAGTTCAGTTCATCTTGGCACCTGGCTTAACCACCTGGGAAACCAGGAAATTGCCTGGTACTCCTGATGTGCGATCTGGGTATGAGTGTCAGCCAGCTCAGACTGTGCCGTCAACCTTTTTATCTGACTGTATCTATAGCTTAAAGATATGGATTACTATGAACTGAATACTAACAAAACTGCTACAAATGCTTTTAATGAGCACCAGAGCTTAGATATTTAGCTAGGCACTGGTGGTAATGTGTTCAGCTAACGTTCACAGCCTTGATGTAATCTTCAATTACTCACCTTTGACAAGTGTATCGCTTCTAAGGTAATCTCCTGTAATGTCAGAAATCAAAGCTCTCAATAATTCGCTATATGTGTAGAATGCAGTTGCTAGAATCCTCATCTACTGAACATCAAATATTCTTCAGAGCCTTCTCTGACTACCTACTGCAGGCCATGTACAAGGTGTTCCTCATCACACACAAAGCTCTGCCTGGCTACTGAGTACCTGGCTGAGCTCCTCCATGTATGTACCCCGTTCTACCCCTTACAAGCAACTAATTTACACTTTCTCCACTTTCCGAAGTGTAAATTGACCTCCATGGATGATTGATTATTTAGAATAGTACTCCCTTAAGTGATCACATTTTCTCCCACAGTCTATTTAGGATGCCCCTCTGTCATCATTTAAATTTAAAGACTCATTTGTTTTCACTGTCGTGTGTATCCGTGTGTATCCGGCAGTCATGTTTTTCACTGTTAAATGTGTTGCTTCCTGAGTAATGTGTTTATATTACATGATTGTGAAGTGACCTTGAGCTTTTGAAAGGCATTATATATTTGTGTATTATACATCTTTTGCAGAACATTTAGGTGTCCATTTTTATTGCCATGTTAAGCCTTGTTAGGCCAGCAGCTGTTTACAATTTATTAAGCTAACCACTGCTAATTAACTGCCTGCTTATTACTAAATTACAGTAACCAAGCAATAACAGTTCAACCTTTGTGCACAACTTTGGGGGTTTATCACTACCAGGGAGTTCTTCATGTTTTTTTTTTTTTTTAATGAATGGTTATTATGGTTATGGTTATTATGGTTATTCAGAGCTTCTATATTTGTCAAGAAATAATGTCCATATCTTTGCATTGGGCCAAGTTTGTTAAACTTTGACTAGCTTACTCTGTGATGTGCATCATTGAGCATAAAAAATCAAACAGCCCAAATTAGCCTAGTGTTAGCCTCTTTTACAGCTGAAGCGAAGTAGCACAGAGAACTGATCCTGTAATGTGTGTTACACCCATTACTCATGAGTTAAACATAATTTAGTGCTTCTAGAGACAAACAGCAAAAAACAGGCTAGAGGTTTAAAGTAATTAGTCTGCATGCAGGGCACGTCCCTCTTCTGGCATGAAATGCTTTTAGTTTTACATAGCTGTGCTCCGATGGGGGAAAGGAACAAAAGGTAAATAAAGGAAACCTTGCACTTGACTAGACTCAAGAAAATGTTACAAGAACTCTTTATTTAAAGACCAAGACAGGACAGAGTGCATTAACTCATGTTCAGACCAAGACTGGACTGAAGTACTCATTACATATATTACATCTATAACAGTGATTTGGAAAATGCTTTATTCATGCTAATGACTGCTTAATAATATAGTAATGAACAGCTAGTTATTGGCAGCTATTAGTTTCATAAGTTCTGTACCAGCTATTATCTTGATAAGTAAATGCATAATAAATGCATAATAATGGACCTGTAACATTGTGCCAAAGGTTACAATGTACATACACTATATTAGCATTTACTGGTTTCATAAAACTTGATCACTGACATCTGTAATGTGGCACAAAAGATTATGATATATAAACTGGGAGAGCCTATATGATTATATTCAAGAATTTCAGTCTTTTACTTGCAGTTACTATGCAATGTGTACTGCCTGTCTGGCTGTCTATATTGTGTTTCTTGTTATTTCTTTTTTTCTTTTATTCTTGATCTGTGTGTATTTATCAGTATATCATCGCTGTCCAAAGAAAACAAGTATCTCCAAAATGGCAACTTTAAAGGAGAGGGCAAAAACCTAATTAAATTTTAATGTAAGTCAATGGAACCAAACTTTTTCCCAAGCCATTTTGGGCCATTTCCGTTGGTCCATTCATCATGAAATGTTCATACAGTGTAAACAGCAGCTGCTGTGTTCAAATGATGCACAAAAGTAAAAACCGACAAATAGGAAGATACATGTTTTTCATTGGACAGCCACAATATGTTGCCATCTTGCCTTACCTTCCACTTACCTTCACTTTTCCCTGTTGTAAATGGTAATTAATGATTATGATGTATATGCACAACACTGTATTCACTATTCTCTTTTTATTGTTGTTTAGAAATGGTGGTTATTGATCAGTCTTTAAATCTGTTGTGTATGTTTAATTGTGAGTGTCTTTTAGCTGGCCACCTTACCTAACACTGGTGTCTATTACCAGTTTCCCTGTATAAAAATGTGCATTTGTTGCAATTTCTGAAAGTAAACGGCCATATGATTTTATACACCAAAAACTGTAGACAATGATTTCATCATGCTCAGGTTTGTGTTTCATGTTGTGTTTATTTTTTTGTGTTTTTATGGCCATAGTCACATTAAACATAATCCATTATGTCATTCAAAAGGCAAATTCTTGTTTCTTTATAAGCTCTGAACAAAGTGTACTGATTTCTGTCCGCATATAAACACCTTCCGACACTTGGGTGTGTCAGTGTGTGTTGCAGCAGGAAGGAGCATTTTGACTAACCAATAATATTGTGGCATTCACCCCTCACCCTGACTTATCATCGAGCAAGAGCAGCCGTCATCACCTCCATTCCCGCCTGCACACATATGTATGATGGCAAACAGCCCTTTCTTCTTCTCACTTTACTCTCTCACTTTAGGAGCAGTTGTGAAATGATCACTTAATGAGATATCTCAGCTTGTTTATGCTGAAAACCTGCGTTCATGTTAACACGAGTGAAGCAGTTCAAATATCTGGCAATATTTCCATTGTCTTCTGTCACGCTGAGAGGTTAAGAAGCTGTGAGGTGGGGTCAGCTGATGAAAGAGCCACACACACACACACACACACACACACACACACACACACATACAGTTAATCTCGTTTCCCACCCGAGTAGCTGGCTTCTCTTGGTAATATGTTAAGGAAGAAAAATGTGTTCTAATTTCTGATTCACAGTGACTTTAAGTCTTACTGGCCCAAACAGTAACGTTAATCTGATCAGATTGGAGCATGAATTTCGCTGGTTGCACATATGCTGTACACAGACTAAACAGAGATCACCTCATGCCAATAAAGAGCCACCAGAGCATCAGTCAGTCAGAGTTATTCACATTGCTGTTTGGTCCGACTGTAGATACAACTAACGATCCTCCTCAAATACTTCAACATCGGGCTTTTGTTTTAGCTTTGCTCGGCTCTCTCTCTTTCTCTCTTTCTCTCTCTCGCTCTCTCTCTCTCTCTCTCTCTCACACACACACACACTCAGCCGTTATGCTTGTCTTTAATGATTTTAACAGATGAAATATCTTATATGGTTATCAGTTAATGTATACAGTTTGAAGGCTGTGAATATCATGTTTACTGAGGCTGACACTGATGAGTTAATGAAAGTTGACATTCAGACAGCTAATGAACAGTAGGACTTTCTCTAATTGCATTATTGGTTGAGTAATCTAGATATAACTTTAACTACTAACATTTTATATGTATGTATGTATATATATATATATATATATATATATACAGAGAGAGAGAGAGAGAGAGAGATTGAAACAGTGAAACACACTCTACAGAGGCTTTACTGAAACAGTTTCATATAATCATCTAACCATGTACTTTATTGTAAACTTTATAAAACTCCACAAGAAGGTAGAAACATTCCTTTGAGATTCTGGGGCTGTATTAAAAAACATCCTTTTGGGGAACAACAAGTTCATTTAGAACTGAATTGAGGACAGAAGCTAACGGAAGCTAACTTCATCATTGAGAGTGTAGCATATCCAATTCAGTGTGACTATGAATTTGGCCACAATATCACTGACTCTGATAATTGCTGACACAACAAGCAGTGCTCTGCAGTTTGTTATATTTGTTTCAAGCTTTCAATACATTATCAGTATGCCAGTAAAAAAAAAAAAGATGCTCCAGTTGCAGTTAAAAGACAGAACGGGGGTTGGTTACAAGTATTTCTACTGAAGTATATAATCTTCATCCTGTCCAAAGTTGAACATCAATACAAAAAATGTCGGCATCCTCAGTTTTCTGCAAATTTGGTGCTTTTACTACAAAAGCTGGCATTTGGTTTCTGAAAATGTCAAGGCAGACATCTAGCATTACTTTAATGCATTGAGTCATTAAGAGTAAGACATAAATAGACTATAACTACAGACCATCTTGCCCACAATAAATATGCTATGACCGGAAGTGACTATGTTTAGGTTTTTAACTGTGCAGGCATGTTTTGTAGCGACCCAAAAAATGTTGGTTATTTTGGCAGTGTTGGTTGTGTTTATGTTTTACCATG
Organism: Semaprochilodus insignis; assembly: GCA_034552555.1. Classification (NCBI taxonomy): domain Eukaryota; kingdom Metazoa; phylum Chordata; class Actinopteri; order Characiformes; family Prochilodontidae; genus Semaprochilodus; species Semaprochilodus insignis. The sequence continues at coordinate 16,268,491 of CM067480.1, read as the reverse complement.
TTTTGCAATGATATGTATGAAGTTTACCTACCTACTTTGTGTATGTGTAGAGTTTGGGGTGAACTGGTTCACATCATGTAACTCCCAGTCAGAAATTCAGTCCCACTCCAGCCCTGCATGATTGCATCAAAACAATTCCTGCTCATTTTTCAGGTGTGCTTTCTTTTGGATTTTGATCTGGTGACTTGAAGGCCATTAAAGAGCCCCAAACCCACTGTCATGTTCAATAGCCATTAGAAGATGTTTAATTGTGGCCAAGATGGACACACATTCAGAAGCAACACTCAGGCTGTGATATTTATGAGATGATTGATTATTAACAGACTTAACCCTCGTATTATGTTACAAAAAAATTACACTCATAATGTTACGGGTCAATTTGACCCGGACAGTTTTAATGCACTGAAAAACAAGCAAAGGGTCAAGTCAACACAGTAAAACTTATTTATGAATTCTCAGAAGATTCAGAAGGATGAAAAATCAGAACATATGGTGTACATACCATTTATATAAACTAATTAATACACATTTTTCTCACAAAGTGTAGCATTGTGATAATACTGTTAATTAACATAATGCAAAGATTTCCAGATTCTTAAAGGTCGCCTGTTTAATTTGTTTGGGTAGTATGAAACTACAGTTGCATTTTCAGAGAAAGCAAATTTTGATGAATGCAGTGTTCTTCCCTGTATGTTTAAAAGCTCACTGGGAAGTTCTGGCTTGTTTTTTCTTATTGTTCCTAATAAGAAAGTTTGTAGCTCATTACCAAGGCGATAGGATGTGAAGTTGTCACATGTTATGTTATGACCTTGTAGACCTTTGCTCATATCCAGCACCACCCTCATCCCCTGGCTCTTTTCAGGTGCTCCCCAAGGTGGCTTTCCTGTGTAAACTTGCATATTCCATACATAGCTTGATTTAGCATCACAGGCTGTCCATATTTTGATGCCATATTTTCCAGGCTTGTTTGGCATGTACTGTCAGAAAGGACATCGTCCTCTGAATGGAACAAGACGTTCATCCACTGTAACATGAGAACCAGGATTGTACAGGAGAGGTAGAATTTCGACCCATTTGTCCCACACATCCCTGATTGTGGCTAGCTTGTCTCTCTTACGTCAGCCAGGTCTGGTATCACAGTTATCAAAGCGAATTACACAGGAAATTATAGGGAATGCTTCTAGAGACATTGTTGCCCTAAATATTGGCCTGCCATTCTCTTCATTCCATAGACTGGCAGTTGCTTCTCTGTTGACCTGTACACCCCAGCTAATATCAGCAGTACAATATATGCATGCAAGTCAACACGATCCAGTGGCTTCCAGTTTTCATGAAATACATGGCTCCCTTCCAAATTGGTCATGTCCAGTATAATCTTCTCAACTAGTTGCGGTATGAATGAGCTCAAAAGTTGATTGAATGTCATAGACTCGAGCGGCAGCAAATCGCCTTGGCTTTGCTGTGGTGTAGGTGACCACTCGTATGTTACCATCTTTAGATTTCCATGGCTCAGCTCCTCTGGATGGTGGTCGTGTTCTGTTGTTTTCATCCAACAGTGAGGCGTCTATGGCAGATTCATCCTCTGAATCCTCTTCACCTAAAGAAAATTCAACATCTGGATCTTCAGCTATATTGTCTTCTGTATCTGAAGCATCCTCTGTCTCTGAAACCTCTTCTTCTATTTCGCTATCACAGGTCAAAATCTGTGATAAGACTTGTTCAATGGTCAGTCTTTTGGAGCTCATTTTGTGGAATCTATGTCTGACAATGTCAGCAGGAGCACTGACAAGAACTTTGGGGAAGCTCCTTTTTACCCTCCAGGGCAATCAGAACCAGTCATAACATCAGTACGCATCAGTCATAAGATTAGTATACAGCAAATACCTGTTAGTTTAGGTCTGTGAAACCATACCTATACATAAAAGCATCTGGGTCAAAATGACCCAAAACATTATTTTTGTACACAAATATTGTACAGACCTTCCACAACACATCAGTGTGATCAAACTTTGTATACAAGGTCATGACCCGAAATAAAGAAAAGTCAAAGAATTTCATGGAGAAAAAGAGAAGGTAACCAGTATTTAAGACAACTCAAAAGTGGAAACGGGTCAAATTGACCCGTAACATAATAGGAGGGTTAAACACTCCCCATACCATTACAACACGTCCGCTAGCCTGGAGTGTTAACACAAGGCTGAGTGGGCCTTTTGCTCCAAATTCTGACCCAACAATCTCTGTGCCTTGGCGGAAACCAAAATTCATCAGACTAGACTGTGGTTTTCCAGTTTTACTGAGCCTATGCTCACATCTGTTCTTTGCTGACAGAAAGTGGAACCCAGTATGGTCTTCTGCTGTTGTAGCTCATCCACCTCAAGGTCCAATATGTTTTCTACTCACCACAATTGTATAGAGTGGTTGTCTGAGTTACAGTAACCTTTCTGTCAGTTCAAACCAGTCTGGCCATTGTTCGTTTACCTGTTTTATCAGCAAGGCATTCCGTCCGGAGAGCTGCAGCTTTACTGCACTATTCTAAATAAACGCAAGAGATTGTTGTGCATGAAAATCTGAGGAGTTTGTAATTGCATAACATAAGTACAGGTATTCCTAATAAAGTGATCAGTGAGTGAACAAAAAGTAACTTGACTACTGAAGCAGTTTTACAATACTTATTTCATTAGTAATGTCTTTTATTAACACATTTACTAACTAAAGCATTACTAAAGATTTTCAGTACTCACACCCTTCACAAGACAAGCATTGTGTATGTCATGAAACACAGTGTCTACAAATCCCTATTCAAAGGCAAGCAAGCAATTTTGCCACATATTCTGCGCGGTTGGATTAAATCTCTTATCATTTATCTCCTCGGCAGTGTGGCTAAAACAAACACTGCAGACTGCTTATATCCTTTCACTCTACGTTTCTCTCTGCAAGCACTTTATGATTCTGTACACATGATAAAACGCGACGTTATGTTAGTTCTTGCTACCCTTTAGTTTGGATCTTTTCACATGTACACAGTGGAGGGGAAAATATGTCACGACACGCACTGAATTATTCAGCGGTCATGAGGATACTCCGACTCAAATACTCCAGGCCTTTTTCTATCATCGCCATCTCAGCATGGCTCATTTGGTTGGGAGATGTGTACAGTTGGTGTTGAGAGGAGACCCAGATGAGGCTCATGTGTGAGGAAGCATTTACTCAAGCCTTGTCTGAAGGAACCACCTCTGCTTTAAATGGCACTTAATCTCCCGCAAATATTTCTAGGTTGAACATCCAGGAATACGATTTTGAACCATTTGTCACTGCTTCTGCTTCATTTGAAATATGGATTTGAAAGCTCTCCAGCACTATGTACTGCTTATATCTGGGAGGAAGCCTTGTAAATGCAAATGTAACACATGAAATAGTGGGATATTTTATATTTTTGTCATGTAGCATTTATATTTCCTTTTTATTTAGGGCTCCGCATGTGGCTAGGAGCTATATATGAATATTTCAAAACACCACTTACAATTTTACAATCTGTCAAAAGTATGCATACAAAATCAGCATTTGGAACTTTGATCAAAATAGCTGTATTTTTTTGACTGCAGTCCCTGAAGGCCTTGCTTTTTGCTCTGATTTGAGTCAGCCAATCTTTCACTGAGAGCAAAAAGGGAAAGAAACTCCACATGGTAATTTTGGAGGTGAACTTGTTCAGGCCACGGCAGCACTCACCTGAGGTATATCAGGCCAACTGCTGATGACTGAGAGCAATAATATGCCAGGAGGAGAGATGGTAGGTGGGTAAGAACATTTATAATCATGCTCTAGAGATGGTTTCATTCCATCTGGGAATTCATTCCTCCCTAGTAATTGTGTGGTGATTGATTTGCCATTTTAGAATACTTTCCTCTTGCATAGTGGTTTTCTACTAAACGGGATCTGATTGGTGAAGCAGTGCTGGATGGAGGGTCTGCACAATGGGAGAAAATGATTGGAAACCTGGAAGGCTGTTCACTGCCGTGGATAATTTACAGAAATAAAATATAAAACTCACAAAAATAAATTAACACATTTAGTTCACATATACTTGCATTTATTTTAAAGATTGTTACAGTTATTATGGCAATATGCTTTATGTCAATAACTAGCTGAACGAGAGAACCTGATGAATTTCAGTATCAGGCAGCATTTCTAAGAAATCAAGTGAATAGAAAACATACTGTTAGCGTATTTTATAGTACACTGACATACCAGTCACTGAACTCCAGAGCATCCCATTCTAATGTCAATACTTTTCTAAGGAGATTATGCAAGCTGTGTGTACATTTGAACTGCTCTGTCAGTAGTGGGTGCACCTTAATGCCTCTGCATTCAGCGAGACGGGGTGTCCAGAAACATTTACTGTATATACTCTGACTTACCAAAAGACCAATTGCTGGAGTTTTGAGAGAGGAATGTTGTCCTATTTTTCAACTGATAAATTTTTTCTATTGGTGAAGGGTCTGGACTGCAGGCAGGCCATTTTAGCACCCAGACTCTTCTTCTACAAAGTCATGCTGTTGTGATGGATGCAGTATGTGGTTTACCATTGTCTTGCTGAAAGAGACATTGTTTGGATGGGAGCATATGTTGTTCAAAAATATATACTATAAACTGTTCAGCATTCATAGTGCTTTCCAGATGTGTAAGCTGTCACACCAAGGCATTAATACAACCCCATACCATCCGAGATAAAGGCTTTTGAACTGTGTGCCGATAACATGCTGGATGGTGCCTCTCCTGTTGAGGCCACAGGACACGCCATCCATGGTTTCTAAAAAAGAATTTTCAATTCTGACTCACCTGACCACAGAACAGACCAACTTTTCCATTTTGCCTCTGTTCATTTTAAATGAGCTTTGGCCCAGAGAAGATAGTGATGTTTCTGGATCATGTTGACATATGGCTTCTTTTTCACATGATGCAGCTTTAACTTGGATCTGTGGATTCCAGCGAACTGTGTTCACAGACAATGATTTCTGGAAGTGTTTCTGAGCCCATGCACTGATTTCCGGGACAGAATCATGCATGTTGTTAATGCAGTGCCGCCTGAGGGCCCAAAGATCATGAGCATCCAAAACTGACCATGACCATTGTCCCCAGTTTTTCAGAATTGGGGTTGTATAGGTTGTGAGGTGTTATCTGGTGATTAAGATTAAGCACTAACCAGTGTGCTCATGGCAAGGAGATGTGAAATATCAGAGTTCAAACGAGGCATAACAGTGGAATGCCTTTATTGGACTCATGTTGGGTGAACGTGCAGGCCACATCATTTGGCGGAACTGTCCAGAATTCTCCTCGAACCAATTCTGGACAACTTGGGCATGATGGCATGGTGTATTATCTTGCTGGAATATCCCAAAATTGTTCAGGTACATCTATGAATTGCTGCAAATGGTTACCAAAAAGTGAAACATAGTTGGCACTGGTCACCGGGCCTTTAGGGTATCGTGACTCACTGGACCAGGCCATATGTTACCAGTCCTCTCTTCAGCCATTGTTGCATTAACAGGATCCTTTCATTGGCTACCTGTCCTTAAATTATTTAACTGGGAGCAGGACCTTGAGATTGACATGAGGTTACAATACGCTGTCAGAGCACAGATACTATTTCATCTACTCATGATGGACTGATGGCAGGCTCATCACTACAGCAACTCGCTATTGCCTGTAGAGGTACAAAGTGGTACTACAAGACAGAACTGGCCAAGGCTAGCGGGTTAGCATGCTAATTTCAGAAGATATCTATGCAACACTATACAAAGACATCTTTGGCAAAAAATCAACACATTGTATTGATAATTTAAATTAGAAAATCTTACAAATTGCACATTTGAAAGTTTTAAGAATTTAAGTTGTGGTTACTTCTTCCAAGTAATATTTTTAAGTATACATGTACATTTAATAAATGTTATTAGAATGTGTTTGGGTCTATTTAGTGAAATGGTGAAATATTATTCAAAAGGCATTACAGTGCATTTTAACTGCAGTATAAGTCAATAAATAGCACTGTACCCGCATATACAGTAGATTTATAATATACATACTATATAGTCCATGTGTAACAGTTATGTCAACAAATTGCACATTTAAGTCGTTTTAAGCATTACTATGTTTATGCATAACTTGTTTATGAAAAGCTCTTCAAGCATAACCATATATTGAATATACATTTATCCATACCTTAATTATAAATCAAATACATTTCAGTTGTGTAAAGTTGTTACAAAATAATACACTTAAAATGTACTAAAGTAAGTTTAAACTAGAAACATTAAAAGTATGTGGTTTTCATATTAAGTGTACTTTTGGAAAGTGTATTTGCCTTGCACAATGGTAAACAGTTCAGCTCCACACAAATAAGCAAGGCTGGAGCGGATGATTATGGTCATTTGCTTTTATAAGCGCCAGCCATGGTGCTGGTGAAGGAGGGGCTCAGTTCAGCAGGATGCTCACATACTCAGCGAACACAATCACATTTAAACAACACACATTTCACAACAAAGAACATCAGGGGGTGCTGGTAGCACACAAGCTTTGGAAAACATTCATACATTAGTTCATAATTTTGGTCTTTTTAGCAAGCATGAAAGAGAAGTAAGATAGAAAAGATATATATTTTTTTTAGTCGTTTTTTTGTACATGGATTTATTTTACTCCTATATTAACATAAGCTGTGATTAGAGAAGTCAGTAGTGCATTCATAATTAAGCCAGAGATTTCACTATTCAGTGCTTTTGCAACTTGCTTAGAAGTGCTTTGTCTTTTGGTGTTTTTATTACACAAAATAAGCAGGAAATCACCTAGTTCAAAGCAAAAACTCCTCTTGCACAAGTATTAAGGCAAAAAACAACAGGAGCATTTTCAGCCAACCTCTCAATATGCATCACGAAGTTAGCAGGGCTTTCTGTTGAGGCTTGTGTCACCAAAGAGAACTTAATTGGATCTCTCCCCTCTGAGTGTTAGTGATTGGTTCTTGGAGAACATAGGTCTTTATCTCATTGACTCAGGCAGCGCTCTGGACGTTTTGGAACTGAGGCTTTATGAGTATTCTAAGCCGCAGCTAGATAACTGAGCAGAAATGTTCTGGCTTCCTGTGTTGAGTGTACACTAAATTGCAAACCACTTTTCAGGACGTTCAGTGTGTACCATTCCTACAGCACATGATATTCTTCTGTAGTCAGTACAAAAAACTTTTGAAAACATCTTTCCAGAAATAGGAGTAATGTGTTTCTATACTAATGCTTCAAAATGTGGTAACTCTGCATTACCTTGATTTAACTGACCATTAAGTCTTTAATTCATCACACCGTAACAAATATAACATCTTTTTAGCATTTAGTGTGTCCATTCTTTGTCTGATGTCTTTCTTCTTATTATTATTATTTTATTATTTTTAATATTTTTTCACACCTTCAAAGTTCAGTCTTACAATTCAAGTAATCCCAAACACATTCAGGTATGGTCTGGGCTCTGGAGAACATCAGCACTTCTTTACCTGATTTCTGTTACCTGATTATATTCCTACTTCATTTTCTAAGTAACATCTTCTTGATAGCTACACATCTTTTTAGACTCATAGTGTTGAGATGTCATCTTTCAGTAGAAGGATGGACAGAAACCCCTGTGGATTTTTTAAGATCTGAAGCAAGAGTGGAGCTTAATTTTCCCCTCTATCTCAAAGATAAAAGCTTTAGGTACTGTTTATCTGAAGGGTGTAATTTTGGTGGTCAACCAGGCCCACAAATTTCCTGTCGACTTTCCACTTCCTTACACAAGTGGTTTATCTTATTTTTCCTCAGAAATAACTCCTCAATTAATGACTGTACATTTCTGACTGTAAATGAAATAATCAAGGTGGTCTCTGTTTCTTGCAATGTATTGTATATGAAACGTATGAGTCTAGGTTTCAGTTCAGAGAAGTTAAGAACTTTGAGCTGTAGTTGAGCTGTAGTTGACTGAGAAAGCTCCATAATATGAATAATAAAATTAAATAATAAAATTAAAACCCAGACTGCTTCATATTTGACAAATCTCCAGGCAGAGAACACATCGAGAATATGCTATTGTTAGATTTATAGAATATACATTTTTTTGTTTTCCGGGTTGTCACTTCTGCCTGTTTCAGCAGTTTTAGCAATTGATTCAGTTTCCAGTTTAAAGCATTTAGCTGTGTTCCACAGTGCCACAATTCAGGACAGCTGGAATTTCATACCTTTCCAACCAATCATTAAAATCAAAATGGATCTAGAGGGTCCTAAATTTTAGAGTGAACACCAGCGTAATGTCTGCAGCAGTCACTTTGCCGAGAACAATGTTTATAAGATTCCTTCAGGTCGATTCATATTAGAATTTCCAAAAGCCCAAGATTTGAGAATCAGTTCCACATGGCCTGGACAAAACAGATGTTGGCAGCCAGAATAAGAAAGATATGAAGGCTAAAGTCGGCTTCTCATTTAAATTTCCTTTCTTCCTTAAACAATGTGCAAGCACCAAGATGTGACTGCAGCACCATTTAAGGTGGAACTGAACATTTGAATAAGATGCAAACTAGCAGTTTACTGGTTTTTCAAAAGGACCCTGACCTAACAAAGTGCCATAGCCACAGGTTTGTGGCAACTCTATTGGTTAGTGCTAATAGCTGACATCTTTGATTAGCCAACTCTGTACAATAACACTGCAAACACACCTTTCCTCTGATCCTAGCCATAACTGTGTCGAACCTGTACTTAAAAGTTCATTCTCAGTCTTCCTCATTGATCTGTACAATCTGACTCTCACTATCACCTCATTTACATAATTTCAAACTAAAACATTACTACATTAAATTTTATCCTTTATTATTCTTGCTGTGTTGTGTGTGTATATTCTTTTATAAATAGAACTAAAAAACACTGCCTGAGATTTAAAGATTGTGGAATTGTGGATTACTTTAATTACGTAATTACTTTAAAATGACAGCAGGCTAACCAGAAGTGTTTCTACCTGCTTTGTTCCTATTTCCTCTTAACGGCATTGTGAAAAGTATAAAGAGGGCCAATTACAGTATTATTCATCATTTAAAACCATCTTGGTGATAAAAAAAATGAATAAATATAGAATAAAACATCTTGAACATCGTCTGCTGTCTTGTTATAGTATCTTGACGTGCACTGTATAAGTTATTAGTGGATTAAATACCAGCAATTATTGATATTAATAGCACTGTACTATATTAGGTTTAGAGCAACAGCATTCATCACAAAGAAACAACTCCTGCTTACAAGTATTATATTTTAAAAGAGCCTGGACTCTGGAATTTAATAGAAGATAACAGACCCTGGAAGAAAACGTTCTCACAGTATATTATATATTCCTTCCAGGTAGCAAGCAAATCTTTTTATGGTATTTCTGTGATGAACTGTAATGGGGAGAAAACTCTTCACTGCTGAACGCAGAATCCTTGGAATTAAATTTGCACCACATCTGTGAAGCAACTTACTGGCAGAAGTGAGAAAGACTGGATTCAATCAAGTTTTCAAATAGAAAACAGTGTGTTTTATGAAGGCCAGCAGCTTGCTTGCTTTCCAACCTTCTTTTACAAGGCAAGATACAACACACAGAAATGACAATTTTGGTCCCATCACTCAAACCCAGAAATGAATTTGGATCAATGGCATCTATACAATATCTTCCCTGAAACTGCTACCATAAAAACATAAAAGCAGTATTTTAAGTATTTCCATACTTCACAACTACATCACATCATATATCCATGGAAAGGTTGTTTCCGGTAGAATCAAGGCCATCTTTAGCCTTTCTGAGGGCCCTTAGAAGGGTTTTTGAGGACCTCATAACTTGTTAGCTGATGTGCAGTAGAGTTAAAGGCTGACTAATAATAAAGACCACCACAAGCTGGGTTACATATGTACATGTATAACTGGTTAATATTGCTGGTGGATGCACATTTGGGCTTCTCATAGATTACAGTTTAAATCGCAGATAATATCAGTATTCTCGGACCTGGGGTCTGTATCATTATGCAGCTTTAATCTTAGTTGGTTGTTTATAAATGTTTTTTGTTTTGATATATGTATTATTTCCTTCTTTCTACTACATTTCTACACTCTGAGTATCTAAACCTGGATTTATCACAGCCTGGATATCTAAATCTGGATTAATCAGAGTCTAAGTATCTAAACCTGGATTGATCACATCTTGAGTATCTAAACCTGGATTAATCACAGCCTGAGTATCGGGATTAATCACAGCCTAAGTATCTAAACTCAGATTAACCACAGATTGAGTATCTAAACATGGTTTAATTACAGCCTGAGCATCTAAACCTGAATTAAACACAGTCTAAGTATCTAAACCTGGATTATTTACAAATTGAGCGTCTAAAGGTAAATTAATCACACTCTGAGTATTTAAACCTGGAATAATCACATGCTGAGAATCTAAATCTGGATTAATCACATGCTAAACATCTAAACCTGAGTTAATCACACTTGAAGCATGTAAACCTGGACTAATCACAGCATGATAATCTAAACCTATATTAATCACACGCTATACATCTAAACTTGGATTCAATCAATAATGCATAATAAAAATACATATTTACAAAAAGTACATATTTCAGTTATGAACTGACAAAGATTCCTTGTGATACATTGTTTTCAGACATGACCCTATTCACCTGTAGAATCACGCCATGCAGCTCATTACATGTGCTCTTCAACCATGTCTCCTATGCTAGTTAAAGATCAAATTGTTCTCATCAGTTACTGAGTGCATGTACCTCCATGAGTTCACCTAACAAAGCTGGTAGAGGTTAATTTCCCAAGAGCTTCCACTCCTGCTGCTATTGCTTTTTGCCATCTTTGATCAGCACTAGCCTCACCGCTGCTGTGAGCGAAATCTTATTCCTAAATAATACTTGACGATTCCACTAATGAGTCCTAAAGTCAGGGGCAAGAGTGCTCAGCATGGCATGTATCATTTATAGGGCGAAAGTTACTAAAAGGAAAGGAGAAAGGGCTGATATTGCTGAACATATTATTCTCAGACTCATGCAGTGTTGAGGTTGTTCTGTCAGCGATGCTCCAACTGGTCATATGTGGTTATATCATCATAGCACAGAAAGGTACAACAGCATACAACTGCAGCTTGAATACCTTTTTGCACACGTTCACTGCTTTCATTCCAATAAACTTTTTCAAGTTTTAAACATAATCATTAACAATAACGCACTGTTACAGGATAGCTGAGCAGAGATTGAAAAAACCTGAAGAAAACCAGAAGTTCCAATGCAAGATGGTTTATTTTGTCCAAGGTGCAAAGTGCTGGGTCATAAAAAACCCAAAAATAATCAAATAGAAAAAAACTCACCAAAACTATAAGAACTCGACTCGACTCGACTCGATCCAACATGCTTCCAAACATAGCACTTTCAAAACAGATCTGTACCCCAACCCAGCTCTCTCTCAAATGGCCAAGTTCTGCTATTTAAATACTAACTTTATATTGTAACTCAATTAAACCATTTTATTAGGTAATCGAAATTCTAATAAACATATAAAGCATTTAATATTAAAACATTCATGCTGGAACCTTAACATGCCAAAAGGAACCATAAAAGCTGCCCCCCGTGCTTAGCACGGGAAATGGAATAACCCAATTGTAGTGCAACCTCCATACTACATATCCCATCAAACCCCTGGGCTCGGGTCCTTTGACTTGTAGCAGGCTGCCGGCATGCTGGAACAAACAGGTAAGTTAAACTCCTTTCAGACACACATTAACACGGTTATTTCAGATAAATATACATAGATAATGTTTAAAAATACAGTAATCATCTACACCATCAGTTGGCCACCCTGAATAGTGCAAGGTAATTGCAGTTGTTTGTATTTGTTTTTCAGAGTCCAGAAAAGTGCCACAATGGTGTGTTTGACTGGCGCCACTGCAGCCATGTGGGTATGAATAAAAAGAGTCTTTAAAACTATGGAGGTTGTCTGTGTTTTTGTTCCCGCATGATCCATTATAAATAATATCTACATGGAACGGACGAGAGCTCCGTTACACACACTCTCAAATCTTTTATAATTACAACAAATTGTTGGCTCTTGGGAACCTCACAGTTTACCTCATCACCTTGTCAGTGCAATGAGTCTGCAATAAATCAGATGTTCTTCCATGCAACTGGTTTTCTGAAGCCTGCCTCAGCACAAAGGCAAGGAGAACAACCAAGCTGTGGGGTTGTTTCACAGTGTGGTGACAGACAAAGAAAAGCTATTCATTTTTAGATGTTTTGATGACCTTACATTACTTGAAGGACCTATATGGCCCGTACCTCCTTTCAGATTTAACAGCACAGCCATGTCAGCCTTGGTATTGAAAATGTCATTGAACAAGCAACAGAACGAGGATAACAGCAGACTTTAAATTGAAAGTGTCAGACCTCGTCATTTGCATGCAACAGTACTTTTAATAAAGCCTTTGTAGCCCTGACCATTAAGACCTCCTTGACCTCCCAGGCAGTTCAAAACTTTTCACACATCACTTTGGCAGTATAGACCTTGATTGATTGCGGGGTAAGCTGTCACTGTGGCCCATGGGACACTGCAGTCTGTCAATAGGAATAATACTACTGCGGGTGTCCAATACAACAGTAAGAAGTGTTCAGCCAATGATGCGTTATTGAGCACCAAAATGTTCTGTCAACTTTGAAAGCAGTGTGGCTTGACTGTGGTTGGCTGATTTATGATAAATCAATTTATGATGATGAAATCTTGACATTACATATTATGTTCTTGAATGTTCCCTTTCTTATGCCATACGAGTTCACTGGTAAGGTACTGTAATGCAAAGCAGGGAGGAGGCTGTAGACTTCCTATGTGTGCAGGGAGCAGGTGTGCACGAATGGAAGAAACTCTTGGGCAGACTGCGTTATTATATAACTGTGTCTGAAAATTGCAAGAAATTACTCTAATTTCATAAGCCTCTTTGGGGTTAATTGTGTCTATTGTAAATCCCCCTATTTAATGTGAAATATCCTCAATAACTATCTCAGACTTCCATTACTCCAGACCCCATTCTGTGAACAGCAAAGCTACTGCAGCAGATCAGGAATATTCGGTGGGGTTGAAGAGCGCTAACATCAAGTCAGGATACTATAGGCTGATATATTTTTTTTTTAGTATGGTGTTACCACTTTATTATACTTAATTCACACAGTGTACCTTGAAAAAAACTTAAATGAACTGGCCTGAATATGTTTAATGATACAATGAATGGTGTTACTTTTATAAGTCAGTGTAAGAAAGCAACTGAAGTGGTATAAGAAAGTAATGCTTTGGTCAGATAAAGCCTGAATATGTAAACTTGGGTTAATCACAGATTAAGTAACTACACCTGTGTTAATCACAGTTTAAGAATCTAAACAGATTGAGCATCTAAATGTGGATTAATCACAGACTGTGCATGGTATTACCACTTTATTATATTTAATTCACACAGTGTAGCTTGAAAAAACTGAAATGAAGTGGTCTGAATATGTTTGATGCTGCAATAAATGGTGTTACCTTCATAAGTAAATGTAAGGTAGTATAAGAACGTAATGCTTTTGGCAGATAAAGCCATAGAAATGATCAGTAGTCCTGCAGATGTCAGTGGTGAATCAGTCAGAAATAACATCTGTCCCCAGTTGTGAGACGTTTGCAATGACTTGGACAAAAAAAGCATTCCCAGCCGTGACACTGAAGAGTGTAAATCAAATGCCCCCCTGTAAACATCTAAGCTGACTTGCTATGTCAAATGGCATTTCATTTCAAAGTAAATAACTTTAATTTCTAAGATGTGAAAAAGCTGAAGAAGAGGCAAATGATTTGCTGTCACTGGTCTTCTGTGACAGTTACTTTTAATATTTCATCATGTTTACATCATTTAGAAATGAGGCCAGATTTATACGGAAACCCATTTAGAATAATTTGTCATGTGGCCTTTTGAGAAAAAGGATGTGTTGTAATTGCATTTCATTTTTTTTCAACATTCTGAATCACATTAGACCTTTTTAACACTAAAGGGATGGGTTTTATATGAAAGCTGATATGCATTTTATTCCTACTGCAGAAAATCTAACCCACTAGCACAGTCTGCCAGTTTAATGCAGTTAGAATGCTGTAAGAACAATCAGGCTTCATGCTTTTAAAATCGCTGAAAGGATATGATTGACACTAATTCATTAGATTTGAGCCTGCTGAGTTTCTTAGAAATAACTTTTAATTCTGATGTGCACTCTTTCACAGTTTCAGTGCATTTGTTTTGAGTATGGCACAAGAAATAAGTGTGCCACCCCACAGTTATCTTGCAGATCAAGGAAAAATCATCCAATCTTGCACTTTTATTTGGATACTGGACTCCATACAGCTGAGTTCTAGAATGCTGCATCTCAAGAGAAACTAATGCACACAATAGTTTGTGAGCTGGTTAACATATTACTTAAAGCCTGGTAAATAACACTGACATAACCACGCCATAAATATGTCAGGGTAGATATTATGTACTGTCATGAGCTGTGATGACAAGTTATGTTCAGTAATATAACTGTTAATTATCATGGCAAATGCCATAATGTGTGATATAATGCTAAGTGTACTCTAGACCATAACTTTATATATAGACAGTAGGCTTCTAAAAAAGATAAACATATTGAACTTGCAAGGCTGGTTTCCTGGAAACTAACCTGCAGTGGCTTGGTTAACGTTATATTCCCATACTCAAGCAGTGAGAGAATAGCTTTGTAAGAAACTCCTTAAACACGTTTATTAGTAATTGTTGTAAAAATATTAATACTAAAACTAAAAACTAGCAATGAAAAAAAAGTATTAACTGGAAAGAAAGAAAGAAAGAAAGTATAAAATTTTGAACTATTGGCAAAAAGTTGCTGCAATTCTTTTGCAGGATCATCTAGCATATACAACTGATTATAAAAGTACACGGTGCAAATACTGACACCATTCAAACTGCATGTCACTATAGCATATTTCAGCACATGTCAGAAATTGGATAAGTGGAATTAAAATATATACATAACATACTGGCAACCAAGGTGCAAAATACAAGGAGTTCTGTGGATCCAAGACCCTCTAATTAACCTCTTGAACCCACTGAATGTCTCAAAATCCAAACTGTGGGCAGATGTGGGCCACTTCTGGCAAACATATGGCACTGCTGCCCCACTGTCAGCACTGGCAAACTGAGCCAAAAGTCATCATAACGCTAGGAACACTGCTAAATACCCTGGCTTGTAATTTCATTCAAAATGATTTGATCAAAATCAAGAGATTCCTGGCACATTAAAAATGATGTGCTCATTGAATATATAACGGAACATTCTGACACCCAGATTCAGACAAAAAACATTGCCATCATTCCATGGTGGTAGGTAGAGCTGGGCCTTTTAAAAGTGGGATAGTCATATTTATGCTGCATATCATAGAACGGGTTCAAGGGTCCTGGGCTGTTGCGAAAAATTCTGAGTCAGCTATTTTCATTACATAAAATGTCCACCATAATTCTTCCTTTTTTAGAATTCAAAGAAATCAGTGAACGTTTCCAGGTGAAACCAAACTTAAACTGAAAACCAAAAATCTGTCTTATGACTGTTTGTTTCTGCTTATTGAAATGGATGATTTGCAATGAATAATCAGTAGATGTATGCTACATTCCACATGCCTCATACTATACCTGTCCCTTTTAGAATGACCAGATATTCATTCTATTAGTAATGACTAACGCCATACACCCGCATTGTGCATGCAGAAACAGTATATGACATAAGACAATGAAGAATGTTCTGTATAAATAGTCACTATTGTTTTAAGTTAGGAATCACTTGATATATTGATAATTGTAATTTAATTCATGAATATATTATTTCAGTGTAGACTGAGGTAATACAGATTAGAAATTAGATGGTGTTATGAGATTTCATTTACTATATAAGGTTTTGGAACACTAAAAAGTAATATAAGCCTGAGTATCTAATATATAATATTTAATATGATGAAATTATCTATGTATAATTTTAAGCCATCTATTCCAGGATTTTGATCGCAGATTTTCTAAATGTGAGGTATTCAAGATGTTAATTTTATACATAATAATAATTATATTATAAGAGAACAATGTTATGGAATCATTTACAGCCTCAGGCCACGTATATGGTCATGTGCAAATGTGCATGTGCAAAGTGTGAAATAGTTGTTTATTTGCTGAATTTAACAAATATAAACATAAGAAACAAAAATGAAATGTAAAATAAGGCCTGTGTAAAAGTTATGAACATTGCATATTTTATGTTATATTTTTGCCAGTGCTTTAAATTGTACACTAAAATCAG
Source organism: Semaprochilodus insignis (assembly GCA_034552555.1). NCBI lineage: Eukaryota > Metazoa > Chordata > Actinopteri > Characiformes > Prochilodontidae > Semaprochilodus > Semaprochilodus insignis. Next base: position 16,252,071 of record CM067480.1, on the reverse strand, counting down.
CAGAAAATGCCATATGGAAGTGTGGTCTCTATACGGTATGTATTCTTTCCACTAAGAAAATGTAATTTGACTAAGGATGTTATTTTATCTGATACACTATGTGACCTCAAACAAACTGAACAAAACTGCTAAAACTGTAAAAAAAAAAAAAAAACATTCTTTTCTCTGTTCAGTCCCGATTTATTTTGCTCTTCCTTTTAAGTCTAATGAGCTTTAGAGAAGAAAGAGAGCCCCCTGCCCCTAATGTGCAGGGAAGACACAGTGGTTTGCGCTGATGCACTAATTCTTCAATCTAATTACTTTAATTCACTCAAAAGACAGTGTTATTGATCCTAGGATTCAGTTCAATGGGTAAGTGTATTGATCTGGACAAGAATATTTCACCCCAACACTGTTCTACTGCAGCTTCAGAGCTACTTAAGAGCTTCAGGAGAGATGGTGCTCATGTCTGGCTTGAAAGATGAGGTGTGCATTTCATTTGCTGTTGCACACGTTGGCACTAGACATGAGATGTTGAACTCATTAGAGAACATGTTTACATGGTTGTCCATTGCAGATGGGCTAGTAGACAGCATCACAGGCTTTCTGGAGAATATTCAATGCTTATTCAGGTTCAGTTGGTGGTTTTGTGGTAATTGTGCATGTTAAAGTTCAATTCCATTGATTTTGTAAAATAATAAATTGCATAATTCAGTGGTTTAAATGTAAACAAAGTCACTCAGAGTAGTTTCATGTGAAATGCTTCAAAAATCTACTTAAAGTAAAAAATAAACATATTTCTTTAAAATGATTTCCAATTCATTTTTAAACATTGTATGTTTTCACTGAGGCTTAAACACATCTATGAAACTGAGCATACACAGTGATTTATACTAGAACTTCATGCATCATACAGTATTTGAAATGGACTTTGTTGGAATCTCCACTAGAAAAAATGTTGATTTTCATTTTAGCAGTTAAAACTGAGCACCAGCTCAAATGATTCCTTCATGTAAGACATAAAGGAAGGGAAGAGTGTTTTCAGACTGGGAGCTACATAAGGCAGACTGGTCCACCCCAAACCTCAAACACACACAAACACAGCTAATGTCCAGCAAAAGAGATCATTGCATCAGACTACCTTCCTAACAGCAGAGCAGTCCTCACCTTGCGTATTCCAACACCCTGATACCAAACAACAGCAACCAATCAAAAAGCTAAACACACATACTGTATCTCACAAAAGTTAGTACACCCCTCACATTTTTGTAAATATTTTATTATATCTTTTTATTATATCTTTTCAAAAAGTGTAAATTTGCTGTGCCCTCAAAATAACTCAACACACAGTCATTAATGTCGAAACTGCCGGCAATGAAAGTGAGTACACCCGGAAGTGAAAATGGTCAAATTGTGCCCAAAGTGTAAATTTTTTGTGTGGCCACCATTATTTTCCAGAACTGCCATAACTCTCTTGGGCATGAAGTTCACTAGAGCTTCACAGGTTGCCACTGGAATCCTCTTCCACTCCTCCATGACGACATCACGGAGCTGGTGGATGTTAGAGACCATGCGCTCCTCCACCTTCCATTTGAGGATGCCCCACAGATGCTCAGTAGGGTTCATCATCTTTAGAAGAGGCTTCCTTCTGGGACGACAGCCATGCAGACCAATTTGATACAGTGTGCGGCGTATGGTCTGAGCACTGACAGGATGACCCCCTACCCCTTTAACCTCTGCAGCAATGCTGGCAGCACTCTTATGTCTATTTTCAAAAGACAACCCCATGGATATGACGCTGAGCACGTGCACTCAACTTCTTTGGTGGACCATGGCGAGGCCTGTTCTGAGTGGAACCTGTCCTGTTAAACCACTGTATGGTCTTGGCCACCATGCTGCAGCTCAGTTTCAGAGTGTTGGCAATCTTCTTATAGCCTAGTCCATCTTTATGTAGAGCAACACTACATTAGATAGTTAAACCCACAAAGATAAAAATTCATGCGGACATGCAGCACCGGTCCACTCGTCTGAACATGACAGTTACGCCATTTAAGATGGAACGGGAATGAAAGCTACCTTAAAATTAATTGAATTCTCTGTAGGAGTCTAGACTGGGGCTGTATCAGTAGGGACAGGGGTTACTGGTTTAACCTATAAATCACAGGTATAAACTTGAAAATTTTTGTAGAGGGTTCTGGTGTTTATGTATGTGAGTTTACATATTAGGTCACAGTAAGCGGATTAAAACACAGTTGGCTCACCGGAAATTCTCCCCCGCTCCTGATCACCTACTTCGGCACTGAGTAAGGTCACTGATACAGGTTTCTTTCAGACGCATCTCCAGTATAAACCGCTGAGTTTAACGACTGTTTATGTTCCCTGTGTGTTCACTGCTGGGGGCCTGAAAGCCATGAAAGTAGCCAATCACAGGTTCATTCACCACCCCTTTCACAGTAGGATGCTGATTTGCATTTTGTAGTTTGTACAAGTATATTTTATTAATACATTAAGACCTGTTCAAAGTACAAACTAGTGATTCTGGTATTCCTCTGTTTAGAGTTTCTTGTTTAAGGCAGTCTTACTTTACTTACAGTTGTTATGTGCTTCTATTAACATGGACTAATTCATACAGCTGGCCAACATCACTTTACCTAAAGTCTGTAAAGAGAGCTTATAAGTGTTCTTTGCATGTTCAATGCAGTTATAAAACAATTTTCATTTTGAAGATACTGAGGGACGTCTGAGAGTGTGTTAGAATTTAGGCATCATATGAATGATCACAATATTTGCTACTAGGCTTCATAATGCTGGTCTCACCAATAATGTTAGATATATGTATTATAACGCATTATGTCAGTTTGTGCTATGAAAACTTATACTGTGGTGTGGTAACACTTTATGTGCACTATTATGATCATTTATGTACAGTTACAAAACCTTATGACAAGTATTATAAAGCATCCCTTGCTTTATAACATGTTAAATAGGGTATTCATAAAAAGTGTTACCAAACTGAATATTGCAATGCACTATGACACACTTCTATATTTTCTATATTCTATAGATTCTGCAGCACAACACAAGCAGACGTACATCCAGGTAACACTTTTTGGGTATAATCACTTCTAGGAAATGGGAGAATATATGATGGACCCACCAAATTCTGTTTTAAATTCTTTTCATAAACATTTTGAGAGAAATGTATGGTGTGATATATTATTAAACTTCATTTAAGCTATTAAAGGTAACTTATGTTCTGAATATAATTTTCTTAACATTTAAGAGACATGTAAAAAAATCACTTCATTTAAAGTCTATAAATGACATGGCACAGTGCCTTTACATTGTTATATGTAGATATAGTAAATTAGTCTCAATAGTGTCAAAATACAAAAAACAATATTAGTGTCATTAACTAACAATGGATTTATAATGTGCTACAAAGTGTTATGAACTGAAAAATATATATAAAGTCTGTACTGACCAGACATCATGCTATGTGCTATATATGCTTTACAACATACGTGTATACTTTTATAATGCATTAGGAATACAGGATTCATAGGTGTCACTTCTTTACAGTGGTGGAACCAGAGGTCACAATATTCACAACACAAAAATTAGCCCTTTTATTCACTATTTGAAATCACCAGTAACCCTACATGCCCTCTGTTTTTATATGTGATAATGGTAGTATTTGAATAAATATGAGAGTAGTTTTATAGCCACAATTTTACCTAAATGCATATTTAAGGCCTTAACCTTTTTAACACAACTGTAAAACAATTTGAGACAATAGGCAATGTATTAATACTTTAATTTTAAGCAATAACTTTCTACTCGTGTCTAAAATGTAAAACATGATAAAAATTTAAGGGATTTCTGGTTGCCATATCTTCTACCCAGGACAGAAGAAGGGAACTGCATGCCTGCTTGTTAACATGCGATTCTAATATTCTTCAACATTTAAAAGATCTACAGCTGCTGTTTAGAAGGTTACTGGACCCTTAGTGTACAGAAGGATACATTGTGTTACTCCACACAGATTTTGAGAGCATTTGCGGATCTGTAATTCCTCTTTTTCTGTTTACCTTTTTATGGCAGAACAAGAGTGATTTGTACTTGATCGGCTTAGAAAACTTCAGCAACATAAGGACATACCAGTCTGCTGACTTTCCATGTTCCCTGTTTCCATTGAGAATCAGAAATATTATAACAGCTTTAACAGGCATGTTGGTTTTAGAAATACTAAGGTATTTCAGTCGGAGATATGGCATTATAAAGTTATAACAAGTTGAACACCTCTGAAAAGTCAAAACACTGCACTGACTGCATTCCATCAAGGGTTTATTTTATCAAGACTTCATTCCTAANGTTGGTTTTAGAAATACTAAGGTATTTCAGTCAGAGATATGGCATTATAAAGTTATAACAAGTTGAACACCTCTGAAAAGTCAAAACACTGCACTGACTGCATTCCATCAAGGGTTTATTTTATCAAGACTTCATTCCTAATTTAAAAGATTTTCTCTTTGAACCTATTCAACACCCGCAGACATTCACCAGTATAAATTCTATTGTCAGTTACTATATTACAGTAACTCAAATACACGTGATATAATATTTAGAAATGAGGGAAAATTCAAACCAATCCAACATGCTGTAAAACTTAATTTTTGGCTATTTGTTTTAGCCGCACATGTGAAGGTCAATTCTAAAATGCTGTATATCAATTTGTAATAATTTTGTGTTCAATAGCTTAACTTGTATGGAAATATAATTTATTTCTCTAATCAATTTAAAATTACACATATGTGATACTGATATTTCTTGCATGTGTAAAGCCCTCCCAATCACATCATATACCTGGAAACAAAAAGAGAACGTTTTTTCAAAGTGGTCTGTAATGGGTCTTGCAATGAAATGCTTCAAATTGAGGAAAGTTTGACTGTAACATGGAATAAACACCAAGGAACATTTATTTTAAACAAGGCCCCACAGTCATTGGCGCAAAGTACCAGGTTAATGAACCAACAAAAAGCTACTTGCGTGAGTCACTCAATGAGTCAGTCACAAATAAGGTCTATGAGGGTTTTGCATCTAAAAATAATCATGTAGCCTTTAGTTTTAATCACTGAAAAAAACAAACAGCTGTGGGAACACTGTGATGCATTTAAAACACTTTACAGAACCTAAACTTATGAATTAATAGTATAGTTTGGCGACTCTTTGCTTACTCTGATAATACATTACTCAAAGCTATGTCTAAAGCATATGCTAATAATTGGAGTCCACATTTAAGAAGAGCCATCCAAATCCCAGAAGTACGGTTCCAACCTGAGTTGGATTTTTTATGTCTTTACTTTTGTAAACATCTATCCACACTGCCTTAGGAGAAAGAGCCTAGGTTTACATAATGAGTGTCCTCTGGGCCACTTACAGCTTCCACTTGAGTGGAGTGAGAATCAGGTTGGAGAGACGGCATGGAGGCATGATCAACATGAAAGTACTTTGGTGGGTCTTCTACTTGATGTATGCATTTCATTATCATCTCGTTTCATGACTCTTCCTAATGGTGCATTTGCAATATGTGCAATTGTATGGATGTAGATTTTTTTTTCTTGTTACTTTTTTAATGTTTGGTCCAAAAAAAACAGGGCATTTATTTACCATCAACAAGTCTCTGTCTGTAGCACCACAAACAAAATAGCCTGAGGACATGAGCTCTGATTGTTGGGGGTACTTTTTGTTGATTGTGTACTGAAATATTCCCTAAAGACCAATAAAAATGTCCTCAAAATGGACCATCGCTGCAGATAAGAAAGCAAGAGATAACAGTCCTCAAAAAGTAGAAGATAAGAGTGTATTTGATTGCCTCAGGAGATAATGACTGGGTTCTCATCCTGCATTTCAAACTGTACTCTCAGCCATGCATATATATCAGCTCCTTCATGGCTGTTAGTGTTAGAGGCTCTGAACTTCAAACTATTCTCAAGGAGATTTGGAGAATAAGGAAGAAAGGTACAGCACTTTATGTAAGCAAAGAAATACGTGACTGCTTTACAGTGCTGTGAAAATTTGAAAATCTGTTTTCTTCAATTTGCATATATGTCATTTTAATTACTTCTGATCTTTAAAACAAATACATAATAAAGACAAAGACAACTTCAGTAAACACAAAGTACAGCTTTAAAATAATCTTTTTATTTACTGAGGGAAAACTATCCAACACCCTGGCCCTGTGGGAAAAAGTAACTGTTCCCTTAGTTGCTCAACCAAACCAAAAGTTAACCAGATTCAATTTATAGTTGGGGTCAATTAAACTAGACACATCCAGGGCTGATTGCTGCCAGCTCTGCTAAATTTACGCATCACATTGAATCTTTAGAGCAATGTAAAATATGCTAAAAGATCTCAGCAAGCAGCGTGCTATGTCATGGTGCAAAAGTCTGGAATAGATGAGAAAGTTATTAAAATATTGGAAAATCAGTCATGTGAATTCAATTAAGCAAATACTTAGGAGGCTTTGATTGAATTACTGCTACAGTGATTAATATGTTTCAGCTGCCAACAATTCTTTTGACGCTAGTGAGTTGTTTCTCATTTCTCATATAGTCATGTGGAAAGATGTATCTTGTCATTGTGGAAAAGATGTTACTGTGTTTCTGAAGGGTAAAATTATTGGCCTGCATCATGCAAAGTAAACAACTCAGGGGATCTTGAAATTACTGGAACTGGGTTGAGAACTGTCCAATGTAAAAATATTTTGAATGGCCGTGATCAGAGATCAGTTAAAAGGAGCCATAGAATGGAAAACTGTACTTACATCATTGTTCTTCAATAATGATAGTTCAGGACATAAAACTGACCTACTGTGAACCTCAAACACTGTTTACTTCTTCAAATACAAATCCTGTGATTGAAACAGAGGACAGTAAAACAAGCCATTTCCAAAATCCTAGATTGTTTCATAACAGTCCTGACTGCACCCAAAATGATGCCCCTGAAATGTTACAAATACCAGCCCAAGTTCCAGACCAACAGAAACAGATCAAAAGCAATGACAGATTATATGGCATCAGCCATCTTTTATGGAGTGGTCTGCTGGGGCAGCAGCATCTCCACCGCTGACAGGAAGAGACTGAACAAAATCATCAAGAAGTCCAGCTCTGTCCTGGGGTGTCATCTTGACCCAGTGGAGGTGGTGGGAGACAGGAGAATGAGGACTAAGTTTAAACACATGTTGAATAACCTGTCCCACCCCATGTACCACTCTCTGAAAGCACTGGGCAGCTCCTTCAGTGCCCGGCTGCTGCACCCACGGTGTGTGAAGGAGAGATACCGCAGATCCTTCCTTCCAGCCGCTGTCAGACTGTATAACAGCCGCGGCCCTCAGTAGTCTCAGTAGTAGTATTTCTACTATGTGCAATAAAACTCAGTAGTCTATTTCTATTTCTCCTATGTGCAATAAAACTCAGTAGTCTATTTCTATTTCTACTATGTGCAATAAAACTCAGTAGTCTATTTCTATTTCTACTATGTGCAATAAAACTGCTTACTTTATTTATTACTGCTCTAGTGCTCTACTATGTACAATACCTAAATTCACCATGCATAGCATAATCTGTTTACCATCACCATGTGCAATGTTTCCTCTGATCTTAGTCTTCCGGATTTAAATTGTTAGTATTTTGTTTATATTTTCTGTATTTTTTGTATATATGAATCTTATTTATTATTTGTATATTTCCAGACACTTCTATTCTTTCATCTGTGCTGCTGTAACATTGTAAATTTCCCCACTGTGGGATTAATAAAGGATTATCTTATCTTATCTTATCTTATCTTATCTTATCTTATCTTATTATATATGCAGAAATTATATTTTCCAGGCTGTGAGGGGCATGTTAGCACTTTTAATGGTGTTTCTAATTATCTGTCAGTGTGCACTGATGATGTTCCTCTTCAAACAAGGCTAAAGTCAGCTTCCTATTTGTCAGTTTCTCAATGAAATGTTCTGTTCCACCAAGTTATAGCTTATATGGGCACCAGTGGACTGTGCAGAACTATACAGTACTTTACAGGTTTTTCACACATTTTCAAGGAATTCTGAATGCCTATGCTTGATGTACATCTTTAAATGAGGCTGAAATTGGCTATTGGCTAAATTGCAGCTATGCTGTGTGATTTTATCCACTTTTTGATGGTTGAAGTCAGATCATCTTAAACTGGAAGTTTCACAGCAGCTTTAATTTACTTTGTGTTGATGTCAAGGCTCATTTAGTGTTCATGCCTGTGTCAATTACAGCTTGTTACTTTTAAACCAGCCAGTCAGAGCAGAGCTCAACAAAACAGCTAAAACAGCTCATTTCATTCTAGAGTGAAATCATAAAGTTGTAAATGGGTGTGTACAACTGCATCTGATCTTATTTCACTCCAATCAAAGTCATATACCTTCTGTTTAGACATAGAGAACAACATAAATGCTCAAATTAAGGGTTTAATGGCACCTTTAAATGCTTGGTGATGTTTTCCACTATGATGCACAATATGATCCAAGATTGGGACTAAATGACTGTGCAGACTTTGGAGTGATGGGGTCATGAAAGGTCATGTGGTCTGATGAGTCCAGATTTACCCTATTTTAGAGTGATGGTTGTGTCTGGGTAAGAAGGGAAGCGCATGTAATGCTGTACCCATTATGCAAAGTTGCCACTGTATAAGCCTCTGGAGATGGTGTTATGATCTGGAGCTGCTTCAGTTGGTCAGGTTGAAGCTCCGCAGCATTACGTAGCAGTCAGCTGAAAACCTGAATATACTGAATTACCAGGCTATCCAATGAATGTTTTTTTTCTTCCTTGATAGTAGAGGCATATTCCAGAACGACAATGGCAATTGTGAAAAAGTAGATTAGGGAGCATGAGGAGTCATTTTCACATGTGAATTGACCACCACAGAATCCTAAATATAACCCCATTGAACGTCGCAGTGGTTCATCTCTCATGTCGTCAATACAATTCTCAGGCAAAAGCTAAGGTTACTCTAAATGGAAATTGTGATGTTGCATTGAGTTGTCAAAACAATGCCAAGGCAAATGTGCGCCTAAAGGTGATCCAGCAAAGTATTAAAGTGTGCAACTTTTTTTTATATATCAGTTTGGAAAGGCTTATTTCTGTAATTCTGGACTAGAGTTAGCCACAGTAGCAGCCATTATCTACACATGGAGAAAAACTGGTAACTTGGTAAAACAGTGTGTTTCATCAGATGTGATAAGCCTACCAAAATTCCTCCAAGGTGACATTAAATGTGACAAAAATCTGTACATGTGAATGTCTGAAATGTACCTGTGAGAGTTGCAAGTCATGATATTTGCCAAAATGTGGCCCATAATAGTAGTAATGATGATACAACCTACAAGAATACTTCTAATCACTATGTTTGTCAATGAAAGGGAGGTACTTACATTTACTCAGTTACGTGTATTTAGGCAAAACTTTAGAGATTTGTAGTTTCTGATCAGTACTGGGAGTTATACAGTGCAAAGTAACATATTACAGTAATTAATTTTTCCTGTAACACAGTAATGCATTACATTACATTTCTTACAATTCTTACAGTTAATGAGAATGATATTGCTTGCGTTTCCTTTATATAGATTACAGTCATTCAGTAATTTACATGCATGTGTGCTACCTATGACAGCTGCAGTGCTAAGGTTCACGATTAAAGTTGTGCGCTCAGTTAACTGTGAAAAAACAGTGAACTGTAAACAATCTGTCAAAGCATCTAAAACAAACAAACATGAAACCACCGCTGAAGAGACAGCCAACCCCACTTGAAACAGACCAAACATGATTTTCTTTCAGGCACAGTTCTATAACATTTTATTCATAGATAAAATGATTTATTTCAAGATTTATTTTGTTTTTAAGGCATTTAAATGGATACTTTCTAGAGATTCTAACCATAGATTCTAACAGAACTAACCATAACTGGCCAAATACGACTTAAAATGGCCTGAAACCATTAAGGTAGGTTTTTAATGACAACCGAGAAGGAGGGCATTCATTCTCTGGTTCATAACGAGCTAGGTCATTTCACCCCAGAATACATATGTCTGTAAAAGCCTGTCACTCGACATAGAAATCATGTCAGCTTGACACTGACGTTGATGAAAGCAGCCTCTATGACAACTGCCATTTATTGGAATAAGCAATTCTAAATGTGTATGGAAATTTAGAAAATAACTACCCAAACATTGTTCCTCAGCTTTTTCACATGATAATACTTTTGCTTTACTTTCATTATGTTATATAGATGACAGCATCTGTACTGCTCTGGAGGTTTATAATTTTATTTAAATCCAAAAAGTTCCTGTGCTGGTAGACACTGGACGTATTGAAATGTCCAATGTAGTGCTATCAACTGGGGACTTCAGTGTTTTATAAACTGCTGTTCTTCTACTGAAATAGTTGTTTTTTGAAAACATACACTCATCATCAAAAAAACACTAGCATACATACAGAAGTAGTGTCTCTGAGTATGGCATCAGGCTGGAACATGTGTACATCTCAACATGCGTACATCTTAACATGGAGTTGTAGAGGTTCCTAATCAATCCCATGCAGCTTGAATATTCTCACACAGTTCCAGATTTTGCGGTAAGGGTGAAAGTAGAGTGACACCAGGCCTTCTGGCCATGTGACACGTGACAGTAAACCGTTCATCTTGATTCATTGGTCTCTCCACCAAGACAAAAGCGTGACTCGTCACTGAAGATTACCAGGGCGTCACTGCTCGTTGAATGTCCGCAATTGTTGCTGTTGGGTCACTTTGCGCATGTCAGACAGTTTGTCCTTTCTCTCTCTATCTCTCTGGTTACTGTAAGTCTCCCAGATCCTTCATGTCGCTGGTGGGTGTCTTCTTCTATCCACTGCCGCCAGCAGCATGCTATGGTAGTATCCACACGACCACACGCAATACATCAAAAAGATCATCCCTCACCCGGTGCCCTACAATGCGACTCGTCGCCAACTCTTTCAGCTGCACAAATTGCTTTTGAACTCTTCCAAGGCATACTTCACTAGCAAAGGATGCTACCAACACAAAAGCACAAGAAAGGAAACCATGTGCAACAGTATTACCATATATAGTCAGTCAGGCCTGTCCCTGCTTACATCTCATGCATGGCTGGGTGCAACTTTTTTTTGATGGTGAGTATATTTTTATTTAAACTCTAACCATGATTTCTCTGAAGTAACCATCATCTTACTTGAATATTGGTTTAGACTACTCTGCCAGCCTCCACTTCCAGTCCTTTTATAGAGAAGAGAATTCTAGGGAGTTAATAAAAGACTGCAACAGTTTGTCCTTAGGGCATCTATGATGTTGGCCAGCTTGTTTCTGCAAGCACTCTAAGACTAATTTCTGTGTTTTGTTGAACTCAACAGTCAACAGTCTAACAGGCACACATTCATTTTGGATGTAAGCTGATTTCCTGGCTCGTTCACTCTTCAGAAGCTCTTCTCGCTGAACAGTGGGCCTAATTGGAAGACAAACACTGGATATGAACATGCTCTCAAGAAAGAACATTGTAATGGGTAGATTGTGTTCTGCCTCAAGTGATGACATGTTCGAATATGTGTGTGTGTGTGTGTGTGGCGGGGGGGTGGTAGTGTTACATGTGCCGTGGACCACATACACATAACATTAACATCATATTCATTCCAACAGATTGCAAAAGAAAAGGCAGAAGTTCTGTCTCATCAGACACAATAAAAGTGGATTTGATTGTCAACAATCAGCCTTGGATACAAGACGAGCCTCTGCCAGCCCTGATGTAGCAGAGGACATTCTGATGTTTGGTGGAGCTGTTCTTCAAAATCTGGGGTGGTTCAAATCTAAACACTAATTGATAATTACTTCTGATTAAGGTTTCCTCTACAAAGGGCCTGATGAACTTAAGTGTTTCTCTAAATATGCCACTCTATCAGTCCTGATTTTCAGGGTATTTGAATTTAGATTACGTAGGATGATTCTCTAACCCTTCTCTGCATCTTAGTTTGATTCTAAAGCTACATAAAGTCAAGATAATTGTTATAGCTTTTCCAACAGTGACTTAACACACTGTATTTCTGTGAATTATGATGGTGGCAACATAATGGAGGCTGTGGAGTCTGCTAGTGGAGTATAATCCCCTCAGCATTGAGCTGTGGAACACTGGAACTTGAATGATGGAGAACCATTGAATAGCAACCATACCAATGTTGCAACATCTAGTGTAAATCCTTCCTAGAGGAGTAGAGGTTGTTATTGCAGTAAAGAGGAAACAAACTCCCTATTAATATGCTTTCACTGGATGAGCAGGTGTCTACAATTTTTTGGGCTTATAGTGCACTTGGGAAAAGAAGCATTGGAGCAAATCCCTCTACAGATGTCTGATGCGAGCTTTAATTACTATACAGGATATTGGCATATTGACAAACTGTACAAGAGTTTGGTTTTTTAATTGCAATGAGACTGTATTTGCATGTTAAATGTTGAGACCCTTTTGGGTTTCAATTATGGTGCATTTACTGATGCAGCTCCTCACAATTAATCAACCCCACTCAAAGTTTCATTTCCTAGTTCCTAGTTGTATTTTAGTGCTCATAATATTAAGGGAAGAAAACAAATGAATCACATGCAGTTAGTGTGTTGTGAGTATTTAATATGTACCCTATGAAACCATATTAATAATTCAGTGGGGTTACTTTAAATATGTATAAAAATGTATGCCAGCATAGATTACTGAATACCAAAACTGTATAACCTGTAACACAGACAAAATGACTATATTAAAGTAACACAATACGCAATACTTTCCATTACTTTTACCCCTTTTAGTGGCCATTCCACCTGTGAAATGGAATTTGACTCATCAGATATTTTATGAATATATTTAGACAAAACAGTTGAAAATATGGCAACATTTATTGAGCTACACATACAACAGCAGTGTATCTCAGTATGGCGTCTGGCCACCATGTTTGCTAATGCAACATGTATACATCTCAGCATGGAGTGGTAGAGGTTGCAGCTTGAATACTTCACATGCTTGGACTCCTCCTGATGGCGTTGCCCTATAAATGTCTATGGGTTGTGTGACATGATTCATAGATTGAGAAGAGCTGGTACAACGCAGTGAAAGTTTGTTGTGTGGAAAATGGGTCCAAAGCAGATGTTAATGATTGGCAAAAATTAGTGATTGCATTTGAATGTGCCAAAGACCGTAGTGTGAAGAAAGTAGCTGAATTAGCAGGTGTATGGAAGCGTACGGCCATACAGGTCTACCAGCAGTGGCTAAAATCCCAGTCTACAGGAAATTCAAGTCAGAATTATGCCAGGGAAGGCATCCAGCAAATCTAGCCCAACTGTACAATTCTTTAATGCAAGAGCGGCTGAAGATTGATGTCGCCTACTTCCAGAAACATGTTGATTTCATGACAAATCAAATCGCAGCTGTTATTCATGCTTGGAAAGGTTTTACAACCTATCAGGTATGTTGCAGTCACAGCTAGTTTATTTGTACCATTTTATACTGCAGTTATATTTAAGTTGCATTGACTCCACATTTCCCGTCTTGGACCTTAAAACTACTGTTGCAACACTGAGAGTACACTTACATTTACATTTATATTACTTTTTTGTATTCTGAATACATACATGAGTCATTCTATGAATGGGGTGTCTTCTGTGTACAACTGATGTTACAATGATAAATGAATGTTAAATGATGATAAAAGATGTTTTAACATAAACAGTGAAAGTAATTGTTCCTGATATGAGGTTTAGGCATGTTTGTCTTTTCTAGACTTAATGTTATAAAGATTAAACGGCATCTCATTAGTGGAAACACCACTTGTTACATGCATTCCATTGCTACCCAACTCTGCATTTCATAACACAATAGCCTTGGTTTCAAAAACCATAAACTGTACGCTGCTCTGTCTCCTCCTTGTTCTCTCTCAAAGCTGTTGTTATTCAGACAGACCCTCAGAAATACGGAAAAGAAGAAAGCGCTCAAAGGATTACAGCCAGGCACCTCATTACACACTGGGCATGGAGGGAGAAAAGCGAGTTTACACAACACCAGTCAAAACAAGAGGGTCTGTTTAGGGAATCGATGATAATCAGTCCAAATACTTCTCCAAAATGGCAGAAAGCTACAATCATTTGCAGATGTTCCAAGTCTGCCTCAGAGCTCAGCTTGTTGGCCGAAGCTCATGTCTGTGCATTATTCGGAACAGGTGAGGAGGCAAATGACATAAACTGCTGATTCTGATTACACAAGCATATTATTTGCATGTTATTATGAGGTGGGTCAGTGGAGTGTGAAGAAGAAGCCCCTCCAGCTGCAGTCTGTCAGCTGGAAGAGATCTGCTAACTGCGTGTGGATCCCATACAGACAAGCTGTGAATAAACAGCGCTTTGCCCCACAACAGCTGAAATGCTCCTTGGCCCTTTCAAATGCAAATGCGAATGACTCTGAAGACATTAGACTTGTTTTTAGCAGGTCTTAGGAAGATGTGTATTATTAGAAGTACAAAACCAGTCAAATCTATTTTGTCTGCTGTTCAACTTACAAGACTAGAAACTCTCTATTCAGCCTACATTAAGGAAATTATAACTAAGTGTACTTTGATTCATATATAGACTCTCCAAGTATTCTGTTACAGTAAAAAGAGAGACGCTACATGATACATATCAAAAAATCAATAAAAGTCTCCTCTGACAAGTGCCCTGAGGCTTGTTGATGCAAAATGTATGAAAAGCTCAGAACCCAAATAGTCTCAGCCAGCATTATTTACAGCGATAGCACCTAGACTGTGCCAGACCCAGGCTCTGCTGGAGCCTGTATAAAGCATTTGACATTAAAAGTCACACTTCTTACCTCTCATTATATCTCTAAGTCTTTGACATGAGAAGGCCCCAGTGTACTCAGAATGTCAGCAGGTGCGTTTCCATTTTCCCCTCCTCAGTTTTCCTTCCACCACTTCTTTTGATCATTTAAATGGGGGCAAATTGCTCTTCTCCAAGCCCGTGTTGCAGTGCCATTAGTTTGACAGAGCACACTCGCTCACGATGGCAGGAGTACGGGAGCTGGAAACACCTCCAGGCTTTCGCTGTTCTTTCCTTCGTTTTTTCCCTGCTCCGCATACAAACACAAGCCATTTCACCTTGACAAGGAAGAGTGGAGTCAGCTGAGCAGGGAAAGCCTCTGTTCTACACGGTTAGCATTTTTCCCTCAGTGCTCCCAGATCTCTGCTGATGCGAGCGCAAATCACTCATTCATGCTCAGCTTGAACTCGGGAACCAGCGGGATTCCTTTGAATCTTTCTTTCATGCTACTTTTTTCGTTGTCAAAACCGAAGCCTTGATTAATGCAGACCTGAAGAGTTGCCTGACGGTACCATAAATGTGTCTCTCTACAAATGATGAAAGCTCTTAATTAATGAGTAAAAAAAGATTTAACTGAAATTCTAGACAAAAAATTCCCTCCCCACTTAAACTTACTACAAGACAAGTGGAGTTTAACAACCACTTAAAATCGAAGGGACGCTACACGAAAATTCCACTCTCATTCTCTCCTCACTTATCTTCTAAACCACTCTATCCCTCTGGGTCATGGGGGACCCCACGGGGAGCCCATTCCTGCATTCAGTGGGCAGAGGGGAGGAAACACCCTGGACAGACATTTAGCAATCCATTACAGGCTGCTAATCCAACACAGGCCAGACACACAAACATACACACTCACACCTATGGGGCAATTTACCTTCTCCAATTCACATGACTGCATGTCTTTGGACTGTGGGAGGAAACCCACACGGACATAGGGAGAACATGCAAGCTCCAAACAAAAAGGACCCCGGATGCCCCAGTCAGGAATCAAACCCCGCTCCTTCTTGCTGTGAGGTAACAGCGCTTCCCACTGCGCTGCACTGCACCATTCTACCCTATCGGAAAAACTGCTGCAATGAATTTACTTAGATCATGTGTAGATCTTGCTTACTTGTTAAAACACAGCTGAAGCAAAATAAGACTTTTTACAAGCGTCCCACACATCTCTGCTACACATGAGACATACAGCATCCTCTCACTGTTTACTACGAGGCTTAGTTGTAAGACTGACTAATCCTGTCATGCAGAAGCTATAGTTAGGCTGCCTATAAGTAACTTTAAGCTGATGTTCTTCAAAACTGTGAAAACGGTTTTGGCTGTGTTCAAATTGCCAGATTGTAGTGACACATTTTTAAATGTAACATAATGTAACTCATATCTAATGACCTGATGTTTTCAGAACAAATCTGATCCTTTGTTAAATCAGATCTGAGCAACTTTGAAATGTGCTCTTAAATCGGATACGTGTCCGATTTGTGGCTATGAAACCATACTGGAAATGGTCAGTTTAAATTTAAAAACCAGGCATTTTTCCACATATTCCCATCATCTTGAGTCCACAGCATTTCAGCAGCTGCTAATTTGAAGTTTCTACTACAGTTTGCTGGAGAAGCATTTAAGCTGACGTTCTCTTTCTCCTTTAATCATGAACAGCTGAGAGCTAATCACAGTTAATGATCTTTGTGATGAAGGCTTGTGTTGCTAGTTCATTCATTTGCTATTGTCGTTGTTCATGAAGTCTGTGGATCATTCACATGGTGTTATTCATTGTGATGTGGTACATGCTGGTTTCAGTGGCAATAAAACGTAATTACCACCAGTTTTGAAGGTGCCTTAGTTGAACTATGCCATACTCTTTTCCCTCAGTAACGTGGATGGAATACACACTTGTCATCGAAGGAATCAAACGTCAGGAATGAAACTTAGTGGGTAGGTTTAACATCATGAGGCATGCAAATGATTCAAAAATTCACACTCGGCTGCACATGTCACATAAGCAAGGACAGGCCTTATTGCTGTAAATGACTGACTAGTGGCAATGGATAGATGGCTGCATGATGCAGGACTACATGCACACAGACCGTTATGACGACTGCCCTTAACACCACACCAGTGTCACCAAAGACTGCAATGGTGTCATGCCAGATTGTCATGGAGTGATTCAGAATGGCAGCGGGACATCTTCCAAGATGAATGGTTTGTTGTTACGTGTCACATGTCCAGAAGGCCCAGTGTCACTTCACCTCCACCCCTACCGCAACATCTGCAGGAACTGTGTGAGAATTTTCAAGCTGCATAGGAAGGAATCAAAACATTTGACATCAGTGAGCCATCAGTGTCCTAGATGATGTGATAAAAGAGTTATGGGGAAATAATTAATTTTATTTCAATTTCAATAAGGCCTTTAATGGTACAAAAATGATATTCTTGGTGATTCTTGAGCAATATCTGTGCAATCACTGTGAAACGTTGATAAGTTTGAAAACATGATGAAGTGTTTTGAAAGGCAAATTCTAACCAGTGTTAGGTTGCATCCCGTACTCCCTTACATCTTTTCCACATCTATTAAATAGGTTTAGTCTTCAGGCAATCATAATGACATTTGGTAATAACATTTGGTAATCAATTATTTCAGGGTTACATACATATAATACATACAAAAATGTCTTTATAAAGCACTTCTTGAGTACTTATCAACACTTTACACCAGTAATAGCATGATGATCAGCTAAAGTAAATGACATTGTAATGACAGCACTGAAGTAGAAGTAGTACACTTCTAAACCACAAGACCTTTCTTCTATCTGTCATTACTTGGGAATGATGCTTCAGAATATATAAGGAAAAATACTCACTTTAAGGTCTCTTAGGTCAGTGCAATGTCACATTCATAGAACATGATCATGTCATGACAGAATTAATAGCATAAGCTTGCCTTAAATGCTCAAATATTGCTTCATAAATATGTTGTTCACTGTTTGTGTATGTGTCATGTCACCTCTATGTAGGTAGCCTTTTAAATAAAGTGTTACCTTTACAATGATAGTTTACAATGATGGTTCTCATACAGTATTCTTTAAACACGACTCAACATGACATGAATAAACATTCATCAACAACCCATCAAATATTAGGCCAATTTTCTTTTAAAGCAGAACGTGATTTAAGAGATTGAACGCCCTTGATTCGAGTGCAGTAATGGGTGTCTGCTTCCTCATTCTCCATCTGGACCTCCTACAGGGAGCGTCCTACTGACACCCCAGTTCGTTTGGACCAGCTGGGGAGAGGAAGATCTATCAAAATCAGCAGGAGATAAAGCCACAGACAGGGGAAAGACAGATGAGTTTGCTAATCAGTGACAGTCACATATAAAGTGCTCTGTTATTCACTAAGATTAATGATAGGTCAAACATCTATTATGTTCCACTGAATGCATAGAGGACCGCAATAGCTTGTTTTAACCTAACAGGGAAAGTAGATTAGGCAATACCATATGTTCACATCAGGCTTAATATTCAATTATGCTACAAGACTCAAAAATATACTGACAACCCTGCAAAGTATGTTTAAGCTTGCTGCTTGCTCGCTTAAAGTGCCAGTGTGATTACTGCAATGACATGCCCACGCGATCAGTGCAATATCTGGGCTGAGGTCAATAAAATAGCCATGAGATCATTTAGTTGTTACTATAAAAAGATCACATCATAGGCTTCCATTAATCCAAATGGCAGTGCAAAAGAATGATTGATAATGGGTCTACTGCATTATGCCACTAAATGTGGTTATTTGAGCTAACTTGGAAAAAAGTTGGCTGGGGGGGTCCAGGTGAAATCTGGAACCAAACATACACTTACTGAGCACTTTTATCCTCACTAATGTCCATTTTATCAGCTCCACTTAGCAGTAGTTCTACAGACTGTAGTCCATCTGCTTCTCTATATACTTTGTTAGGCCCCTTTTTACTCTGTCCTCCAATGAGCAGGACTTCCACAGGAACACCACAGAGCAGGCATTATGTGTGTGGTAGATCATTCTCAACAGTGCAGTGACACTGAAGTGGTGGTGGTGGCGTGTTAGTGTGTTGTGCTGGGGTGAGTGGATCAGACACAGCAGTGCTGCTGGAGTGTTTAAACACTGTGTCCATTCACTGTCCTCTCTACTAGACACTCCTACCTAGACAATCCACCTTGTAGATGTAAAGTCAGAGATGAAAGCCCATCTGTCTGTCTGATCCACTCACACCAGCACAACACACACTAACACACCACCACCACCACGTTAGTGTCACTGCAGTGCTGAGAATGATCCACCACCAAAATAATATCTGCTCTGTGGTGGTCCTGAGGGGAACCTAAAAACTGAAGGACAGGGTAAAGGAGGCTATTAAAGTAGGCAGAGAATCGTTCTGTAGCTGTAGAACTATGAAGTGCACCTATATGGTAAATGGAGGTGATTAAATTGACAATGGATGTGGATAGAAAGTAGCAACTTAGCATCTAATAAAGTGCTCACTTTGTCAGTTCTACAACATACACAGCTGGTACAGCATTGTAGACATGATTTTAAGCAGATGCAGGAGATGCTTGCCTTTAGAAAATGACCCTTCTTACTAATCTTTCAAAACACATGCCCACCTGATCTCTTGTTGAATTTGGGTTGTATATTGCAACTTGACAATCACAGTCACATATAAAGTCTACATATAAGAACTACTGTACCATGTCAAAAACATATTTTTATTGCATATTGTATTATATAATGTATTTGAAATGACATGAGAAACGTGCACAGCACGTTCTGCTCCTGTTCTAAGTTGACACATGTGCTAGTTTTCTCCTCACATGTGAATATACATTCTGTCACTGCTATTAAGTGCTATTAACTGATTACTAATTCCAAAGTGTAGCATTCTGGATCCTTTATGTAGATAAGGCAATAAAAATAAGCTTATTATTTTTAATCTACTTTGAAGACATTTTCTCCTTTATTAAAAGCACATAAAAAGCAGTATATTCACCTTGCCAGTATACACATGCCGCTTGCAGCAGCAATAACACCTGCATGGGGAAATGGAGTGTCTACTGCAGGACTGAACTGGGGTAGTTAAGTATGTGAAAAATTGCCTCCTCAACCACTGCTAAACATCACAGAGCCAAGGCTAGATATATTTAGGCCCATTTCAGTTATAAGGGCTGCACACCTCTGAGATGTCTCTGAAAACCAGAAGACGAATAAAATTCAGGTCCCTGGAAATCTCATTGACGTATCCGCTAGTAAAAACTGCTGGAGCTTTACAGCCATTCCTGCTCAGTGAAAAACAAAAAAAAGCATCAGAAACTGTTAGAACTTCCTGGACTAAAACTGTAATCTCTTTACTAATATGATTACAAAGGTGCTCACTGTAGAGCTAATGGAAATCTGCACAAGCCCCCTGCTCAGGGTTGGAGATGAATCAGCAAAGTTAATTTTTAATTAACTGATGGCATCTGGAGACGGTTTGAAAGAGGGCCGAAATGAAGGATTTGGGACATGTTTCTTGGATTTGAAAGATTCATTTGGTCTGTCAGAAGCTTAGGACATTAATAAGATTAATAAAGGTTCTAAATTAACAAGTTTGACTTGCGTCATGTCATGTTTCAAACAGTGGGATTTTACAGAGGACATAGATTAATGTGGTGAATTTTGGGAAAGAGTGATAGGAATCACAATATCATTCAGAAATGTGAAACCTTGATTACACAAAACAACAAGGTTGCACTGAATACATTGCTCTGGATGTTTACATAAATTGTAAACAGCATTGAGCAAAAGTTAGAGACTTGTGTTTATTGAATTACAGGCAAAATAAAGATATTAATTTTTCAGTCACAGAAAAAACAAAGAAACATATTAAATAGAAAATGAAACAAAAGCTTGCAGCACTAATTATAATATCAAATCTATCAGTATTCATTTTTTCACACTTGTGCATACTACCTTCGGTCTTAAAACCAAAACCATGCTTTGAAACAGTCACTAACATTCACAATATTCATGCAGGCTACTAGCCAAACTCACCTTAACTGCCCAATTTTGTGTGCATTTAAAATGGCAAAAGAAGATATTTCTGAGAAGATGTGAAATAAGAGGATTTGCACTTGCACAAAAAAAAGAGTGAACAAAGAGTCCTTAGAAACAAATCATAGAAAAGGTAGAACACTGAAACTGGGCATTGAAGAAGCATGGATGGATTACTGACTGGGCAAGTGGGGCAAGTGCCCAAGTGGGGCCTTAAACCACAAGGTTTACAGTGGGTCAAATACAATTTATTAACGTGAGCACTGAATGAGCGAGTAGGCCATAATAATACACAGCTGAGTAACTTCCTAAATAAATGAAGAATGTTATCTGTTTTTAGGCCAGTTCATTATTGACTCTCTCAAATGAGATCTTAGTGTAAATCCTTTCATGCATGTGGGACTACTGCGGTTTTTGCATGCCTTTTCAAGCTTGGCTTAAGAGAGAAAAGGAAGTCATGATGCAAGTCGCACGCAATAACTCTTACAACGTAGACGCAAAATATTTCATATAGCATATTAATAATGCTAGTTTTGTTTATTAAATTTTTTTATTTATTTACTTATTTTAAATGTATTTTTTATTGTTGGAGTATTGGGGTGGGCTCCTGACAGTTGTGCCAGTTCCAGGAGACTCAGTCCATCTCTTCTTAGAGTAAGGTTTTATAGGACGGATGGGAATAATCGATTTGTGAGAAGCAGAAAATACAACCAACTTCTAAAAATGAACTTTGAAGGTGTTTAGAAGAAGCAAGGAAAAACTTCCACTGAAAAACTGAACTCCCATAAAGAATGAAGCTCTTAATAAAGGCAAAGCATGTACACAATAAATACTGAAAATGTGAGATAATTGCAATTGCAGTAACAGCTGCACGGGGAAATGGAGTATCTAGTGGAGGACCGAACTGGAGTAGTTAACTATGTGAAAAATGGCCTTTGCAGCCACTGCTAAACATAACTGAGGCTAGATATATTTAGGCTCATTTTGGGGCTGCACACCTCGGCAGTGTCTGTGAATAGCAGACAATAAATAAAAAGGATTTTACTAAATGCTGAAAGAAGAAACTTTTGTATCCTTTTTTGTTTCATACTTAGCTTTCTACTTTCATTTCTGACACTGAAACCCAAACAACTTGTGTTTTGGCTATAAATTAAATAAATTAAAGGTAGTCTCTGACTTCTGGACGGTGCTGTAAATTGATAGCCCCTTCAGGGCTGGAGCAGCATAATTATATTTCACCTTTTAACACTTGACAGAAAGGCTACAGGGATTAAGAGATGGTCCTAGAATGTGAAAATGACATCAGCAGGCGTTTGAGTTTGAGTCTTTGAAGTGCAGCTGATCAGAGTAGAGACGTTAGACTGTGCCTCGGCCCATCATCTTCCCCGCTGTTTTATCCTATTGCCTGGAGTGAGAGAAAGGGCAAGACTGCATTCAACCTGTCACACATTCACCTGCTTTTTGAACTGAGTGAAAGCCTCACTGCGAGGAGGAGGGACACTTTAAAGTATTCCCTTTGGAACGTCTGATTGCATCATTAACTCTGTAATCGGTAACTCACAACAGCATTAGGCAATCTCACTAACAGTTTGTGATTATTTTCTATTACTTTTTAAGTACTACTCATTTAAAAGTCATAGACTGAAGAATGAAATGAAGTGCGGGCTGAATTTCCTTTTGATGATGCCAGCAGAATTCATGCTTATCTTCAGTCTGTTATATGCACATATATGCACATTTTAGTGTTTGCTCTGCTTCCAGCACACCTGATCCAACTAATCCACTAATTAACAAGCCCTTCCTGAGTTGAAGTGAGTGGGTCCTCCTTACAAAGGTTGGGAAGCACAGGGTTAAGAGGTGCACTCTGAGAAAACAGCCAGGAAGATAACATCATATATTCACTAGAACATTTAAAAAAACATTACCATAAATAGTTTATAATTATATCTGGATTATCTATTATAAATGACACACTTTCAGCACCTGCGACCTGCACCACACTGCCAAGGACAAATATGTTCCCAGTTTAGTCCATCAAACACTTCAACTCTGTGCAACTCTGGGCAATTCTGTCCAACGCACCCAGCCTGCTCCCCAACTCATACAGAACTAAAGTCATTATCCAGCTTTTATGTGAGAGAGGTGGAGATGGAGGGACAGATGAATAAATGGGCCAATAAAGCAATGTGCCAATGAAGGAATGGATGAACCAACGTGCAGATGGACAAACGAAGCCACACATAAATGAAGGGGCAAATAAACAAACAATACTGGTATATGGATAAACAAATGAACAGGTGACAGGTAACTACAGACAGGAGGTCTAGCTTGCAAGCTTTTGGTTATGCTGGGTTACTGTTTTTTTAGTTCACTAAGTTTCTCTGACTCTGAAACCGTTTTGGTGTGGGCGGGGCAAGACACATCAGCCTTGTGATTGGTTGTTAATGGGTGAAGCACTACCCAAGATTAAGACCACCCAGTTTACATAGAAGAGAAAGCAGCAGACATTCGTTACACTTTGGGAAAGTGTCTACTGTACTGCACTTTGTACATGTGTATGTCCCAGAGGAACAAGATTAACTTGATTAGAAAGAAAACACAGATTTAGGTTCCCTGTGGCTTTAAGTTCGCCAAAATAAGAAACAAGCGTTAGGCTAGGTTTGATCAAATAATCCTTTTGGTCCTGTTCAAACCAGCAAAATGTGCAACAGTCTTAAACCTATAAAAGACATTTGTGAGCTAACAAATTTGGCTTAGGTTAACAGTAACAAATAAGTGAAGTGATCAATCGCTGGCAAGTATAAGGAAGGATCAAAGATCCGCTTAGCTATTATTTTTGTTATATGGCAGCTTTATTTTTTGTTATAGTTTTATTGTCCAGAAAGTTTGCCGTCTATTTCTGTCAGATGTGCCTTGATTTTATTGTTCATCTGTATTTAGGGTAAATAGTATTTATGTGGATCTAATTTGTTAAAGAATTACATTACTGACACCTCATACATCCACCATTCAGACATATCTTTAAAATCATATCTTTTAAATCTACACTCATTAACCATTTTATCAGCTCCACTTACTACATAGGAGAACGTTGTAGTTCTACAATTAAAGACTAGTCCATCTGTTTCTTCACTTTGAATATATTATGTGGGTGGTGGATCATTCTCAGCACTGCATTGACACTGATGTGGTGGTGGTGTGTTAGTGTGTGTTGTGCTGGTGTGAGTGGATCAGACACAGCACTGCTGCTGGACATGTCAGTGTCACTGGCGGACTGACAATAGTCGAACACACGCTAACACACCACCACCACGTCAGTCTGCAGTGCCAACCAAATAATACCTGCTCTGTGGTGGTCCTGTGGGGGTCCTGACCATTGGAGAACAGGGTGTAAGGGGATTAACAAAGTATATAGAGAATCAGATGGACTACAGTCTCTTATTGTAGAACTGCAAAGTGCATCTATATGAGTGTAGAAACAAAGAGGTGGTGTTAATGTTATTGGTAATTGGTGTATATTATCTGAAGTATTTTTGAGTTGTTTTTTATTATTTTTTTTGAGTATTTTTGAGCCAGTAGTCTGCTGAAGCCCCTGACGTCTTGAGTTGCACCATCTAGGTAACACATATGATGTAAATGAAAAAAAAAACATCATCTAAATCTGTGTGTAACAGTGGCAGGCTGTGTGTAACAGCAGGGCAAAACAACCTTTTGAGCATTATATTTTAAGGGATTTTTTTACTATTGATATCATAAGCTATCATAAGGTACTAATCCATTGCTCTATTTAACATTTTTATATTAGCACTTCTTAGGAAGAATATCTTACAGGGAGGGTCAATGCAATTGATTGCCTATATATATCAATTTCAATGAATGCAAAAGTGAAAAGAAACATGCTTGAGAGTGTTTGAAAAGGTGTGTCTGAATGCCCCCAAAAAACTTTCACCCAGTACTCCAGAATTCAATCAAAAGCATAGCTGGAGTCAACCATGTTGTCCATCCTCTTTGCATGTGCATGAAGTGATGTCATTCTAAAATCTGAAAAAGACTTCCTGGATGCCACACATTCATGTATTCCCTACTCAAAGCCACTTCGGCAGGTGTTTGGAGCAGTTCCTCTCCGGTACTGGCACAGTCAATAAGATTGCACCATGGAAATCAATTATCAATCATGGAGGAGAAGAGCTGGTTCGGGGTGAAGATGCACTAAACTGGTGGGGAATTTGGATGCAGCCATGGTGATGGATCCGTAATGGAAAGGACATCCATCTTGTGTGAGTCATTAGAGTCAGTGATTACTCTGCGTAGTTGTATATAGCAAAAAGTATGTGGCTACTTTACAAGACCAGGATTGCCCTTCTCCCTTGTGATGTGTGTTCGCATGGTTCAATATGAAAATGTCACACACACTACTGAACAAACTCAAGAGGCATTTCAGAAAAGAAAGACATCAATAAGCCTTCATGCACAATAAGTATGTGGATTTCCCCATTTAATGTTCTGATATTCTACTGTATACAGTAAACCATCTACTTCTGCATTGACCAACAATCTATAACACTGTTTGGGACTGATTAAAGTGTATATAAAAAAGAATTCCCTGAATTAATTTACGCTTGTACATGCTTCAGTGGAGGAAAAGATAATCCTCCTCCTGGAATGTCACAAAGCTGCAGGAATTAGTTGTGGCTCTTTAGCAAAAACCATATCTAATATTCACAGAATCCTCTTGTTCATTTTAATGACAGTGTTATAAAATATATTACCATTTTATTTTGAGGGCATCAGAATCAATTTATAACACTGATCATGCAAAAATGTTGGGTGAATTTCAGTTGATGATAGGTATTGGGACGAATAAGTTCCAGAAGTTCGGTTTTCTCTTCAACAAGTGAAGAGTATTCTCAGGCGGCTTTAAATCAGGAAATTGACTCGCTAATCTGTAACTTCCTGCCTTTGCTAGCTGATGATCTCCAGGCTTAAGGATGCTCTTCTGGATTTTGATCATTATGAACGTCAGTCTGGTGTGTGTGTGGAGGATTATTCTTGGACAAGATGTTAATGTACATTCCAGAATTCATTCTGCGGCTACCATCACCAATCATATCATCAGATCATCAGATGAAGACCATTGAGACAGTTCCAGAAGCAGCCATGCATGACACTGCTTCCCCCCACCCCCTGCCCCAAAGGTGGAGTGATGTGCTTAGGATCATTCATGCAGCCCCTTGCTTTCTCTGCACATTTCCCATCACTTCCCATCACCTTAACTTTGATTACGTGGCCATAAAACTCTGGTCCGGCTTTACTTATGTTAATCTCTTGTTGAAAACATTGCTTTCCATCATGGTTAGTTCCTTAACACCTACTAATCAACCTTAACAACTTCTCTAATGACACATTTACAGCTTTTTATGTGTTTACAATGACTGCAGCCACCTTCCCTTTATTTTGGCCCAACCTCTGTGAAAAACAGGGATGCAGGCTAGGGATCATAAAGTCAGATCCAAGATACCACCTCAGCAGATATACAATCAATGCGTTTTTACTACAGAACAGCAGAGTTATTTATCATTTGCTAGCTAGGAGGTGGAGAAATGAAGCTGTGTTGAAAATATTTGGTGGTAAAGCAGTCCTGTAGAAGAGATGGTGGTTGTGAACTAGTATTCTTTGTCCTCCTATCAAAGAGTAATCCAGTTCCCATATATGCCCACTCAGGCCACACCAAACACAAGCTATATCTTAATCTCCCTGAGAGCTTGCTCCTCTAACAGTTCTTTCTGAAGTCGGCTAGCTAGGACATGGAACACCACAGGAGCTATAAACTGAATGAAATACATATTAATATACACTGTAGAGCCTGGTAAGTTGTAGTTATAATTGGTTGCCTTGAATGAATTAAGTCAAAGCTCATTTTTTGGGTGTCTAAAATCATACATGGAGTTTAACAGACAACGTGTATACATCACACAAACTATACTGTTGCAGAGACATGAGTTTTTAAGTTATATTATATACTTATATATTAATTATCACAAGAGTGACAAAAATTGCAATGACAATCACAAGCTGAGATGTGAAGGAAAAAGGGTCTTCAGAGTAACATCCACTTACCTCTGGTTCCAGGGTTAGGGTTAGGGTTAGACATCCATCTCTTGGATGTCACTAGTTATGTATCATCAGTTATGTACTGTATCAGCAAACTTGATACATAAAAAAGCATTCACTAGCCAAATCAGGTATCCCATGATAACATTGATCAGAAAAGTTTCTTATCTTTTGTTATCTGACATAAAGTTTATAAAAACAAATAAAAATCTGTTCCAATAATTTTGCTTGTCATTGTACATAGAACTGAAGTGTGTGGGGAAGGACTAACTATTAGGGGATTTATTTGAGGAATATTTAAGCAAGTGAATTCGGTCCTGTGTAACTAATTAACTGTGTAACTCAGGGTTTTCCTGCTGTTACAGTTTAATTAGGGGCATTAAAGCAAATACTTACAGGTTGTTCAAGCTCCAGTCTCTGGTCTATATGGCCAGATACATTACCAGGCTGAAGTGACTCAAATCAGATTTTTTGCCTCAATGCGACACAAATCAGATTTTTCAGGACTGTGTGGATACGTCAAATCCAATCTTTTCAAAACGGGATTTGATTCACTTTCATATGTTGTCCTAGATAATGCCCGTAAATATGTATCCAATTCGTGGACATGCAACGTCAACGTTCCGATTGGATTTCATGTGCTGGTTTCACTGTGCATGCACCATCATTCGGTGTTAACATGGCAGCAGAAGCAAATGGGCGGTTAAAGCCTGTAAACAGTAGAAAAGCAATGAAGCCTTTTTTATCTTCACTTTGCTCTAACAATGAACAACTGAGAACTGCTCACAGTATATTATCTTTGCAGTGAAGGCTTGTTCTGTTTTTTTGCTGTTCATGACGCACATATTCATTCATGGCATTACTGATTCGTTCGCATTAATGGCGGATGGACATAAATGGACAGTAATGGTTACTTTATTACACAAATGTGGACTATCATGATAGAGAGATTAGATCTGAGCAAAAAATCAGACTTGAGTAATGAGGCTTGTAATGTGAACATAGACTATGACTCCAGTGGCATAACTTCTGGGTCTCTCTTTTAATTCATAATTCATCAGGGTTAGGATGTAACAGAATACAAGTATTAGGTGTACGTATTAAGGATACAGAAATAAGGCATCCATGTTCATTCCAAGTTACAGTTTATAAACATACCACCGTTACCTTTTACCTTTTTAGGAAATGATTTTGGGCATCATATATTCCTGTTAAAAGAAAACATAGATCATCCAATTTAAACATTTAGGTTAGCATAGCTTCAACTTTGATTGAGAATTAACAGTAGTGAGTAAACAAGCAAAACCATTTAATGTTAATACAAACACTACCTTACGAAAGATCCACTGTTCTACTTGAATGCCTCTGTGTGGTACAACACTATTATGATCTTACAATGCTTCTAAATGCGGCTGAAGTTTAGTTAATGTTGTGTTGACGGACCAATAATCAAGGTTCATATTATTTCAGACTGATCTCATTTATGGAGATGATGATCTTGGTTGCAGCTTAAGAACAAACATTTTAACACTGTCGTTTAAATCTAAGCAAACGATTGTATTCAGAACTAAAACCTACACTTTCAAAGTGCAGTAAAATGCTAATTGGTTTTGCGCTCTGTTATGTACAGTGTGCCAAAGGCAAAGCTATTTCAGACAGTGGAATTTAAAGATTTATGGAATTGAAAAGAGACTGCACTGTAAAAAAATCTGCTTAGTAATGTCATCTGAGTCAAATACGCAAAAAGTGTTTTTCTAACCATAGCTGCTGTTTGTACAGTGTTTTTAATAGACTTTATTATGGCTAAGAATATGCGTTCAAAGAGATCTTCTAGGTAGATGCTATAAAACACAGTAGTCACAAACCCTGTTTTCTGTAGCTTTGTACGTAAAGTCTTGTTCCAACAACAGTCTGCGACACCTGCTGCCACAAATTACATTCAGCTGAAGTCCTCAAATGGCTAGATGAAAGGTGTTAGTGTTACGTAAGAGCCCAAGCAGCATGTTAGATGGATGTTGGAAGGGAACTCTGTAGAAAAGTAGATCTCCAGGAAGAGGCTGGGTGACTCCTGCTAAAGAGGAACCCCTATTAGTTCCGTAAAGAACCTTTCAGTAGAAGAGACTTGAAATGCTACTATGTTAAATAAAATTATTTGTATCAATTATTATTAATAATATTAATAATATTCATATTACTATTAT
This sequence comes from Semaprochilodus insignis, assembly GCA_034552555.1. Classification (NCBI taxonomy): domain Eukaryota; kingdom Metazoa; phylum Chordata; class Actinopteri; order Characiformes; family Prochilodontidae; genus Semaprochilodus; species Semaprochilodus insignis. The sequence continues at coordinate 16,222,780 of CM067480.1, read as the reverse complement.
AAGCTACCCTAACTCCTTAAATTAGCAGCAGAAGAAAAGTGCGAGTAAAGTAAATGCGCACCTGTCGCCTATGTCTCACACAGCTTTACAAAAACGAACAAGGTTTTCATTAAATTTACAAGCAACGTAAAGCAAAGCGATAAGTGGTGAAGAGTGCTGGGCTGGTCTGGACAGAAGTTCTTCCCGTTCATGTCAAAGGGGAAAGAACCCTGAACATCTCTCCAAGATGGCTGCTCAATAACCTTTTATCCAGGGAGGTGCCCTTAAGTGGTCAATCATCTACCTGCATACAATGAAACAGAGGGAAGACACACAAAATGGCCACTAACAGACAAAAGGAAAGGCGTGTTAGATCGAGGTTGGAAGGAAATTCTGCAGGAAAGTAGATTTCCAGGAAGGGGGTTGATAACTCCTGCTAAAGAAGAACCACTTTTAGTTCCTTACAGAACCTTTCCGTAGATAAGACTTGAAAAATTATTGTTATTATCACTAGGGTAGTGAGGCAGGGTGCGAGTGCGGAGTAGATTTATTCAGGATAGTTCAACACTCATAACAGTCAAAACAGGCAAGGGTCAGCACACAGAGAGGCAGCAACAGCGAGTGGTGATAAATCAGTAATCATAACCAAGGACAAAGTAAGGGTCAGCAGCACAGAAAATAAAGAATAGAAATAAATAACTGATCAGACGTCACGATAGACACCAGTCAGACACCAAAATAGGGTATACTTGTGAGCTGATGAGTCCAAGACAAAGCTACAGGTGTTGTTATTATTTATTTTTTGGAAATAAGACATGTACATGTGAAGAAGCTCAAGCTTCACTCTTTTCACAGTAGCTATAAAATGCAATCTGTTGCAATGCAACCTGTTTTAGAGGAGGTCACTCAAATGAGCATGCATTTTTTTCTTCAGTATGTTTGAAATGTGTACAATTTATAAACCCAACAAAAACTATATTCTAAGACTATGAATCTGATCTCTTTGTAGGATAGTAAGTCTTAAAAAGTCTTTTTATTAAATTTTTTTGTTGTGTGAGACTGTTTGATATGAGGTAAGCTGCAGTTGTTCTATCTGATTAATCTCAGCATGGTCGTTACTGTGGAGAGGTGTGAATTGTTTTCACTGCAGCAGGTTCTCTCCCCTCCCTTTTTTACCCATCATTGCTTGCTCGCAGTTCACACACTGATAACAGAGTTATGGAAAAACATCATTTATCATATTAAATATCGTTATTAAAATATCATATCGCTAGGGGTTCAACTTCTGCATACTCGAAAAACAAAGGTCTTTAAATGCTTCTCGGTGCAGACATACCTGACTAGACATAAAACCGTTATTGCTATAAATATGTCACTTAAATATGTCATACAGAAAAATAACATCAAGTTCAACATCTGATTCATTTATGATATTGCTCTGAATAACCCTTTATGGTACCTTTATTTTTAACAGTGTAATTTAAAGGCTCTGCATCAATTCTAGGCTTCTTCTAGGGATGCACCAATGTGGGAATTATGTTACATACAATACCGATACACGTTATTTTTTTTACATATTTTATGTCTATTTTCTATTAGATTAGCACAGTAGCCAAGCCTCACCTAAAATTTCTATTCTATTAAGGAAGTATTTGCTGGTTTTGATATGATTCTGATATCTCCATGCATCTCTAATTCCTCTTAAAATCAAACATCCAAGCCGACTATTCAGAAACCTTTTATTTTTAAGAGCATATAGTGCAAAATGTTGTAAGCTGTGAAAGCATTTGCTATACAGAGTGCTTGAATCGTGCCTGTTTTCTTCCAGTGCCCTTGACACAAAGTCTTAAAATGAGCATCTGAGCCTTGTGGGAGATATAATCACACGGCTCCATCATGATTCCTTAAACCAATCTTGCATTGTGGGAAGGTGGCGACAGACTTATCATCCACAGCTACTCTGATACTGCAGGTCTGCGAACCCAACTCTGATCCCAATACAAAACCTTTTGAAATACAGCAAGCCCAGGGGGAAATGAGAGCCCAAACAGGGACCTAATCACTGTCTACTCCAGGGAGGATATAAAATGGGAAGGAAAATCCAATTTTACCCTATTTCTTCTCTGAGGTTACTGCTACCCAAATAAATCATTTGTTGAAGCCTGAAAGGAAGAAGAAGCCTCAAAGCTCATTTGAAATGTAATTATATCTGTCCTTTCATGAACATACAGTACACCTGGCCCGTGTGTGAGGTATATTCTGTGTGAGTACAGTATATCTGCACTCTTTTATTGGCTTTTTAAGGCTCTGGAGGCATGTAGATACTCAACAGTACAATCTCAGCACATGGTGAGGCAAGTGCTAGAGGCAGTTTTTAATGTGACACTGGTTACACTGATGTGAATTTTCTGGAACATCCCAAGAGTTATATTAATATAAGTGTAAATGTCATAAGTCAGAAAAATATGCATGGCATTGTTATTTGTGTCTACTGTTCCCAAGTAATAAATGTCATTTCGAAGCTCAATATTAGATGTTGGAGAGTTGTTCCTGACACTTCAAAGTTGGGAATGTAGCTCAATTCAGACATTCAAGTGCAGATGCAAGAAGTAAAAGGCATCACTCCAACCCTCCACTTGTCAATAAGCATATGCAAATCTATCAGTTTTCATATTCTCTAGTCTTTCAAGCGGGTCTCCCCTCATGGTGCTTGCCCATCCCACTTACCACCCCTTCCCATCTGCAGAACCTATAATGTGACACAAGACTTGAAGGAAAAAGAATGTGTCTATACTTACTCTTGAAATGAAGAGTTAAGTATATTATTTATTTCGTGCTATTAATTCAAACATCATAATCATGTGAATGCAGTTTCCAATTTTCATCATAGATACCCAGTGAGAGCAACAGTTGCTGCATCTTCGCTCTCATGCCTCTACTTGATGTCTTGTTGATTATTAATATCCATTTCCTCTTAAGGGTACTGCAAGCACTATCTAGTGTAGTCTCCCAAATGTATCCTTCAGTGCTTACCGTACTGCTATTACTGTGTTGTGTTTATTCACTTACTCACCTGCATTTTTATTTATGTTTCGGTTTTTGACAATATGATGTTTTGTAGGTTTTGCTTTAACAGCAATACATACACTCACTGGCCACTTCATTAGATACACCTCCTTGTATCTACATTCATTGTTCATTTTATCAGCTCCACTTACCATATAGGAGCACTTTGTAGCTACAATTACGGACTGTAGTCCATCTGATCCTCTGGTGTGCTGGTGTGGAGTGGATCAGACACAGCAGTGCTGTTGGAGTTTTTAAACTCCCAAATAATACATGCTCTTTGATGGTCCTGTGGGAGTCCTGCCCATTAAAGAACTGAGTAAAAAGGTGCTAAGAAAGTATGCAGAGCGACAGATGGACTACAGTCTGTAATTGTAGAGCTACAAAGTGCACGTATATGGTAAGTGGAGCTGATAAAATGGACAGTGAGTGTAGATACAAGAAAGTGTACTTAATGATGTAGCTGGTATGCGTATTTGTGTGTGTGTTGGTCAGGTTGGTGCGAAATCTCGTTCATATACTCACATTGTGGGGACGTTTTATCCTTGTGGGAACCACAAGTACATTGTAAATCATTCACTTTTAAGGTCTGGATAAGGTTAGGCTCAGAGTTTATAGTAAAGTTTAGGCTAGTCTATTAGAACCTAATTGAGGTCTATGTAATTACATAATTCATAGCAACAAACTTGTGTGTGTATGCCTGCTTTGCAGTGTGTGTGCTTGAAGCTTATGTTAGCTTATAAAATATTTTTGGTTCTAACATTCTAGGTAATCATTTCTATAATCTAGCAGTATGGCCTATAGAGTGATAACATCCTATTACAGCAGAAATTGGGAATAGCACTCAGGTTTAAATTCAGAGCAGTAGAATATATGTATTGTAAAGTTATGTAAAGTTGTATAAACACAACTGATCAACACAGGCTATGTATGTTGTTTGCTTCTGTATTCAGTGGTTAGAGGACTGTATAGGTAATTTACTGCATGTACATAATGCATATGTACTAAATCAAGAGATATTGTCCAGTGAGTGTAATCTGACACACAAACATAGACAGAATTCCCCCAGTCCCCTGAATCCCAGTGTGTGGCATGAAAATGCCACCCGGCCCCTCCCTGCCATGACTGGTAAAAAAACAGTTTGAATCTGTAATAGTTTAATGGAGAATAACATACACACTAAAAAGTAATACCTGAAACACACAGTTTTCCTATTTTAATGATTTGCCTCACTCCCCCTTTCAAATGAAATGCATTTCATTTCTTTATATGTAAATGCAATTAATGGGCTCACCCGGAATATTACACAGAGCTGGTAAATGAAACACATAAATCTCTGCATGCAGGACATTTTGCATTATAGGCCATCTTTTCTCTTGCTCTCCTTTACGCCTGCACACACACACACGCATACACATTCACACACACACATGCACACAGACAAAAGATTGATTGTCATAATGAACTTTAGAATTTCCAAATTTCATAGTCTGAATAAAATCTGCCAACTCCATTAATAAACCAACGACAGACTTCTCTTGATGTCATCATTATTGAGCTTTTATCATAAAAAAGAGGAGCCAGAATAAATTGCCATCATATTTCTTTTTCTGCACATTCACCATTCTATGAGATGATTTTCAAAGGATAGTGAGAAGACTGATTTTCAATTTGGAGAGTTACTGGTGTGTTAGATTGCAATTATCTTGAACAAAGCCACGGATGGTTTGTGAAGTTGATATTGCCAAACATAAAACACATGAGGTAATACCGTATATGATAATGAAATCTAGGCCTAGAATAAGTATATCACTAAACCGTAGATAGATGGTCTGCTAGAACACTTGAGTGTCCACCAATACACAGGAGAGGTACCATACAGACCTTGTGGGCTACACCTACTGACCACTTCATAAGATACACCTCCTCATACATTATAGTCCACTATGCTCTATATATGCTCTGAAAGTGCAGTATATATATTTGTGCAACTATTATTTAGTATAAGGAATCAACCGACAGGAATGAAACTTGGTGAGTAGGTTTGACATCGTGAGACATACAAGCAATTCAACCTTCACACTCGGCTGTGCATGTGGCGTAAGCAAGGATTGGCCTCATCACTGTACCTGACTGACCCAACAGCTACGATTGCAGACATTTAGCGAGCAGTGATACCCTCCCTGAGTCATCCTGTTAGCGCCAGCACCACTGGCAGATGGCTGCTTGACACAGAACTACATACATGCAGTTACAACGACTGCCCTTGACACCATGTCAATGTCGAACGGTCTAATAAAGTGGAAAATGAATGCAGATATAAGAATGTGTACCTTATGAAGTGGCTGGTGGGTGTATATATCCAGTGAAAATGACATAACTGTATAACTCCAACTGTATAACTGCACAATTGCATAATGGGAGAGACCGTGGACGTATTATAGTTGAACCCTTACGCAATTGTTTAATTGATCATATTTTAAAATAATATTTTGCCAAACAAATTCTGGGAACATCTTTCCCTCCGCAGTGTAACAAACTGGGTAGCCTGGCTGGGTTTGCACACAATACTCTTGCAGCTAGAATTAATTTAAGAGAAATGCATTAAACACCCTTAAGAAATTGAAAATCATCTCTCTTTATTCCTGAAGAACACCCGTGGGAAATTGAAAAACAGGCAGCTTTGCAGTGAGTATGGAATCGTGCCTTGCTGAGAATTGGCTTTGTTACCTCATTAACAGGATTAGAATCATCCATGCAAGGATTTTACTCAGATAATGTCACCTCAAATGAGGACTTAATGTCTTACCCACAATCCTGCCCAAAAACACTGTACAATTATGTACTGTCATTGCTTTCCTTAATCAATGCAAATGAGGCAACTAAAAACAGGGATGTTTGTTTATAGAAGCTGTTCTGCAAAGGAAGTGACCTGAAAAGAATTTTAAAAAATCTTCTTTAAGCCACAAATTAATAATAAATATATATATATACCATCTATGTTGAATAATACATTGTCAAATCTTTTATTTATTGTTTTTATGCCCAAGAAAATATTAAAAAACCTTAAGAACATCTCTAAACCTCAACACTCAGTAAGAATGTGAAGATCTAAGTACATGCTCAATTATGCTATTTGTTAACACCTTCGTGCTGCTCTATTTCTAAACACACCCCTAAAATGAGCTTAGTCTAACAAGTACAAATCCTTGCTGGTGAAGTTGGATGAATTCATTCTGGCCCATGCTGGTTAGTGATGGACTGGTGCTGGTTTAACAGGTCAACCAGTAGGGCAGTGCAGGTGAAGCTGGTTAACCAACTTGTTATTGACCTGTTGAGTTTATTGTGAAGAGAATAACTGAAGATTCTTTGAATCTTGAGTCACTGCTTTCTGCTTTATCAGCTTCTCTTTTTCAGAATTGAGTTTCTGTCGCTTTTTTATTGGTGTAAATATTCAACAACTGCAACACAAGTCAGCAAATCACATCACTACTACGTTTTGAGTTGTGATCCATTGCTCCATTTCCATTCCATTCCATGTAAATTTTGAGAAAAGAACATTACATGGATATATTCTATGAAGCATTTTCATATGTAGCTCTCTAGTTCCTCTTGAGGTGATTTAGGGACATTTTTAAAGTCTGGATTGAAATATATTAGTACACTTGTTATTAGAGATGGAGAGTCCATTAAGGTCCATTAAGGCATTTCATACATTTGTTTGTACAGATAACTTCTCATCAGTAGTAACAGGCCGGTTGGGATTGATCTGCAGAGTTAAACTCGACTCCAGTTACTCTTTATGTTACACAAATGTTTCCTAAATATTATTGTTTAATATACTTATGTAGGATTAGAGGATCAGCAGCAGGACATCTATTCACTCATCATCCCACAGGTATTGTTTCTCACCAACACACTAAAATGGATAAATTTCATGGGGATAATTGTTCCTACCTACAAATATCACGCGTATAGTTCACAATTTTTCGCTCATGCTCACAGCACTACTGCCAAGACCTGGACAGAGCCCATAGGACATTTGCATACACCTATTCCAAGTGGTGTTCTGATTACAGAAAGGTTTCTTTCAGTTTTTAATCTGTTTTTAATACGTACACATGTAAATATTATTCCGAGATTGCTGTAGAGTGACTTTATCTAAAGCTACAGTAAAGTTAATGACTTTAGCTTTTTATTTTTACATGATTCCTGCAGCTGGTGGAGGTGAAGCTCCAGCATAAGGTCGTCTATAGTCGGCTGGAGTCTGAGCACTGGTGGATGCTCAGTAACGACTTTTATCATGCCTGTTCACTGGAGGCGAGGCTACATCATTGGAGTATGTGAACTTATTGCAGTGTGATGTTCTACAGTCTGTTTTTCAACCTCGTGTTTGTATTGCATTCCTAGCTCCCTCCCCAGTTCTTTACAGCAGTCAGTGCAGTGGCCTGCATCAAGGTAAGGCTATGAACTCCGCTGGACGAGAACACTTTGGCAACCAGTTTGTCTCGTTCTGCTAGTTTTGTTCATCGTCATTGTTCATATCACTGAGGCAAAGTTCTACCTCCGCGAGTCATCCAGGTCCTCAGTGCAGGATATTTTACTGGTTAATATTTTCTCTTGTGTTTTTGCATCTAAAGTGACGTTTTCTAAATATTTTACATTGTCATCAATGTTTTTTCTACATTTGTGTTTTGCAGCAAACTTAGATGTCCAGCACATTTAAAGGCGTCACTGTGGATGCAGACGGGCGTTTCCGGGCTCACGCCCAAGTGCTTGAGACTCCAGCGCCCATGTTTTCCAGACCAAGAGGACCACCACCAGGCTTTTAAACAACCACAGGACCATTTGCGCATCTTTTTAATGTTATTTAATATTATAGTGTTTTTTTCAGAATTTCTGAGAATATGTTTAATTATATATGTTTGTATTTTTCAGGAGCAGTCAGGTTAATCTACAGGAGCATGGAAGTGGACCATCTTGTCTATGTTTCCACAATGTTGACAGTTTTCTTCTCAAGGTTTGTTCCTCTTAGGGAGATTTTCCTGTCGCCCTTGACTTGCTCACTTGGGGTTTGGACCCGGATTTCTGTTTGTGTGAACTACTAAGGGCTATAACAATAGGCACATTTCACAATGCAATATCAATTTTGATATGTATCACAATATGATACATTTTAGATATGGAATTAGAAAAGAAATGCAGATTAGATAAGAAAAGTGTCTGTAAAAAACAAGTGTGGGGTTTTCTGATCTGATGTGTATCTGAATTTCACGTTGTTCAGTATGTCAGCACAGAATTACCATTTGGTCTACCACTGTTTTCCTTTCGTTATTGTACACGACATTTCGTACAGCTTGGCTAATCAACTATTCCAAGTAGGCTAACCAAAATGTTTTTTCCAATTCCTGATCAGTGAAGTTTTCCTTCCATGTTTGGTTATTACATTTTGGAATATAATGAATTATGGTAAATAGAGCCATATAAATCATCCCCATCATCACGCATTGAACAGCATAAAATCGAACTGTATTAGGTTTACTGTGCATGTCGTCTCTCTACTCACCTGTTGAAAATTTTCATGTTTTCAAGTATATCGTTACACCACTAGTTAATGCCCAAAGTAACTTAAGTGATGTGTAAATAAATTTGTTTTGAAAAGAATCTCAGCAGAAGTCTTCCCTCTAATTACATTTCTGCAAATTGTTGCCACAGTATCTGTTATGACATTCCACAGAGTCTTACAACAGCAACAACAGTAAAGTAAGTACTTTCTTTTTCCTGTTGGGGTATCTTATATTTCTTATTATTAATCAAAACTACATCCATCCAAGTAAATGTCATTATAATCAGATAATAAAACTGACGTGTCAAAGCAAATTTAATCCTGTATAATGAATCATATGATCCTACTAATTAAATCCGTGTTGTGAGGCCACAATTAAAAAATATAAATAATATCTATTAGAAGTAGACAGAAGCAATGTTGCACTTTTTGTAATGACACATGCAGGGTTCTTCAAGTGCTGACATTGTCTACAATAGGCTAATGTAATTTTTAAGGATAACGATATCATTGCCATGTTATTGCTCACCTCTGGTTGGACATGATTTATGTTTTTGATGGTCACCTGAAAAATAACTTACATATATAGTAGATAGATAGACAGGTAAATAACTCCAAAAACAATCACACAGATACAGACCCAGCTTCAGAATTTGCTCACTTCACGCCTGTGCTGTTTTATAGATTTGTCAGTAAAAACTGATTTGATATTTTCATTTTAAAATATTGAGTTTATTGATCTTCTAATAGTAAACTACAAAATCCCAATATTAACTTGTTATTTGAAGTTCAATAACTTCAAAATAAACTAAAATAAAAACAAACAGGTGTCATGCTTCTGGGTCTCCCCGGCTCCGCCGCTCCTCCGGACTCAACTTCCCCGAGTGCGTCACCCGATGACGTCACACCCACATGTCTCCAGTCTTCCAAGCACTTCCGCTCTAGGTCACCAGAATTCTAACCCAGCTGAATTCAATCACCTGTCTGCATTTAAGCCCATGACCATCTAAACCAGCACTATACCAGCTTAAACCAACATAGACCACCTTAACCCAGCACGGAATCCATGCTGGTGTCTGCTATCTCTTTCAGTAGACCAAGCTTAACTTCTCATTCAAAGCCCAGAGAACTGAACTTTTTTTTTTTATTTTGGACAAATTCTTAAAAGCCCTCTAACCAAATAAGTCCCAGCTTTTGCAACCTCTAGAATTTCTAGCTAACTCAGAAAAATACCTGTGATTTTGCATGGGTGAGTGCATGGCATGGGCCCCTCCCCACTCCCATACTGCTTTCCTCTAATTGGAGGAACCCAGATGGTAAGCTGTGATCATTAATGGGGTTTTACTGCAAATGAAAGCCCCTTGGAGGAGACAGATGAGCATATTGGTGATACAGTTTTAAATTTAGGCACAGCATTGCAAATGCTTGTTTTTCTTATTTTCAATATTGTATGTAAATGGTTACTATCCAGAGATTGCAAGGAAGGCCTCAAACTAAATTGTACACCATATGTCCCAGTGTTATTAGCAATGTTTTGTTTGGCGTTAATAAAGCAGTTCAGAGATGGTGTGCAGATCTAGGACCAGACAACTCCTTGTTTTATGATTCATGAATATGATGAATTATAAGCAGATGAGATGTTTTATGAATACCAGCAAAAAGCACAAAAGATGGTGCATTTGTATTTCTATATTTATATTTGTCGTTCACATGGTCCTGCCCATACAGGAAATTATACACTGTTGTATAATCATACATTATGGATTAATCTCAGGATGTTAAAAGTATTAAAATGCACTTATTGAAGTAGATGGTGGGCATGGTCTGCAGATAGGAGACCACTGTTCATTCTGTGTTTTATCCATTTAGACATCTTTTCAATTAGATTTTTGGTACACATTGCATTCAGACTTCAAACTAACTGTAGCAAAGTTCATTCGAAAGTAGACCGAGATAAACATCTTTAGGGATCTTGGCCCACTAATTTGGTGCACCCCAGGGTGCCACCACCTGTCAAGTGTGAACACATATACTAAGCCCTGCACTGTGCGTTCCTGCTGTCTCTACACCACATGCAATAAGCCCCCCTTCATGTTACCCAGACTTTTTCTTGCCATAGATGTAAATCAGAATTCTGGCCCAAATCTGTCACGAGTCTCAGAGCTGGAAATGAATACTGGTTAAAATGTATGTATGTATGTAAAAGAGGAGGAATGTTTCCTTGAGGCATTTAGTTGATAATATAAAATATTAAGTAAAAAAACGTCCTTTATAGAGATCGCCCTCATTTTCAATATGATATAATTGACCAGTGTATTTTGGGGGCTTTAAAAGGAGGTGTGATTTACTGCACTGTCTCAACATAACATTAAAACTAATAATAAAAAAGAACAAGGATGACAAATCAAGAACAACAGTAGCTTTTAGGGTTTCAGTGTCACATCACAACAAAGTCATCAGCAGAAATAAATTATTAAGCATCAGTAGACTCTCCAGCAACTCACTGCCGCCTACCAATGAACTTAACAGCTGACTACCCTGCATATATCAACCCTGTGCCCATTTCCCCAGCTGTTCTCAGAGAAACCAATATAGCAAAGCCAGAATGGTGTAATAAAGCCAACTCAGCTTGCAGGAGGTTACTACTTCTGTATGCTCCCACATAAGATGTTCTTCACACTAACTTTGCTGATGAACAAAGTCAAGTGACTGAAAGTTGGCCACCATCATTTGGAACATCAAGGACGTTATTGTTTGTCCAACTAATCTCCATTTCGAGTCCATATATGAACATACAATAAAGGGAACACACTATAGCTAATAACTGATAAAACACACCTCTGATAACAGGTTGGATGCTAACTGGTTTACTAACAGGTTTGCTTCTTTCCTATTGTTTACAGTGGCTAGAAAGAGTGAGGCCTCATCACTGCCTTCCATTGTCGGTTGAGTGAATCTGCCACCCCTCATCAGTCATTCAGTTCTTCGCTTGCACACTTAAATCCCTCAAGTCTTCGAGACTGGAGAAAAGAGGACAAAGGATGACAGAAGGGGCTCTCTCACTCCAGACTGTGGAGGCACCAGGATCAAATGTATCCGGTCCATATGCACTTGGGACCAACTCTCTCTGGTTGTTCCAACACAATCCAGAGATTTCATGGATTTGCAGGGAGATATTACCTGGTCCTCTACATGTACAGGCTGTTCATTGCCAGTGTACTTAACCTTCCACAGAAGGCCCAGCAACTGCAGACGTCATTGACATCCTCTCGATCACCTTGAAGAGATGTTTATCAAGGTCAAGAGCAATGAACTACTCCCTCATGGATCTGTGGAACTGTGATATTGACCTTGTATCTGGTGCAAGACCTTCATGCTCAAAGGCCGACCTGCTGTTAGTAAAGAAGAGTGGAGGAGTATATTGATTAGGCTCCTAGGTCAGGATATGTTTGTTCCTTATCCACTTCATTTGCTTTAGTCACAGTTTTCTTAGTGGAGAGAAGTAGTGAACTGAGCAAAGACATAAAGTACAAGCCAAACGTCATTGAAGGAAGGCTCCTGAATATCAGCCCTGAGGACAGTGTATGACTTTTGACTAAGGATATTAACCTCTGTCTATCCTTTAAGATACCACGCTCCTCTTTATTAGAGCACATGAGAACATGAAAAGGATTTATCCAGGTAAAACATAGACCGCAGCTCCCATTTCAGTATAGACTCTGTGTACATGTCCACAGGCTAGTGCTGCAAGGTCCCCTGCAGGGATGCCAAGGAAGCCTTGAACTAATGACCTCTGTCCTTTTCTATTGATGCATCTCCAACCTATGAAGTAAGGACTCTTGCCGAAGATAGAATCATCTTCAGTACTTCACAGAAGGGCTATGATCCAGAGGAGATATCCTGGGTGCCTGTTGAGGACATCCTAGATCCAATGGTGAAAACTATGTTCAAAACTGTGCTACCGTGGACACCTCTTGGGCTCATTTTCCAGTTCTTCAGGAGCAACTCCTGGAGGACACTGCAAATAGACTGTTCAAAAAGTTTGTTAATGTAACATGGTCTTTGCATCCACTGATCTGAATTGTCTTCTCAGATTATTCTTTTGTCTATTCCAGGTGAGAAAAGTAGGCCTTCAAAGTATTGTGGTACTTTATGTAAGATGTGTCTATTTTATTGTGCTCATTTTGTTAACATCAACATAAACTGGAAATCAGAATACACTTTCTTCCTTAATGTGAGGCATTTCTGCGTGGGAAATGATTGTGGGTGGGAAATTATTAATTATTCTTTTGGTATTTGATCCAAGTTCGGAAAGTGGGCATTCTGGAAACAAAAACAAACTCTGACGAACTCTGAAGTACTACAATTTTTTGAGGTGTATTTTCTGTTGTTTCTGACACATGGTTNATTATTAATTATTCTTTTGGTATTTGATCCAAGTTCGGAAAGTGGGCATTCTGGAAACAAAAACAAACTCTGACGAACTCTGAAGTACTACAATTTTTTGAGGTGTATTCTCTGTTGTTTCTGACACATGGTTCTTAATGATCATAACTGCTGATAGATTTTAATGTGTATTTTTAAACTTTTTAAGACATAAATCAGGCAGTATGCCAGTTGTTAGCATTCACACTTTCATTGCAACAGCAAGAGAAAAAAAACTTGTCAGATTATTAAAATGGTCAGATTATATAAATCCTTATTATATCATTAACTAAGGTGTGGGCAAGAGATTTCTGCAAACATCTAGAAGCAGAGGTCATTCAGGCTCAATGATAAGCCAGCAAAGCCAGAGTTGACTTTGTGCATCATAAAAAAAAATCATAATCACTTTCTAATTTTCTTGGCATTTTTTTCATCCCCTTTTTTCTGTGATTACCTCTTATTTAATATTTATTTACTACACGAGGATGAACAAGGTGGCTAAATAGAGGAAATAAAAAGAGAAAATGTTGTATGACAATCATGACAGTCAACTATGTTGACGTTAGTTATGTAACCTAATGTTCTGTCAACGTTTGTCAAAGCCCACCTGCTCGGATATCTCCTCATCCTCCTTAACTAGCTTTTTTTTTTTACCTTTGTTATTCTGCAGCTTGCAGCTGCTGTTCATCTTCACATAATTCATGTACAAAAACTGAAACTTCAAGGTATTACTGAAAAAAACCCCATCATATTGGATATGTATTCAGAAAAGTACAGGTAGCCAGTACAAACATACACTAAGTACTGTATTTACTGTTATGTCACATATTAGCAGGAAAGTAACTAAGTCTCTCAAGTTAAATGAGCTTAAAATGGTACAAATATACTAAATATTAAAAGTTTGTAGATGCCTGCTCCTACAATGTTTCTTCTGAAATCAAAGGTAATCATGCTTTTCAGTAGAGATCATACAAGCTATGGCTGCACAACTGAACACCTGTTTCAGCAAAGGGTGCACTTTAAAGTGGCTAAATTCACTAATCAGAAGGGCTGTCTGCATACTTTGGATATACAGGGTACATAAGAGTCTTAAACAGTATGTACCCTTTGATCACCTAGAAATCAAACTCAAAGTGGCATGTAAAAGAAAGAAATAACTCTTTCTATTGCTTTCGAGGTCTTTACCATTGAGTTAAAGATATTTAGAATTTACTTTCCTGTCCAAAAACAAACAACAGTGAAATGAAATCCTGTCATTGAATGTTTTACTGTGTCCCTTTTTAGTTTATTAGATATTAACTAGCAATCTATTGTAACTGGGCCTCCATGCACACATGCCATATGGCTTAGCAATTGTAAGAAACAGGCAAAAACAGATTACACAAATCAGACAGAAATCACCAGCCAAAGAGATGTTGAAATGGAAATAAAATGCCTTTATTTTATATTGATTCGTTTTTTTATATAAAAAGTACTTACATTTAATACATTTTGTCCAAAATACGAGCAGCCGAACAACATATAAATCAAATACAAAATTATAAAATCTTTTGTACTGTATCTTATTAACGTCCCTCTCTTAAAGTAACAGACAAAAGGATTTCATTCATAACACTCTAAACTCTCTCCAAACCAGTCAAGTTAGATTAAACCCCGTATCACATCCCGTCTGAGAAATTCCAGCCATCGGTAACCTAGTTCTACCGTCACTGATGTTGAGCACTAGTTTGCAGTGAGTTTTAGTTTGCCTTTTGATCAGCAAGACTTCAAAACAAGATGAATTACTGGAAGTGTCCTTCAAACACCAGACACGACTTCTGACAGATTATAAAGTTCACTAGATGGATTGCAGTTTGTTGCCACAGGGCTGAAACATCTTGTAAAAAGATCACTGAATGTATTCTCGCAAACTGTCCACTAAATATTGGGTTCCTCCAACATGTCGTGTGGTTGAGCTGGATGAACAGACTGTATTTCATATTTGCAGCATTATTTTCATTGACAGAAAGCAAAACACTTGGATGGAAAGTGATATGACTGGGCAGTTTGTTATTATAAGCACACATATATAACTGAGGATGATAATAGATGAATTAAGTCTAAATGCAATGTATATCAGTAGCCCTCTGTAGAGACAAAAATACATAAAGAAAAAATTAAAACAAACCAATGAAAAAACACTCCACCTTGAACTGATGAACAACAAAAGATGGATTATTAAGCATCGTTTGAGTATAAATGAGTTGAATATTGGAAGGAAATAGGAAAAAATGCGATGGGGTAATACAAAATAAATGGCATGACTAGGACAAAGAAACTCAGAAGGTTTGTGCCACACAGTTGCTGAGCCAACAATATAAAGCAAAATACATAGTTTGAGAAGGAAACAATCTCTTTTGCTACTGTAATTTTCTTGTTATGGATCAGCAATTTCTCAATCAGCAGCTTTATATATAGTGCAGTTTGTGTATGTATACCATGAATGAAAAAAAACAAAAGAAAAACAAACAACAAACAGCAAACAAATACCAAAACGAAAAGAAAATGGAGAGGACAAGTATGGAGTCCAAAGCACAGACATGAAGAGGTAACGCTGATGTCGAACATAGAAGCAACCCTAGTTGAGTTAGCAGAACCTGATAGGAAATAGAAAATTCTTTTTCTCCATGTGTTTTATACATTTTGTACATTGACGTAAAAAAAAGAGTAGAAAGTGTAAAGTCAGGCTATGCGGCGGTTTCTCGAATCGTCCCCTCAAGTTTCTTTGGGAGTAGCTCTCTTCTTTCATCAATGCTGATGACCGGCTTCCGACAGTTCTGACCGTCAATGTATATCTTAGCATACATTGGGTTGGAGTAATTCATAGGCTGCAGGGAGAGACGTTGAGAAGCATTTCAAACAGATAATACTCATTAGCTATTCACGTACAGTGAATGAAAAGAGTTCTAGATCACATTACTCTTATTGGCTAAAGGTTAAGAAATGTAGAAAACCAGGCAAGCACAAACTGCATGCAATGCACAAGCACTGATGACCACCGAACCCACGCCAGGCATGCAATAGATACAAGTCACAAAGAGGGACAGAGGGCTTCACCTGTCCAGGTATAACTTCTTTAGGGACAGAGTGTATGTTCAGAGTACGAGGGTCACTGGATTTTACACACCACCCCTGTAACACACATTCTCTGCCTTAAAAACTGTCCAAACATCCTACTATTTAGACCTTAAGCCTTTTTTTCATTCCATACAGCATGTAAAGGTTTAGCAGAGTAAACAGTTAGTCAGAATAAACAGGAGGAGGCAGTAAGGGTGCAAGATTTGTTAATGAAATCACAGCAGCACTAATAAACTACTGCACATTTCCACAACACATCCTACAGTGGGCTCCAACATACTGTAATTATGAACACTGAAAATAAGCATTAATAGGGCCTCTATAATGTATTACTTCTTAATGCTGTATGACGTTTAGTCATTTAGTGATTACTTGCTAACTAAAAACTACTGATAATTCTAAAGTACTCCAGTGCTTATGCATTTATAAAACATGTAGGTAGCCTTCAAATAACGTGGGACCCAGTCCCTGTTAGAATAAAGACAAAAGTATCACAAAGCATCAGTAATATTCTAAAATGCAATTGATGTCAACTATGTAAGTGGCACCCTGGATGAAAAGATACAAAAAAGCCCAAGGATCTAAGTCTCCTACTGCATCCCTGGATTAATGAGTCTTGTTCTCCTGAGCACTAGAGAGCGAGAGCATCACACGCTGTTATTTAAAGACATGAGCCCACAGTTGCTGAGTTCATCATTTGAGCAGCCATAATAATGTTGTAACCGCTTCACACACAAACCTTATGTGGATCCAGTGTGAAATTTGGTTTGAGAAGGCTTCCAGCATCTGCGTGGTTGTCATGGTCCACCTCGTACATGTTGTAGGATGGGTTGCCTATCTCCACATTAATGCCTCCGTTGGCCATGGGTTGCCGTTGCACTCGCTTGCCCCTAGGACAGGCAGTACAGGCGTTTTCGAGATGTGTCAAAAAGAGAATATGCTGCACTGTATGCTATTACATATTCAAATATATCACTCAAAGTACGCTGACACTGAGGGCCTGGCCACCCACACGATCATCTTCCCAAGCAATTTTCAATAACAGTGCTTATGGATGTTCTGAACAAGCAGGTTAACTTCTTCATACTGCAACTGCATTTCAGATGTGTTTATTTCAAGTGTTTTACATAAAACTGTATCGGGATGTTCTAGGAGTTCAGCTGTATTGTGATGAATGGTATAATTTAACGGTCTGATTGTTTCACTCCACATATTTTGAGCTCTTTACTATTAAACACATCACTTTTTATGTAAACTATTATGCAGTCAGGGAATCATTTTTCCCTTAAGCTTAACAGTTGATAAGCTTGGAACTAAGAACAAAGTTAGAGCTACAATCTTAGTAAGTGTTGTTAATACTTATAACCTGAATACACCTCAGAACCCAACTATTACATTTTTAAGCATGGCAAACTTCTCAGCTACTCTGTATTACCTCTGTCGTCTTCTGCAGATGAAGACTCCAGTCACCACTGTTGTTATCAAAATAACCAGCAGGACTAGTGGCACAATGATGGCTATGCTCCCTGCGGTGGAGAAGAATGAAAAAGGCGGAATAAAGCTTCAGTCATCACTGCACACGCAGGGGTCCTTTCATGCTCACAGGAAAAGCAAAAGCCTATTTCTTTAAGCTGCATGTAAAATCATAATGATTCTAAACTTCAAAGTAATATACAAGTTCATAGGAAAACACAGTGGGCCTCATCAACATTGCATATGGTAAGCAAATTTCACTGAATGTTTCATTTTTCATCTTTACAGTATCTACACGTCAATCTGGTCAGAATCCATATTAATATTTCAGCAACCTAAAAAAAGCTCGATTTGCAGTTAAAACATCAAAATCATTTTCAACATCAGCAATGACATATATGCAGCCATGACACAAATGAAAAAAAAAAACAATAAAAATAGAACATGATGATGATGAAAATGATTGTATGTACTTAATGTGACTGACTTAGATACTGTCAACAGGTAATCTGTAAATGTGATTGGGATCTTTATTAGCTCTGTAGTTCAAAAGCTGAGTAGTAAAAATAAATAAGTATTTGAGGATCAGACATTAAATCATGACAGATTTTAAAGTACTTAATGCCGGATGGATTTTTTGAAGGAGGACAACCTGCATGAATTAGGGCATGACTCATATAGATTATGGGTATGTGAGGTAAAGAGGTAAATTGGGATTAGTGGGTGGGTGCTCGTTGCCTCAGCTGAGATAAATTTATCAATCGCACTCAAATCACAGTTCAAATCACAGTGTGCAAAACACCCCCTGGTATTCGGGGGGGGTCTCATGTTGGATGGTAACACCAGCATTGGCAGGCTAGTAACTCATTTGGCCATTTGGCATATCGGTGCTGCTGCCAGCTTCAATAGTAACGAGGTGTTTGGCTTTACCTTTCCTCTGGCAGTGTGTTTTACTAGTTCGGTAACACAGTCTTCCACATCTTCTTCTTACATGTGTTCTCATGTGTCTTTCTACCAGTTTTTTGAGGATTTGTATATCTATATATGTCAGATGACAGTTATCTCTGTATTGTATTGTCTTGGTCTTAAGCTGACAGCACGCAAACAAAGCTGCTATACACTCATGTTTTTCAGTTTGTTCTAATCTGTGAGTTCTAATCTTACTTACTATGCAGTCCTTGGAGAAATGTTTGGAGCATGCTTCTGTGTTACCTGTGATCCAAGCTGAGGGATGCGCTAACGTCAATGTTGACTTAGAAATTAATCTTTGGAACTTTCCGAAGTTATTATCAGGGCAAGCTTACATTATGTGTGCTAAATTTGACACAGAAGTTTTATCATGATTTCACCTGAAACCCAGGTCCAACATCTATGTTTATCTTGCCAACCCACAGGTGATGGGTATCTCACTGAAGAGATGAGCCATGATCACATTCTGGGATCATGCCATACTAGCATCACTGGCTCAACTGCACTGCACTGCTCTTACTACACTTCCACCATAGCCTTGTTTTTGCATAGGAAATTTTCAAAATGGTGACAGTGTGAAAAAAAAAAACCTTGGAATTGAATAAACTTTATTGTCAAAGGCAGGACATTTTTCATTTCGTATAATGAAATTAAGATCTTGAATGCCTGTTATTGGAAAAGCATTGATCAAATCATGTTGATCGAACAGCTGTTCACTGTAATTATGTGACAACACATTATTATAAACCCACACCATCATCTTCCAAAGCAATTTTCAACAACAGTGCTTATGGATGTTCTGAACACCCAGGTTAAGTTCTTCATACTGAAACTGCATTTCAAATGTGTTTATTTCAAACGTTTTACATAAAACTGCATCCGAGCATTATTGCAGGTCAACTGTATTGTGATGAATGGTACCATTGAGTGTTCTGATCGTATCACTCCACATATTTTGAGCTCTTTACTATTAAACACATCACTTTTTATATACACTATTTTGTAGTCATGAAATCCTTATTTCCTAAAGCTTAACAGCTGTTCACAGTAATTATGTGACAACATATTATTATAAATAGATATGTACAGTTTTTTATTTAATAAAAATGTGTTATACATTTTTCCACATCGTTACTTGCTGTATTTTAAATTATGAATAAAACACTGCACGTTGTACATTGTTATTATGTGACTCCTCCAAACTTTGGAAGAGTAGTGTGTATAAATACAGCAGTAAAGTACCTGTACAGTTAAAGAAGTAGCAAAGAAGCCCAAGTTTTATTGGCTTTCTGAGCTGCTTTGATCACCGTGGCTTTTATGCTAAATCTTCTACATCATAAATCATATTTGTCCATGCTCTGTTGCATTTGCTACGTGATCCCTGAAAGCGAGCATATGAGGAGCTGAGGGCCTATATTTTAATCAGAGTCGTGCATGTGCAGTAATGAAGGCGAACCATAGGCTTCTCACTCACCTCCAGCTGTGTTGTCTGAGCGGCTGCTCTTTGGGGCGGGTCTCTCGCACTGCGTCCCTGACCAATTGGCTGAGCACCTGATTAAAAACATCCACAGAGGAGCCATCAGATGATGGTTATGAATTCTAATCTTTTCAGCTGCCATGTGGTGAATTATAGCAAACACCTAGTGCAGTCCAGAAACAGTTTCTACAGGCAGAGGATATAAATTCACACTGTGTGGAGTAAATCAACACACTTACATCACATCAAGCAATGAAAGAGACAGCAAAAGGATGAGCCTCCTCATTTGGAAATGAAAAAACGCTGAACGGGTGGTATGCATGTGACTATCCAGATGGCTGATGACATTTGAAATTTGTTTGGCTGAGGATGACAACAGTGTGTATTCACATTAAAAGGAATGTATAGATCATTATATTCTGGAATATAATTAATATAGAGTATAGACTATTATATTCTGGCAGACTGCACAGTAGAGGTGCGAAATTATGGTGATACTAGGAGAGATTTTCATGATGCAGTAGGCATTTTGTTTATTTGAGGTTATTTGACAAATCCCAAATGAGGAAACATGTCAGAATCTTTGTGAAAACGACATAAATAGGTTTTAAGAAGAAATGTCTTCTTAAGAACAGCTGGTGTATGAGGCCCAATCCTCTCAGAAAAGCTAATCATGAAATAATTTATCGTCATAATAAAATCATTCATATTGTCCACCCCGATTGCACAGGGAGCATAGTTCCATAGTGTTGCTTTGCCCAGTCAAAGACCTACTCTACAATAGACAGACAAAACACACCTAAAATCATATACAGAGTTAAAATGTGAAACTTAAATGCATGAGCAAGAAAAAAAAAACATGGAGAAAAAAAAGGAGTTCAATTGATACAATGCAATAGTACCCTCGTATGGCATCTTTGAAATCAATGCAGAACAAGCTGTGAAACTTTCACAGTAGACTACAGAGAGCATGATTATGTTATTTATGTTCTCCAGCATGGTATGGGCATGGTCAGTAGGGCTGAGACAGCCCTGTGCACAGGGGGTGGGTGTTGGAGGGCCACTGGACAGTGTTTGGGCAATGGAGCAAGGTGGAGATGAGGCCGCTGGGTGGGTTGGTGGGGTGGGTTGGCTAGGTATGAATGTGGGACCTACTTGCAGCGGGGTTTGTTAAGGGAGGTTATTGTGCATATCCCTTCATTCTGACAGTAGTAATCACAGGGGTTGGCCAGCTCATCACAGCGCTGGTTCTTGAAACCAGCTGTACAGCTGCAAGAAATTGCAGTGGGGTGAGGAAAAATAACAAAAGTGCGAGCCAGCCATCAAAACGCACTGTTCTCATTAAGCTAGGTGCTAACATTAAGTACAATTGTCACTCCAGGGTAGAATCTGATTGTCCGCTTGCATTCATACTTGAAGCCTGGGTTACATCACATGTCTCAAACAGTGTTTCAAATGTTTGAAAGCCTTGGCATTTAACAGTACCTCAATCAGGCTTAATTATACTAAAACGGTCAACAACAAACTATGACTAATTCTGTCACAAGAGTCATATGAAAACTTTGAATAAGTTTATTGAGATAAGGTTAAGGCCAATAAAGCTCTGCAACACAACTGGAAAAAAGTCAAATGAAACACTCAATAAACATATGCCTTCTAAATTATTATGCATGTAACAAAACCACATACTACTGTAGAACTGTGCAATAGTTAGAGAGTACACTTTCATTTATTTAATTGTTGGTCAAGTCTCTAATAGATACATACTGTGCATCTGGAAAGAAGCAATAAAAAACATATTTAATAGAAAAATTTGACACAACAATAAAAAAACATCAACATTTTCAATACTTTGAATGGTCACAATTTAACTGTACTACAAAACACTGTCATTATTTCCACACCTTCAAAGTTCCGTTTTAGAAGTTGGTTGCATTTTGTGCTCATAATCCAAGTAATTCCAAACACATTCAATAATGTTGAGGTCTAGACACTAGGGAGGTCAATTCATTATTCTGAGAACACCACCTTTTTTGTTTGATTTGCAGTTTTTCTTTTTTTTTTTTTAACTTGAGACAACCAGGCAAAAAATGGGCCAAGCCCAAAGTACAGTGGTTTTTACTGACCATTTTGTATGGTCAGAGACCAGGTTTAAATTCCATAGAATATATTCTACAGAGAATATTTTAGTTTAAACATAAACTAAACTGGAAACGTTCTCCTATAGTTTGAAGCCATCAGTGCTGAGTGGAATAATACTGACTGCAAGTTTACCCAGAAAACTTCACCATAGAAATGAAAAGGAAAAGCTTTCCATACTAAGCCAATTTATCTATGTGTTTAATGATCTGTTGTTAAGAACACTAAAAGCTTAATGGGTTGCTATTTTGGCCTGGCCCATTTTTTGCCTGCTAGTGTAATCAATTTTCATAGTAACAGCTTTTTTGACAGTTAAACATCCTTGTGATTAAAAAGCCTAATCATTTTTCAAACCTCAGTTTGTAAACTACAGGGTTTTTTTTTCTTATTTTCCTTTGACTTTTAGCTTCTTTATGCAAGTGGTTTATCTGATATCTAATCCTCTCAGAAATGTCTCCTTAAACCTAGTATGTTGTATATAATGGCCATATTGATTAGAAATTAAGCAAATGAAAGGTGGTCTCAGACTTTTGCACAGTACAAATACATTTAAAAAAAAAAACCATAAGTAACCAAATATATATTGCATATAGAAATAAGAAATGTATGTTAATTAAAAGCTGCTGCAAGAAGAGGATCCATCTTATTTAATCCATCCAGTTTAAATGAAGACACTAAAGATTTCTTAAGAGGTTAGAGTTTCTGAGATTTTCCCCCATTTACTGTCTGTTTGAATGTCTGTATGACAATAACTCCGGTTTGGCTTGAATGAGGAGACGTTCACTATCATTTTGATAAGGATGAAAAATTCCTTTACATTGGCTGCATTTAAGGTCGACCATTATGATGTTTCAACATGGGAAGCTAAATCAATGCATACATTTTCTGGGCCTGGGAGCCAGTGAATAAAGCCCATTATCAGAATGTTTTAACCTCACAGAAAGCCAGATGAGGTAATTTGCATAGAGATTGATTTTATCTTCTCAATTGTGTCAGGCATTGCCACAAATGTCATTTAAACTACAAAGACTATTTGGTGCAAATGACAAGACTTCTCAACATGAATATAAACACCCTGTTCCAGCTTGGTGCCTGAATGGAACTGACTGTAATTTAATTCTTGTTAACCACCAGGCCTAGGGGGACACTTTCTCTCGTTGTCTGCTGTCATATTTTTTTTGTCACTAACTGGTCACTAATATTACCTGATGTACCTGGGCAAGAACAATCTCTGCACATAGTTATGGCTTAGTATGTAACAGGTAACTTATAGAAAATTAGATCTGTTATGTTTCTATGACTCTTAAAAAACTAGAGAGAAAGAAATAGATGAAAGACCAGATACCCAATGTAACACTGTGGGCCACTGTACATCTAAAAGTATCCAGGCACCTTTTCTGTGAGAACTCAGCTACTTTAAGGTACACCCATTGCTAATACAGGTGTACAACTGTGCACAGACAGCTTGTATAATCTCCATAGAAGAGCACTGCCAATAAAGCAGTCCCACATGAGCCTAAAGTCATCATACCCAATGGCAAGTGTTGGACTAACGGGTATTAAACCCTCCAGCATTGGGCTGTGGAGCAGCGGGACTGTGTTCTCTGGAGTGAAGGATCTCCATCCAATACCTTGAGGATGAGTTGAAGTGGTTTATGCAATCCACAGCTAATCATCCGACATTAGTACCTGACCTTGCTAATGTTTCTGAAGAAGAATGTAATCAAATCCAAACAGCTTACCTAGAATAGTTAGTGTTACTGAAGCAAAGGGGGAACAAACCTCAAATGAATAGCCTTGAGTTCAAATGCCGATTGAGAAAATGACTGGAAATTTTTGGACAAATAGCGTATGTGTGAAGGCACAGAGTAAAAAACCAAAAAGGTGTACTTTGTATTGCATCTGAAATTAATTTACTAATGCTTTAGCTATACAATCATGGGACATGTTATCAGCCACACTTCTGCGTGACCCTCCTTCAAATGCATATGTATGAAGGAAAGAAATATTTGTTTGGTTGGTTAGTCTTGCACAACAGTGTTATACATAACACGTATACGCATAACAGTTTGCACCTGAAACCTGGTACAGAAAGCTCAATAAACCTGGCCCTGCATGTACATGCAAACCCGCTCCCTAAGACTCTGTTGAATCAAATGTAGAGATTTCAAATGCAAAAAAGGCTTTTAAATTGGGTGCCAGGATACTGCCCCTTGCTGAGCCGCCTTGGTCCCCACTGATGAGAAATGCATCGATATGTTTTTCTGGCATCTGTCTCAAATAAATGCTGAAGCTCTATGAGGTGTTTTGCTGTGTGCGTCTAATTGCAGGGATTTAGACTGAAACAAAAGAAGCCTATTTAGTCATTACTCACTGGCAGAAGGGCAGGTTGGTGTCTGGGTCCAGATGACAGGTGCCTCCGTTGTAGCAGTAACCATCACACAGCTGGCAGCTGGATGCTATTCTACCGCTAGTACAGCTGCAAGATTGGGAGTGCAGATTAAGTCAAATGTAATTTTGAATGCATGCACATTCAATACTCAATACAAACATTACACAGAACTGTGCACAAGTCAAAAACCACCTTGATTTCCAGTCAAAATGGCTATTAAGTTAGTTGTTTAGTGCATTCAGCTTTTATCTTTGTTACAACTTCAGTTCTTAATGGGAAACTTGCATTCAGTTTATCAAAGAAATCTGCAAGTAATTCAGTCCAAAAGCGATCTGAGTAATCTCAAACACATTCAGTGATGTTGAGATCTGGACACTGGGGTGACCATACCATTGCTCTAAATACACCTGCTGCATCAATGTTTGACTGTCAAATTTTAGCTGTTATCCCTTTTTTAAGTCATTACATATGAATGATATAAATTGATATACAACATTTCCAATGTATTTTCTTTGACTTTGCTTGATTCTTTGTCTTATATCCAATCTCCTTAGAAATATCTCCTGAAAAGGAATGACTTGTACTTATTGACTGTTTGCCAGGATATTACATAAATGATGGATGGTTTCTGACTTGCGCATAGTATTGTACACATGGTCCATAAAAAATAATGTCACAAAGTCATCTACATGAATAGAGCAATATGATACATGGATTACTGTTTGATTTCAGAAAACTAATTAAAGTACAATAAACCCTCTTTAAACCAAGCCAATAATTTATTGTTTTTTTTTTTAAAGCACAAAGCAAACCATTTTCCTTTATGAAACATACTTGCAGGCCACATCTCCCGTCTCTCCATCAATAATACATGGAGCTCCATGGCACCGTAGGCACTTATCAACATCACATTTGATTCCTTCATATCGAGCTGGACACACACACTCCACATGGCCAGAGCTAGACAGCGTGCAGGCCTTGGAGTTGACACAGTAGTGGTGACAGATGTCTGTCATGGGAAAACAAACACAAAGAAATCATGTTAAGTGCCTAATTAGGATTCAGGGGTTCATTTTTTGTATATTATCTGCTGGTTTAATTGGAATTTTACAAAGCTTTAATGAGATTTAATTATCCACATCAAATATCTAGCGCACATGAAAAAAGTGTCACCCCTTGGGTGCACAATAGTGAAACACTTTAGCCAGATAAAATTGTTTTCCCATGAATTCCAATAACCAAAACTATATAACAGAGGAAATATTTTTTATCAGCAGAGCTCAGAAATGTCTCAAGGTTGTCTCAGTGGCATTTACGAGCCTCTTTGGGCACAAACTCTTCAAACGCTTTCTGTGCTGGAAATTGTCTTTTTGCTCAAATGGTCTTCTTTCTTGTTGTCTGTACTGATGCTGTTGTCAGCGAGATGGAAAAAAAACTACTCATAATTTTTGAATTCACAAACGAGTGGCAGGTTTTGAATATTAGATGAAAATGAAAAGGACATCCAGCGAATGCCTCAGAAGATCAGTCCTTTCCTTCAGAATCTTTTTATATATTTCTATGTGAATCATCTGCACCTGGGTGTTAAAATGTTCAATGAGCATTTCTTGCCAGATGTGAGAGTAGTTAGAACTGATGTAGGTTGTAATTGGTCCATTAGGGGAAAAAAAGCATGGGTAACCTATAGTGACTCTTGATGAGAGCTGAAATAGGTTTGGCTATAAGTAGAGCTAAAGTGGTCTCTCTGCCACACTTACGGTACAGGCAGCGGTCACCCGTGTACTCTGCTAAGCAACGACACACCGGCTGGTTCCCCTGGCTGACATCACATGTCCCTCCATTCAGACAGTAATTATCACACACCCGCCGCTCACAGTTAGGACCAGTGAACCCCACAGCACAGCGACAGGTCGGTTTCCCTAGGGCAGTAAAGAGACTGATTAATATGAGCCCAGGACTAGTAGAAAAAGGTTTTTCTGTCCTTTACTTAAGATGGAAGAGTCACCTGTGTGTCAATAACATGGAATCTTTACACTTCAATTCAGTCCCAAAAGTTGGGACAATATGTAAAAATCAAATAACAAGAAAAAAAAACCCAGCGATTTTGATCCTGGTCACAGGATCTTGATTGATTTTGATTCTGATGACACACTTTGATCAGTACTTAAATAAGAACAGCACAAGAAAAGCACTAATTAATGTTTTATTTTATTACCTTTGTTGTCATTCATGAATATACTCAGAATAATACCTGCAGCATGTTCCAAAAATATGACACTGGTGAAACTTAAGACTAGGAATGTTGTGAATGTTGTGAACCCTAGAGCATCCAGGAAAGGTAGAATAATCAGGCAGTTTAAGAGCAACATTCCTCAACAAGCAATTTCAAGGATTTTAGGTATTTCACTTTCCATGGTGTAATATTACAAAACATGAAAGTAATCCAGATAAATCTCTGTGCTGAAAGCCTCACTTGTCTGTGATATTGAATCCCCCCGACAGCACTACAACGAAAAGCTTCATGCTTCTGTGATTGATATCACCTCTTGGGCTCAGGAGTACTTTGACAAACCATTATGGACTACTTGCTCTTCAACTTGACCACTCCGATTGTTACCAGCATAAAGTTGAAAAGCCAGAGTCTGTCAGGTATTGGGTATATTAGTGCCCATGGGAAGGGTAACTTTCACATCTGTAAAAGCATAATTAACATTACATGGAAAATACACATTTTGTAGTGACATATGCTGCTTTCAAGTCAACATCTTTTTTTTATGTATAACACATCCTGTATGTGTTATAACAGCATGACTATGCAATCAGAGACTGCGGTTGCCAATGAAAGGCCAACATGGCTGCACAGCTGAAGACTTGTTTAGCAAAAGAATGACAAAACATCTGCATTTAACTCTGGATCATTTGGGGTCTTCAGTCTTAAAATAATTATTGAGTGTTCTTACAAGTAAATGTGGTTTAGTCTTTTAAATGAGGACACCAGTCACTGTTTGAAACAGGAATGGCAAAAGTGTAATACTTAACGTGGTGTCCGTTTATGTAGAAAGTTCTGCCCTTTAGGAAAAATTCATTCTGCTTGTGGGTTACTGCATGAGTGCGGAAGGGTTGATGATATTGTGGCACTAAAGCAATAACGTTCATAAAGTAAATTATCAACTTAATAGAGGTCAAACTGAATATACTAATTCTGCTTTTTTTTTTTTAGCATTTCACAAACTGTCCCAACATTTTAAACCCAAATTGAGGTTTGTAAATGGGTTTAAGACTGAACTCCCATTAGTACCACCTTTTTAAATAAATGCATTTGGTAGAAAACTTATTTCATTTAACAGTAATTAAGTGTGACCCTACTCTGGTGCCACATCACTCAACAAATGCCCCTTTAAGAGTGAATGTAACTGATGTATCTCAATATGTACTGCATGTTACCAGTTGCCACTGGAGCAACTACTATTTCAGCTCTACTTCATACTGAAAATTCTCCTTCCTGCAGCCAATGTCGCACTTGTATGGTTAATTCAAATACACATCAACCTTTTTAATATTAAAACTCACCAAGCAGTAAGCTATTATACAAGCAAGTCACAAAATATAGTTAACATTGCTCTTTGAAAGATATACAGATAATTACTTTCCTGTGTGCTTCACGCAGCATGTGACTGATTGCAAAAATGAAATGACACTTGACTAATTTTAATTCAGACGTTGACACAAACACTTGGCTGATTTTGTCATTAGCAATATTGTTTCTAGAGGTGGGACAAAGACATTCTCGTTCGAAATTAAAACCCTTTATGGAGGACTCTTAAGAAATTGTTTTTTTATTTTTAATACCAGGCTACTGCAGACTTAAGCCTTGGAAGTCTCTGTTATCACCTGCTGTAACATAGGCAGGGTGTAATTGGCTTCATGGTGTCATGAAGAATGAAAGTTTGAATCAGCATGATGCACTCAATCAAAACCTTGAAATTGAGTGACTTTGAGGATGACTTAGCATGAACTGTTCCCACACCTGCTGTCCCTATTGCGCTCAATAAATAATTAAAACTCTTTTATGGTAACATAAAATGAGCTGGGGATTGTTCAGATGGATTATTCCCGTAAAGGATAGCGCAAGGTTTAAAGATCCTCCCTAGATGTTTATCTAGTCCACATAGAGATGCATAGAGACAACAGATCTGTCAGTCAAATCATTCAAACGCTATAATCAACAGACAGGCTACATTTGAGTTGAGGTAATTTTGAAATTCAGATAAATGGCAAAAAATCCATACTATGGCACATGAACATGTCTTAATAGATACAACATCTAATCAGCACTAGTACATATTTACTGTCCAATGATAAATTTCCCATCATAAGGTCCCTTAAGAAAAAAACCTAGAAATAAGTTGAATAATCTTAAAATATTTAATTTTAAATATCCAATTATTCAATCACTGCAAACATTGTAAAAAAGGCTTATGAATTATTCTACGTGAGTTACATTGTAATGTGCGTTTTAAGTATCTTTCCTTAAGTCAAACAAGTGGAATGAAACAATGGAAAGCAAAAACAACAACACAAATGTATAAAACCAGTATTTTACATTACTTAAGACCTCAAAAACACCTCAAATCAAATCACCTCAAATGCTACTTTTTACAGTGTATATTAAAGATTCCTTCTATCCGAAATATCATCTTTCACAGTTCAGTGTAGCCCAGAGGAAGTGGAACTGAGGTCCTTTTGAATATAGGTGAAACAGAATCTTAATAAGGCATCAAAGAGGCCAGTATTTTGCTTACCTAGTGGAGACCCTGTACATGTGCCTCCGTTTAAGCAGTAGTCTGTGCAGTGGTTGACTTCACAGCGCTCTCCAGAGAAATCGGGCCAGCAATAACAGCGCCAGTCACCTTTCTCGTTGGCCACGCAGCGGCCTCCATTCTCACAGGCAGGCCGGCAGAGTTCACCTTCAGTACAACAAAGCAAAACCCACTGAAGCACAGCGCCACATACCACAAATCCACACCCAACCGTTTTCTGTTCTTTGCGTGCACTTTCTGTCTTTGGTTATATGAGTTAAAGTCTGCCTGCTTAAAAGTAAAAGCTCAGGTGGATAGTGCATTTTAAAGGAAGCTCTCTGAAGTTCATTTGTAACACTGGAGGCCATTTAAGACAAGGAAGCCTTCTCGATGCCTTTTTAGTAGAGCTCACATAACGACAAGTCCAGAAAAACAGCTCACTCAGCACCAGAGCTGCGGGAACTGCATCCAGATTTCAAGGTAAACAATAAATAAATTATAACAGAAATATAATAGAAGAACAAAACAGTAAAATATCTTGAGCATAGTAGAGACCTATCAGTGCTGCATGCAAAAATGTTGGTTAACCTTAAGTTTAAACTTACTGAACATCAGACAATAAGTTTAAAAACAAGATTGTTGTGAGGGTAAATAAACATATTATTTAATGTTCAGTTAACTCAAATTATTAAGTCAGTCAAACTAATTTTAAAACTGAACTTCAGTGAAACTGCAACATTCGGATATTTATTCAGTAAATATAGTTATTCAGTAACACTTTGTGGTATCACTTTAGAACAAGATGACCTTTATAAAGCATGTATGGATGGTTTAAAATTAGTTTATTAATGGTTATTCGATATGTCATAAATGCCTTTAAAATATTAATAAGCAGTTACAACACATTAATAAAAAGGGCAAACGTGACCTGTTTGTCCATAATCACAGTCATTGGATAGAGCATCTCACTTTTGTCCTTTTATTAATGTGTTAAACTGTTTGTTAACGTGTTAAACTGTTAATACTTTGTAGACTGTTTATGACCTAAATAATGGCCATTAATAAACTAATTTTAAACCAAGTTTATTAGGGTAGTCGTATTCTAAAGTGGGACTCACTTTGTAATAATGATAGTTCATAAGGTATCTATCAACTGCTATCTCACAATTGACAAATGATGACCTAATGAAATATTCAGAGTTATTTAATATATCAACATGTATTAATAGATATTAATAGTGGTTTATATGTGTTATAAAGTAATTAAGTAACTATGAATAAGTTACTGAATAGATCATTATGAAGTGAGAGCTAACAGATGTCATAAACAACCGTTATTATAAAGTCTTAACAGTTTTTCTAGTATTTTATAGTATTTTATAGTATTTTTACAGTATTTCAAGTATACGTTCACAATAATAAGGCCATTTTTATGAATAAACTAAAAATAAAAATTATTACTCTAAAAGTTAAAACAAATTTATTACAATGTATTAAACGTGCAATGCACATTTCACTCAGGACATTTCCTCAAACTGCAATTACATCTTGAACTAGCATCACACCCCAAACAGCAACCTGTAAGTAGCAGCCATGCTGTGTGATGTTATCCACTTATTGACTGTTGATCTTAATTTGAAAGTTTTATAGTGAGTAACAACTTTAATGTACTTTAATGAACACAATGTTTCTACATGTTGTTTCTATGTGATCATTGCAGTGTCTCTCTGTAAACCAGCAAATCCATGCAGAGCTCTTCAGAGTATTCAAGATCTCACCAAAACAGGGAAAACAGCAGGCTTCATTCTAGGACCAAATTGTACAGTGTAAATGAGTTTGTAAAACAATAGTTGGGCATTTTCAGCCCAGCCAAAGTCACATACCTTCAGTGTAGACATTACAGAACAATTTAACATCCTGAAAAAAATGCATTTTATGGCATTTAAAGCACTTCCCTGCGTCCCTTTTCTTAATAATCCCTTAAGAAGTGGCCTTTTTTTGAGATAAATTAAATGGCTGACCTGACATGTTGGGATCAATACAGGAGCCATTAACCAGGGTCTTCCCTTCAGGACAAGTGCAACTGGCGCCGGTTGGATTCAGCAGGCACATAAAGTCACAGGTTATCTTCAGACATGGATTGACCACTGATAAAACAGTAAAAGAAGACATTATAATGATTCCTCCTTCCCAGCAGTAAGGTGAACTCTAGACCTGTAAAACCTTCAATTCCTACGAAAGACATGAGGTAAAATGAGCTTGTGAAACTCTATGAGCATCATACTATGCCAAAAATATACTGTGCAAAAGTATAAACTAAACATCGGAGGCAATTGATGCTGCATGGAAAATAAAGCAAAGCCAGTTTGTAAACTCTGTAACACAGTATTAAAGACCATGCAGCCATATTTATTATTGTTCTTTAGAACATAATGATGAGACATAATGATTTTTCCTGTGACATCCATTATTCATGCTTCAAATGGCGTACTGTGCTCTAAAACCCACAGATCTCATGCTGTAAGACATAGCAACTTGTTGTTGGATCGTAAAAAGTCCTATAAATCTACCAGGGCTGTTTTTCACATTTAACTTAGTTTTAAAGTCTAAAGACAAAGCAATCCGGCAGTAAAGCACAATTTTGTCAACGCAATCCACCAGCCATATCATGAGCACACTTCTCAAAGATGCCTGCAGGCCTGAGAGAGGAACGGTGGCGATCACTCAGTGGCTGAAGGCTGGTCAGGGCTTCCACAGAACGTCAGAGTCAAAGTCACAGAATCAAAAAGACGAGAAAGGCAAAAGAGCATCGTCTATGTTTTGCTGAAGACATCAAACCTCAGCCTCCTAGCTTTTGCTGGCAGTGCAAGTTCCTCCCTCAGACTCGCGCTCTGGCTTTTAATGAGTCAGTAGGGACGGGCACAGCTGCCCCATGCTACAACACCCTGACCAGCAAAGATCTGTCCAAGGCTCTGGGGCCATTAACGCTACCCAGTGAACAAACAGAAACCAGGTCTTTGGCCGTGGACTGTGCTTTCTGATGAAGCCCAGAAGCAGCAGCAGAGTGAATGAGAATACACTGATTGGGTTTTACATGGCCTCGATATACTGGAAAGTGCAGGGCAGTGCAATTTGGCGAAGGGGAATATGTTTCAAAAATATGATTTTGCTTCCTTTAAGTACATTAAAAAATGACGATGTTCTGCTTTGGGATTGTAATATGAACGACTTCAAACTTTCATATAGCCGGCAAGACTAAAGAACAGCCAATAAAAATATACAATAAAGGGAAAACAAGCATTCTGTTACTGCTGTATTTGTTATTTATTATAGGCCCAGTGCATATGTCCACTTCAAATTCACACACCAAATGTCCTTTGACTTTGTACCTTAGAACTATGAGGTATTTTCTATGCAGTATTTTCTAATGTATTAATAACAACAAATATTATATGTTTAATATTTTGTGCACCTAGTGGCATGCATAGCAAAGGTGAAGAAGCTTTGTAAAGTTGTCAGGGAAAACACTGATATGTAAAGAGATAGAGAGCCATAGAAACTACCCTAACCAATCCTGTCAGTACAATTTTTTTAATAGCATTCATGGGGAAAGTTTGTGGAGCCACAGAGCGATGCGCCATGCATGATTTGCACAAATGATAAAGAGGGTAAAAGAGAAGCCACAGCAGTCGGAGCATAATGGATTTCTGCAAATGATACTGAATTGATGATTACAGGTATTCATGTCATCAAACATGAACAGAGTGATGTATCACAAGAGATCAGAAACTAAGTCTAGAGGGAGGATGGATGTTTCAACAAGACAATCAGCCCAAACATTTCTCGTGACTTGAATACTATCAGTGCCAGCCCATCAGAGGGATCCTCATAATCTTGAAGATGGAAATGAGGCCGGTGTGGCAAGAAGAATGGGCCAAAATGCCAAATGTTATTCCTTTGCGGTATCTGAATCCTTTTTCCAAGTCAATTTTATTTCTGAAACATATCTTAAAACATATCTAAAACATTTCTGCTTAGACATACTTACACATATGTCTTTGTTCATATTCACAAGTACAAATCAAAAGACATTGTGTGTACATTTGAAGTGGACATATCCGCTTGAATTATATTAAACAACAAGCACGACAGTAACTGAATATGTGTTTCCCCTCGCTGTATTTGCTGATTGCAGCTTAGTCTTTGTAGACGGGAGAGTTCAAAGTTGTAAGTGCTCAGTCTTCAAAACCAAAAGGTGGTGAGAGTCATAAAGAATCCATTTAAGAGAAAATATCACAGGAGAGCAACACATCTAAAATAAATAAATAAATAAATAAATAAATAAACAAATAAATAAAAGCACAGACATAAAGCTGATCTTCCAGCACTCAACTACAATGAACCACAGCATACAGAACCAAAGTTCAGTGGAGAATTGTAGGTCGTTTTTGTTTTGGAGATGTCAAGATGTGTTAGGAGTGAATTGAGACATGGTTCAAATCCCCTTCAGTCTCTTTGGAGAGTAGTACCTTTTCCTTTGAAAGCCAGCGAAAAGCTGCAAGCCAGAATTTAAAGAGCATTCTAGCCTCTTGACAAATT
This sequence comes from Semaprochilodus insignis, assembly GCA_034552555.1. Lineage (NCBI taxonomy): Eukaryota > Metazoa > Chordata > Actinopteri > Characiformes > Prochilodontidae > Semaprochilodus > Semaprochilodus insignis. The sequence continues at coordinate 16,188,779 of CM067480.1, read as the reverse complement.
CAAGGATCGTTTTTAAACTGGCATCTCTCACAACCCATAACTCCTGAAAAATCGAAACTACCATCCTACCATCCACAAGCCTCCAAGAAAGATATAGAGTGCAAATCAATTAGTATCGATATATATATTCTCTTACCTTCTTGCTGCTTGAAGCGATGGGAGATCAAGACATTTGTAGCTTTTTCTGTGCCCAGATTCAAAAACTCAACAGGCCGTCTGCCGTACTTATGTACCCTGAACACCTCATGTTTGAGGCCAGTTCCATAAATTAAGTCCTCAAAAATATCTATCCTGTATGGCTGTGTTATCCCTGTAAATGGGTATACAAGAAAGGACAATTACATGTTCATCTTCCTAATCTGTAAAGATTTTCTATACATTACAGTCAAGACACTTTGTAAACCTTTGCTCATGACAAGTACATCCATGCTCCTAGGCCAAATCAAAAGCATTCATTTCTAATAGTGTTTTTTGTATCTAAAATGTGATTTGTGTAGTTATGCAGCTCTTCAGTATTCACTGCAGATGAAAATATCTTGCTGGATGGAGGATGGAATGAAACATTAGCCTGTAATTTGTTTGTTTATCTTACCCTGTTTGCCGCTGATAACCACCAGCGGGTCTGAGCCATCGAAACGTACACTCCCTATGACAGAGAGCTCTGCGTCAGCCCAGTACAAACGCTGGCTGAAGTAATCGATCGCGAGCCCTATGGATGGATAATAGGGACAGATTTATTTTCCTTATGAATCCGACACAAATCAATATAGAGGTCTTCATTCATATCTGGAAGTCATGTGGACAGAAACTGTCCTTTTAAGAAAATGCTTGGCTGAAAATGCTTGGCTGTCATATAGAGGTAACATGCGGGCATGCTGGAAAATGCACTGAAAGAACAACAGCCTTGGGAATGAAGCGAGGTAAGGTAATACACAATATTTCTACATGCTAAAAAGTAGGATGCAGCTTAACTGTGCACTTACAACCTTGTGTTTGTACATTTTCTATTTTCTATTGCTCAGTACTGAATAAAGTCTTGCTGTAACTTTTTCTCCAAATGCGTAATACTTGGCTCATAATGATTCCTCTCTTGATTAAATACCTAGCTCTTTCTTTAGGCTTATGTTTTACAGAGATGATGGATTCTTAAAGCTGTATTCAAGGCGGTACATGGGTTCTTGTGCTAAAGGAGGACAAACCCAGCTTATTATCTCCCGGAGGACATGCTTGCAGCTTCACCTAAAGGCACAAGTTATTTCTGTGTCAAAAGTTACTTTTTCCACTGAAAGCTCCATTTTCTGCTTGAAACGAGGAAAGAGGTGTGAAGTAACGATTTCAGCAAAAGCATGATAAAAGACGTGTCTCAAAGCAAAGGCATTTAGAGCTCGCGTCTGGCCCTCTCCATTGGCCTGAGACAGAAATCATCTAGGTATCATACAGAGCACCGACAAAGTGATGGACACATGAAAAGGATATTATATTTTGTGGTAACTAAAGCTCAGTTCAAAATGAACATTCATATGGTTCTTATTCGTGTTCATATTAAGACTAACAAGCTTCTTTCTGAGCTAAACCTTTTAGTTTGTAATCAAGTTTAATCATGTCAAGGCATGACAGTGCTAATGTAATGCTGTAAAGAGATGAAAATTATATTTCAGGCATTTCTGGACATTTCAGGAACCGCAGAAAGGCTGAATAGTGTCTGAATTACTAGAAGAGGATTTAACATGCATAACAGCATGGCTAGAAGGCAGCTGTCCTGAACAGCAAAGGCAGCTCACTTCTTATCCCTGATCTATTCATATTCTAACCAATTTCCATTATTTAGTTCCTCTGTACATATTCAAGGCTGAAACCAAGGCAGTGAGAGATAGAGGGCATAGCAGGGATCATATAGAAGTGTAATACATTCTTAATATGTTGAAGAGCAAAGCATAATACCTGTGGGTCTCCTGAGCTTCTTATCCAACAGCACTCTGCGCATGGAGCCATCCATTGCTGACTCCTCGATATGTGAGTGGTCACTAATAACCGACCAGTACATCATCCTGTAACAGATGCCCAGCGGAAATTCTTAGAATAGTGTGGAAGTGTCTGATGGTTGTACTGTGTATAAAACAACATTAACGTCCCGTAACTACGTAGCTGAATTAAATTAAAGCTACAGATGAAGTCGTTTGTCTCTCTTCGGCCCTTTGTAATATCTATAAACATTAAAAATGTCATAATAGCCTACTAAGGTTTATTGCTTTGGGGTTTTTCAGAGGGAAAAAACAGCCATCTAAGAAGATACGCCAAGAATCTCACCCTTTAACTGGATTGATGGCAATTGCATACGGCTCTCCTGCAATGTCGGTTATCAGGCGGGTGCAGTTGGGTCCCTTGAGCTGGCCCACATTTATAGAGTATCTTAGCTTGGTCCAGTGGGCTGTGTAATAGCTAAACCAGTGCATTCTAGAGTGGTCTGTCCAGTAGATATTTCCAGTGACCCAATCCGCAGCCACATCTCTAGGCCTACGGAAGTCTGGACACTGCAAAGGGCAGTAAGATAATAATGAAGCTTCTCCCATGCTCAAGCCGTTTGGTATTAGGATAAAGGTTCAATAGGGAAAATCAAGCAATTACTGATCTTGCCCTATTACCCAACAGAATAACTAGACTTACACAGGATGTACATCAAATTATAACTATAAAATAACTATTTCAACTTTAAAACTAATAAATATGTATTAGTACAGACACACTTAATGTAGGAATGCTGTCATAATACGAATAGGCAAAACTCAAACAACATCTCTTTGGAGAAAGATATTTCAGTGCAGGTAAATACTATATATACTGTAGATATATAAACAGTGGTGAAAAACATTTTTGAAGAACCAGACATAAGAGTTTCTTTCTGCACATACACAATATGTCCAAACATTTGCTCTGCTTATCCAAGGTTTCTTTCAAAGTGATATTCGTAATAACAGGGAGTTTGTCCTGCTTTGCTACTGTACCAGCCTCTGCTCTTCTGGAAAGGCTTTAAATAGATATTGGAACTTTGCTGTAAGGATTTGATTGCAGTAAGGTACAACACCATTAGTGAGGTCAGGTACCAATGTTAGATGATCAGTTTTGGATCACAAATGGCACTCCAACACATCCCAAAGGTACTGGATGGAGCTTCATCACTCCAGGGAATGCAGTTCCACTGCTCCACATCTCAATACTGGGGGGCATTATACCCTCCAACACTTAAGCTCAAAAGTGCCCCATTCTGTTGACAGTGCTTTTCTATGGAGAAGCAGTGTATGTGGAACCGAACTCCTGTGTCACCAACGTCTACAACCTAGGATAACTGAATAGAATGAGTGTCTGGATACTTTTGGACATATAGTGTATGCAAACATATAACAATTTAACTTAATGTCTGTGCATCTATCAAAGTTCTAACAACAGAAACATCCATGTAGGAATAAAGCTACACTGTGGCAACACACTGACATAAAAAAAAGCTTTTTAACAACAGAATTTTCCCTGAAGACACCTGATGACATGCTTCCCACAATCATCCATACTTACTATGATTCCAACATTTGTTTTAGTTTGACTCCTGTCTAGGATTTCTTTGTAAAAAAGTCCACCCGGATTAAACTGGGTAGCCCAGATAAACTTTTGTTGGTGCAATAGAGCATCCATCCCGATGATGCGGGCATTTTCCTCGATGCGAGCAAGTACTTTGTGTCCATGGCTCTGGTTAAATGGATACACAAAACTTCGGATTTCAGTGTCATTAGCTATGTAGAGCACTCGATCTTCTGGTCCTGCCCGTTGAGTTATTAATATGCAAAAAAAATGAGAGGTGGCTAAATTCCATTTAGGGTTTAAGACAACAGTTTGACAATTACAGATGCACAAGATCAATTACTATAAGACAGTAATACAAAAGATAACAGTCTAAAACAGCAAATTGTGTATTACAGAATTATATGAGCAAAGTATATTAATTAAAATAACAGTAAACAATAATAAACATATAATAACAGCATATACATTGCTATATAGACAGAAAAAAACTATCATGAATAAGGATTTACTGATTAACGCTTAAATGGTATTACTTATCTTGAAGAATATCACACATTTTAATTTACTGACTGAAGGAATAGCATTACTGTCGTTTATTTCAGAATCTTAAATATAATGCAATTAAAAAATATTACATATTTAAAGGATAGGTTCATTATTTTATGTGTTGTCTTCACTACAGCACATTGGTTTTTGTGCCAGGCACATAATGACTGTGTTTGTACTATAGTTTAGTGTAATAGCGAGTCTTACAAAGACACAGTTCCAAGTTGTAATGGCAACTGGCATATATAAACAAAGTCTTTAAAATTTGCCAATACGTCTTTTTAAAATGGCAAAGCTTCCCTATTTACTGATACCTGGCTTACAACAGTGCATATATGAACTAATCAACCACTGAATGGCTCATAATATACAGTTTTACTGTATTTGTCCCATCATGACAGTGGTAAGCCAACTAAGCCTCTAGTAATCGGATACATGGGATGTTATGTACAAGACTGATGCACAAGCCTAAATGCGCAGTTTATTGGCTGTATACACGATAAAATTGCATAAAAAGTGCGAATATGGAGATATTACATGTGCAGCTCATGTTCTGATCAATCTGGTATCCGCAACAACCATTTTTGCCTCAACTCCCCCCTGCCTTTGAAAAACAGGTATACATTTGAGTTAGGGTCTCAAAAGATGAGAGTTGAGAGTTTGAGAGTTGAGAGCCTTCCTTTATCAATGGCAGCAGACTCTGTGGTTAGTTGGAGACCTCAAACGTGCTAAAAGAAAGTTTACCATCAGTGCTACTTAAACTCTGTGGACTTGATGTTGATATGTGAGAATATATGGTGCCAAAAAAGCTGTAATATGGCCCAGTATGTGTGGGACTTAATTTTTGTTAGCAGAACTAAAATAGCACCCCTGGAGATTGTATTAGTTTCACTCATTAACACCACTAACTCTTCATCACTTTTTTTGCTTTGTTTACAGCTTGCTGATGGCATTATTATTTCACTGCCTCTTTTAAGCCCTCATGAAACAACAAGTGAGCATGCAGTTAGTAAGTGGAGCTAAGCACAGTTTGTGCAACCTTAGCAAACTGAACATTATTTTAAGACGTATTACAACTGATTCTGGGACAGTTTTGCGCTGCTGCTGTGTTCATGTATGTAAATACAGTGGTGCTTGAAAGATTGGAAACTCTTTTGAATTTTCTGTGTTTCTGCATAAATATGACCTAAAACAATCAGATTTACATAAAAAAAAATAAAGTAGATAAAGAAACCCCAATTTAACAAATGAGACAAATATATTAGACTTGGTGATTTACATACAGGACGATGACTTAATACTGTACATCTGTATTAGCAAAGGTATGTGAACCCCTAGGTTTAGCAGTTAATTCATCTGGTGCTTTCAATCAATGGGGTGTAAGTTTCCACCTTGTTGCATTTAAAGAACAGGAAGAACAGGGATCTATCAAAGTCAGATCTTCATACCACATGTTTGTGGCAGAGTATCATGACACGAACAAAGGAGATTTCTCAGGAGCTCAAAAAACTAGTAGTCAATGCTCAACAGGCTGGAGAGAATTACAAAACTTGCAGTCCACCAACCCACAGTCAGACAGACTATGTACAAACGGAGAAAATTCATTATTACCTCCATTATTACCTTTCCCAGGAGTGCTTGACCAACAAAGACCACTCTAAGAGCGAACAGTATAATAGTGTGTAAGTTTGCAAATAAACCCAGGGTAACCTCAAGCAGCTCTTACAGTGGCTTATGTTCATGTTCATAAGTCCACCATCAGGAGAACACTGAACAACAAAGGCGTGAATAGCAGGGTTTCAAGGAGAAAACTACTGCTCTCAGAAAAGAACATTGCTGCCTCTCTGCAGTTTGTTAAAGACTAGGTGACAATGTTTTGTGTGAAAAACACTGTATTCCAGCATTAAAACCTTAAAACCCATCCGTAGAACATGGGGGTCTGTCCGTAAACTGAATCTTAAGAGACCATGGATCATGCGACAAGACAATGAACCTACGCACAAAAGTTGTTCTACAAAAGAATGATTAAAGAAGAATAAAGTTAGTGTTTTGGAATAGCCAGGTCGAAGTCCTGACCTTAATCCAATTGAAATGTTGTTAAAGCAAGCAGTTCATGTGATTAAACCCACCAATGCTTTTTGCTGCATCAGAGATTCATACTGAAGATTGAAAATAAAGGTCCACATACTTTTGCCCCTCACAGATATGTAATATTGATTTGGTTCCCTCAATATATAAATGAACAAATATAATATTGCTGTCTCATTTGTTTCCTTTGGTTTTCTTTCTTGGTTTATACTTATTCAGGGCTGATGTGAAAATCTGATCATGTACTAAACCAACTGTATTCAGAACTATAGAAAATTCTAAAGGGTTCACAAACTTTTAATCACCACTGTAGTACAGACACTGCCAAACTGAAGCTTTGTGGTTTTAAATTGTATTTGAAAAATTTGCAACATTGTTGGACAAAAACCCTTCACTTCATAGACATGACAAACAGCAATTAGGTTATAAAATAGTGAACTTATCCTTTTAAATACAGCATACCAAGAGCAGAGTGTTACTCTTTAGTAAGTCTAATTAGAATAATGTATTGATGGAGCTAAAATTCAAATCAATGGAAAACATAGGTCCTTACCTTTAGCTACACAGTTGCCATTGACATCCTTGTAATTTTTGTCACATGTACATTTGTATGATCCTTTAACATCCGTGCAATAATGAGAGCATGTGCCAAAATAAAGACACTCATTTATCTCTGGAAGAGAAGAAGCAAACGGTTAGTGTTATTGTTGAGTGCCCTGCTTTTTATCGACTTCAAATCTTTAGTTATGACCTCATCAAAGTAAATCTCCTCATATGCAAGAATGGAAATTCCAATTTCATAGCTGAGGACCTGAAGATCATAATTTCAGTGTCCTTTCCATCATCAGGTATTTCACAGTCCTCATGCTGAGAATGTTCTCAAATTCAAGGAAAGTGAAGGTTAGTGGCAGGTCAAAACATCGATCCATTTTCACAATTAATCATTCTCACAAGCACTTCGCTGGCTGGATTCCGTAGTTGTATGTATAGTACAAATGGTATAATAAGGCAGGTTAAGAGGTTACTGCTATACTACTCAATGTCTGGGCTAAGTAACAATTATTGTAGCTATGTACATAATCGGATCAGGGTGCAATAATGTACGATAAGTCCAGTGAAAGAAGACTCTTTTTTCCTTTTCAGCCACTCAGCATTTTAGGATTTATTGGAAATATGTCACCACACAAAATGTAACACTGTAAGTCCATCTGTTTAAGTTTTAAACACTGAATAAACATGCCACAGGGTGAAGCTGAGCTGTTATCCCATTTAATAGCATCAAATACACACCAGTGTTTAAAACCTAAATCAGTTTATTTTGAAAATAACTAATCTTCTTTAACATCGATGTTTATTTTATGTTACAGCCTTTTCTCCAACTGGTTCAAGCCCAAGTGTTGGAGTGTTACTGAAATATGTTTAATAATTTAAATTATGCCTAAACGTATACTAAATGGAATTTTAAAAGAGCTGTCATCATATTCGGTTTATGCTTTTAGCCATAGGCTCTTGCATAAACGTTCTCTAGTCTGTATAAGACAGAACTCTACTGGTTATTTCGACTGACAGATTTTTAAGATTTTGTGTTTCCTGAGTTGGATATCAGTTAAACAGGACTATACTTGAAGACGTTCATGTCAAGTGATCTCTTTAACTGACCAAATCAGGAGCAGATTTTCTGTCTGCTCCTTTTCACAGCCCTGCATCACACAAACCAAAGTCTCTACAAGTGAGACCTGTTATTCTCATATTTATTGTTCACATATTATTCTTTTTTTTTTGGTGTCAACTAGAATAGATTTACATACTTGTGCATCTGTATTCACCTTTTCTTTGAAACACTCTGTTAGAGCTCCTGTGTCCACAAAGCCTGCTTTACAAATGATCCTTTTGAAGTAAATTAGATCAATTCTGTCTGCATAATTGATATGCTAGTCTTAGCCAACAATTGTTCACCCTGCTTGAAGGATTCGAATAGCCCCCTAGCAGCAGTACTATGTATCATCTAGCAAAGAACAGCATTTGGATAACTGTCCAAAATCTAATACCACTGAGATGGCTGTAGGTTACCTGTAGTCACCTGGTTGAATGTGATTTTACTTCCATAATCTGATTTCTCACACAGATTTAAAGTTCAACTTCTGCCAGAAGGTAAAGGCTTAATTAAAGGAAAATGCCTGCTGCCATGAGGCTGTTTACAATGTCGTAGCTGCACCACTATCAATCACCATGACGTGGAATACCCACACAGTCCTGATCAGACAGTGTAGTTGAGCTTTTCTAGCGCTTCTAGATTTTTTCAAACTTGACTGGTTACTAATCACAAAACCATAGAATCATTAAGATTGAGGCTTAATTTTACAATAGTTTCCAGCCCCTATAAAAGGTAAACCCCCTTTGACGGTGAGTCTAAGATAAGTCCTTGTCAACACACCCAGCTCTCGGATTTATAATGTAAGCAGGGTTGACATTCACTTGAAAACAGTCTGTTTATATGTATTCATAGTGTATTAGCAGAAAACAACTTTCACTGCACCTTCACACTGTTTAGTCTTGAGATTCCTCTGAAATCCACGTTTGCAATGACAAATTACATTGGTATTTGTCTGATTGCACACTGCATCTTCTCCACATGGATTCATCCTCTTTCCACATATGTCTCCATTTGAAGCTGAAATGAAAGAGAAATTTGAAATGTCATACTTTATAAATGCATCCCACCATCCCTTAGCAGCATGTGAGACTTCTGTTTTTGATGCTTGCTGGTGGGCAGCAAAGAACAAATATAAATGGAAATCAAATATTTATTGCGCCTTGAAGATATTTAAAGCATGAATGATCTTCAGATACTTCATGAAAGCACACTTTACTGACCTTCGTCATATTCACACAGGGTACAGATATGCATGGAGGTGCTATAGGCTCATTTTCTCCCACGGCCCTTGTAGAAGCTGATTTTCCAATCAAATGAAACCCATCTGGGTGCACATATGACTCATATATGGCATATGGCAGAGATACTTACAGGCCTTACACTCATGCTCATCTGATCCTCCATCCCCGCAATCATCGAACAAGTCACACTGCAGATGAGCGGGTATGCAACGCTTGTTGCTGCAGGTGAACTCGCTCTTCCCACACGGCTTTGGCCTGGCAGACACAGCCTCTGGTTTGGGCCAAATTCAAAGTTTAGTTTTACAGTGTGAAAATAGGAAGGCTTTTCTGTTCAGTCCAAAGTACACTGGAACACTTCAACAGGTGAAAAATGAGCACGTCTGGCAGGATTTTTAAAGGCAAAGGTAAACTGCTTTTTCTCTCCCCAAGCACAACATTAATAAGACAGGGGAAAAAAGAGCACACAGTAAGTAACTGTGTTGAAAGACTACCTGTATAACACAGAGAGGGTACGTAAACTTCAAATATCCATACACAATAACCGCCTTATCCACCCAGAACTCTTACAGTGGTCTTTTTCGGGAATTTAATTTGCTCACCACATTCCTCTTCATCCGAGTTATCGCCGCAGTCGTCCACATTGTTACATATTTGATCGAGCCGAAGACACACTCTGTCATTTCTGCAGCGATGTGGCCTTGTAGGAGGGCAAGGCAGCTTAGCTGAAGGGAAAAAAATGGACAATAGGTGCTCTTATTATGACCAGTCCAATGCAATTAACCGTTTATGCATGGGCAAAAGAGGCCACTTCTGCCCATGATATGATGTCCAAATACTGTTACTGCAATTATTTTTGATACAAAAAGAACATGACTCAACAGAGCAAAGACCTTTGAGAAATCAAACAGGCTCTCTTTGATCTAACAAATGTTTGGGAAATTGAAAATAATCCCCTAAGGGCCCAAAATCACTTCTTGTAAAGCACATGCTTGTTCCATTCTGAATGGGCACGCAAACTGCAGCTCAGCATCTAGTACCTATTTTTCTTGTGCTGCACATGGATGCACTCTAAAACAGATGTCCTTCTTCATAGTTTCTTAGTTCCACACTCAAAACACAAAGGCATCCTAAAGGGTTCTTTGTAGCAATGCCACAGTAGAATTACTTTTGGTTCCCAGAAGAAGATGCAGTTCTTTAAAAACACTCAGTTGAAACCACTCAAATGACAAATAATGAAGTCATCCTGTGGCATCTCTCCCAATAAGCCTTTTGGATGTGTTTATGTCCCTGTTTCTTATAGTTGTACATTTTAGTTTAAATTACAGAATGTGAAACATCTGACACCTACATAAATCCTTCATGACAACAAACATACCATACATAAACATGTACAAACATTTGTTCATATAGGCATAGTTATTATATTCTAGCAAAGTAGCATTTGCCAGTTTGGACATCAAGGTGATGTCATTACGTTGCCTTATGACGTGTTCTGGGGTGAAATGACAGACTTTGTAGCTCAGTGTATATCAGAGTGACATAATGCTGATAATATCATACAATTTGTAAAGTCAGGCTAGTTGAACAAAACTCAAGATTTTTATTTTACTATTCGTAAGATGTCACATCATCAGCATTATAAAATACGATTTTACCCACAAAATTTAGGTGCCATGTCAAGTTGACATTAAAGTGGATAAAAGCTCACCTATGATAGATGATACCTATTTCAAAAGAAGACATAATAAAGGTTTATATAGGTTTATGCCAGTTTATTGAACACTGCCCTACCATGCATTATTTTTCCCCAAATGGCTAAAGTTTGAATAATGTTAATAAAATGGCAAATTGCTGTGCTAAAAGAATGAAAATAGGTACATATACAATACGTAATTAAAATATATTTGGTTCAAGGAACATGTGTCATTTGCCTAATAGTACTGTCATTCTTTTTTACTTAGTGCTGACAAAGTAAGTGTAATAGCAACTTGTATTCCAGGAGTTAGTGCAGAATAAGAATTTCAGTATACAGTGCAGCTCTTGACTCTTGAATCTTGAATCTGACTACACTCTGTACAGCCAGCAGAGCAGTGCAACCTGGGAGCTGTGCCACTAGGTTTCTCTCAATCAACAAGGAAGAAGCACTATTTCATTAAACCCCACATAGCAAACAGAAATCCAAACTTAAATGCTCTGAGTGGGCTGCATTTCACTTTGGAGAGAATTAACTGCATGTTGTGCCACTTAGGATGCAATTAAAAGGCATCGCCTCCCGAACAAAATGAAAGAACTGGAATTACACAAATATAGATGTTGAATTGTTATTGAATTTAATCTTATGAATTCCAAAATTCAAAAGTTAGAGCCTTACTACACATATCAGCATCTTCATCAGAGTTGTCTCCACAGTCATCTTCGCCATCACAAACCCAGGAGTGCAGCTTGCACAGGGTATTGTTGCAAATGAACTCATCGGGGCGACAGAAAAAAGCTCCTGTAATTGAAAGAATTAGCCCATTTTCTATCACACAGTACTGGGTAACACTGGGATTCAATGGAAGAACAACCATTACACTTTAATGAGCACTTCAGGAAGCATTTCATCTTGAAATCCAAACCTCAGATGAGCCAAAATGACTGGCATGCTATTGTTCTAATTCAAAAGCACCTCATTTTGAAAACTAAACTAGTTTAGAAATGTATTTCTTACGTGGTACAAAGTAAATAAGAGTTATCTGCTTTATTAATAATTGACAATACTTTATTTGAAGTCTATATACATAAGTACTTCAGTTCACATGCATAAGCACTGAATAACATATATATATATATAAAGCAGTTTTTATGAACAGCTTATGTCATTAATTGCAAGGCGCATGCATGACGTAAGTTAAACTAATGACAGACAGACATAAACAAGTATTTTTGATCATTCCCAAGTAATGGAACACATAAAGCACATGCCTATTTAAGAACAGCAGATATCAGTTCTATACATTTGTACTTGACTTCGCTCAAAGTCCTTTTACTTTCGATACTAAAGTACCTTTAAAAGCAATTGTCATTTTGTCTTTTACCTTTGTGAACTAGACTACTATAAAATCTTATGAGGCCATCTTATGAAACTGACATAAGCTGTTCAAAGCGCTTAATAAACACTGCTCTGCAAATACATTATTCAGTGTTTATGCATGTGTTATGAAGTCCCTATGAAGTATAGTCTTCAAATAAAGCGCTACCTAACAATTAAGGTCAACATCTAACAATATGAATGCATAAAATCAAGTGTCTGTATACCATGGTCACAGTTCTCCTCGTCGCTGTGGTCCATGCAGTCAAAGACATCATCGCAGCGCCATCGTTTTGGGATGCAGTGGGCATGGTTCCTGCAGAGGAACTCGTCCTCTCGGCACTCTTTCACACAGTCCATCTGGCGAGAGCCCAGAAAAGACAGACTCAGATAATCACATACACACTCTCCATGGGTGGAGTTCACCTTACTGTGGGAAAGGCAGAGAAAACAGAGCAGCGTTTCCATGGAAACAGTGAGCTGCACATAGTCTGATCTAAATGATTTACAAAATGTAAGCACATAATGTTATTTGTGCCTTCTTCCCTTTATTTCTAGTGAATAAACAATGCTTCGCCATCTGGCCATAATACTGTACTCTTTACAGAGTTTATATAGAGCAACTCCCAGCTGCTTCTTCTTCTTCCTCAAGTACATAGCCCACATTTTCCATCAGGTGTAGTTTTTGTACTTGGTGTTTTGTGCAAGACACAGTTTCCATGTGCTTTGTGCGAATGCCTTGCAGGAGGACATACCTCATCAGAGCTGTCCAGACAGTTGTCATGTCCATCACACCTCAGGCTAGCCGACACACAGCCTCCGCTGGCACACACATACTCGTTTATGGAACAGGAGGGAAGCACTGCAAAACAAGGCGCCAGAACACACACAAACAGAGTGGACATTGACTTTGACAGCTACAGAACAGATTAAACACAGAAGATGGAGCAGAGCGCCAGGAGCAGTTCATTTCCTTTTCTAGATCAATAAAGAAGAGGATATTAGAATGTAAGAAATTCATAAAGGAATTTGAAATGCCTACATTTCTGAACGTAATAGAACATCTATGTCCTTTTGGACATTCAAGACTCTTCAATATACAACACTGTGCAAACGTCAGATACCAAACTTCATTCATGTAATTTACAGGAGATATTTCTGAGGAGCTTCAACAGAAGACAATCCCGGACAAAAAAAAAAACGATTAATTAAAAGATTCAGGGAAAATTGGACCCCTTACAGACCTGAAAGACCACCAAAACTGCCACCATCAGGTCAACACTACTTAAACTGTCAAAAGATATTATGGTTTGTTGTTAAGGCTTCTGTGTCATTTTCTGTTATTTACATCGTCACTGTTTATAGAAAAACAAGGATCTCCAAAACGGCCACGTTACAGGAAAGGGCAAAAACCTAATTTAATTTGAATGTAAGTCAATGGAACCCGACTTTTTTCAAGCAATTCTGAACAATGTCTGTTGGTCCATTCATCACAAATTTTTCACACAATGCAAACGGCAGCTGCTGCATTCAAATAACGCATAATATTTAAAATTGACAAAAATGGAGATTTTCATTGGACGGTGATGATATGTTTTCTTTTTCCCTGGTGCTGAGAAAAAAGTAACTCACTGGAAATCAAATAAAAGAAGGTTGGTCTCCGACATTTGCACAGTGCTATTCATCCCTGAGCATAAATGCAAGCAGGAATTTACCACCTGCAGCAGATCACTTTGAACTCACCAGGAAGGAAAATTTGAGACCTTGAAGCTAGCCCATATGTTCAGAACAACAAGCAAGGCTACTATACACCATAGGTTCCACTGGTCAGACATCAATGACCACAAAGACGCTTACATGAATTGTTAAGGATTGTTAAGGCATACCTGTTCCAAGGCAATTCCGTTCATCCTCTCCAGTCTTACAGTCTTCCTGGCCATCGCATAGCCATTTAACAGAGATGCAGAGGTTGTTATGACACTGGAACTGGTCCTCTGCACAGCGGGCCTCGCAGTCCTTCTGCAAAAGCACGGCACAGAGAGGAGCTTGCTAAATGCGGCTTTCAAATCAGACATCACTGATGGCAAAGCCCACTTGTAAAAGAATTGTAGGCCATGCCAAGCAGCCAAATTGCAGCCACAGCAGAGCGTAGGACTCAAGACCATTTAACAAAAGGCTGAAATGACATTTTATGCTATGGACAGCATGAAACCCTTTTAAAGGTAATTAACCCTCATTAACCACATTTTTTGTGCAAAACAATGCAGCATTACTCTTTGAGATGCGCCTCCTCCATCAATGTCTGGATGTTGCCGAATGAACAATAACCACTGAGTAATCTTTCCTCAGCAAACCCCATTCATAAAGCATAAAATACATAAAATAAATATCAGCTGAATTATAAAACCCTTACACTGCAAAACAGAGACAATACATTCTTGGTAATTACCGTGGGTATAAAAGATACACATTAAGTGCCAGATGCGAAGGTGCAATGGGAAATGTGCCTCAAAGTGGATGCAATACATATTTGCAACACATCTGGAATTAATGTTCACTGTAGTTAGTCAACAAAATGTGCAAAAGGCTGCTTACTAATTGTGCTCTCAGGGTGCCGGGTTTAAAGGGCACCAAATTCAGGACAAAAGATAAAATGCAAATAGATGTGATGAAGAGAGAACAATGATGAAGAAAGAAAACTCCTTCCTGCCAATATTTGTCATGGGTGCACTTCTATGGCAAGTAAAAATAAAAATAATTTGGGAAACAATAACATGTATTGTTTTTGCACTGAGCACTCTCATGTACATCCATCTGACTCTGAAAGCTGAAACAGCTGGTAAATATTCTGCGATCACTATGTTCAGTGCAAAGCATGCCGCCTACTGGACTCTGGAGCAATGGAAACATGTTCCCTGGAGTGATTCATCTGCCAGCCTGATGAACAAATCTGGGTTTAGCAGATGTCAGGAGAACTCTACCTAAAAGAATGCATAGTGCTAACTGCACACAGTGTTGGTGGAGGGATAATTGTCTGGGTCTGTTTCTCAGGGTTTGGGCTCGGCCCCTCAGTTCTAGTGAAGGGTAATGTTAATGCACACAACAACACTGTAGACAATTATATGCTTCCAACTTTGTGACAACAGTTTGGGAAGGCACTTTCACATTCCAGTGTGACTGTACCTCTGCACACAAAGTGAAATCTGTAAAGATGATACTTTATGAGTTTGGTATGGAGGAACCCCAGTGGCCTGCACATAGCCCTGACCTCAACCCTGCTGAACAACTTCGGGATGAATTGGAACATCTACTGCAATCCAGGTCTTCTTGTCTAACATCATTGCCTGACCTCACAAATGTTCTTTTGACTGAATGGGCACAATTTTCCACAAACACACTACAAAATCTTGGTAAAGCTTTCAGAGGAGAACAGAGAGAGTCAAGCCTCAAAAAGTGGACTTTCATCCTAAAACCAAATTAAAGCCAATGGTTTTAGGATGGAAGAACCATCAAGCTCATATAAGTCTGATGGTCAAGCGTCCACATGCTTTAGGCCACATGGTCTATCTTGTGTTTTTCCATACACAGTGATGTGCAAATGTCTTGCAAATGACCGTAAGCGTTTCTCTGTTCAAAAAGACTAACAGAATAAATCTGAATAAATAAATAAACAATACATTGTGATTTGAGGTGTGCGAGTATGCTTAAACATCTCTAAACTTCTCCTCAGGGAAGTCCAGTAGGAACAGTTATTATCCGAAAACTCGTTCAGCTAATCCTTTATTATATTAAATCAGGTCTACTGCTGATGGACATCCACAAATCCATGCAATGCCCGGAACCACAGCTGTCTTCTTCTAACTGTATTCTTCCATGATATAACCGAGATATTCAGTGGGGTGTAAAAATATGAGACCGCTAGTAAAATACTTCTATTTTGTGTCCCTTTTTAATTGATTGCAAAATGTTTAAAACAAATCATGTTATACCCATAACATTTCACTGAAAAGTGGTATCTCTGAAAATCCTGAATGTCTTTCTTCATTTAAAGTGTCAATTTATTTTACATTTCCTCAAATTCTAAACTTTCTGTTGTTTCTTAGAAGGCTTCAAAGAAATAATCCTAGATTTTCAACATGGTCTCTTCTGTTTCATGCTTGCTATATTGAACTTTGTACTTATTATGTTGTAAAGTGTTTCGCTTTAAAGCTCATATATCATAACAATATGCACCTCACATTGACACCAAATGCTACATCTGGATCTCAGTATTCCAATGAAAAAGCGACCGATCAAAATCAGTTTTTGGGATGAATAGAAGCATTCTGTGAGAGAATCAGACTTTGCCCAACTTTGTTTCTTCCTCTCTTCCTCTTTTCATTTTTTTATGCTGTGGGCAACAAGCCCCCAGAGGTATTTGTAGCACTACACAACCTCCACACTCTCCCTGCAAACAGTAACTGGAGTTCCATGCTCCTTCTTCATCTTGGAATCTACCATCATTGCGGTTGTCTGACATAAGCTTGTAAACAATTCCTCTCGAGTAGTCAGTGAAGTTCTGCTGGAGACAGGTTGAGGCAGTTTTCTGGTTGAAGTCTGAAGTGTAGAGGGTAAAGACGAAGTGAAAGCGCACTGCACAACACATCAGCACCACAGACACACTAGGAGTCCAACAAACTGAAACCTGCCAGTTAGGCAACCCAACATCCAGGTGATAATTGGTGTGCTGAGCTGCTTTCCTTTAAGTTTTCCTTTTTCCGTCCAGCAGCGAAGGCTATATAGTGCACTGAAAAACCAAAGAACAGTATCCTAACCGTTACCACACTGGTGGGAATAAACCTTGTGGGGTGCGTGCAGCTTCAGCTATACCTCCAGAGTTTGGAGCATCTGTTAGGCAAACAGCGGGGTGAGGTGATGTAGTTGGTCTCTGGAGATCATAAAAGAGTTAGCATTCAGGTTTCTGTGACATGGAATCACACCAGATGGTGTATTAGACCCGTCAAATCTATTAAAAAAGCAAGTTTGTGGTAATTAGCTTTGTTGGTGCTTCTATAAGATGGACTCTGGTCACTAGGCATCCAGAATCCATTTATGCATTTCAGCTCAGCCTCATTAAAAAGGCCTCTTAAAAGCTTATTTCTTTTGGTTCCAAGGAGCCTTTATATCATTTGTGATCCAAGGCTTTTTATGTGCCAAGTGTTATGTAGTTGTACCATACAGAGATACTGACACTAACAATAAAAGTTATTAAGATATAAGCAAATCCACTGCAGAACACATTTCTACTCCCAGCAGTTCTACTGATTTCAAGCTTATCTTCATATTGATCAGCTGTTTCTGAATAAGCAGCATGAATGTGAAATATAGTTGTGTACAGTTTGTACTGTTGTGTACAGTTCACTGATTAGAAATGTTTAGCCAAGCCAAGTACTGGATGACAACATTAATATATTTAAAATCATTATTTTACATGAGTTATTGTATAATATTATGTTATGTAAATGATTACAGACCAGATAATCTGATTTTTCATCTGTCATCTTAAGGCGCAACAGCTGCAAGGAATGTACTCCTAATTTCCCATGTATACAGCCATTAAAGGAAACACAGGCCTAGAGCACTCCAAATGCATTGGGACATTACAGATAAATCAATACTCATGTTGGCAATGTTACCGCTCATTTTGCCACTGTGGACTTGGGGGTGACTGACGTGTTGCTACCCCTCATTACAGCTTGAAATATTTGTCCAAACTCCACTATTCACAACGCGTTCAGATATCCTTCATCAAATATTCATCCAAATCGTTTACAATTCACGTTCAAGCTTCTCAAAGCCCATCCGTGCCATTAAATGAATACCGGCCTGCATTTGTTCTGGCTTTAGTATACCTTCCAACTTTATTCTTCTGTATCACTTTTCAATCTGGCATGCTAGAGTCCCTTACGTTGTCCACTTAGGCTCACAAAACTGTGTAAATATACAGACTAAATGCTTCTGATGAGGTCGGCATATGTGCTCATTGTCTGTGTTATTGTTCCACAAACTCTATTTTCTTAGCTGGAGTATAACACCCCTGTAGAATGCTTCAGTAGCAAAGAACTTCATTTCTGTCTTCTACACATTTATCTTGTCTTCATTTGACTTTAATTTTCTGTTTTGTCTGAAGCTTGCTGGCAGCTCCATTTTTTCCACCACTGTTTTGGAACCCTATGCTTTCCAACCCTGAGCAAGCAGTCAGTGGGCGGAGCAACGTGCAGTAAGAGTAATACACTGCAGTCTGAGTGAACATTTTGGGTGCACACTGTGGTTGCATTTAGACACATTTTGTGCTGCACCTGCTTTTGCATGGACATCTGGCCAAAGTGGACCTAAAGCTGTCCATAAACAATTACAAAAATAAATAACAAATAAATAAATCATCATATAATTTAGTAGATCAGTTGGAGCTTTGTATGATACAGAAAATATTTATTTGTTTCAAGTTTTTGGACCTTTTTCCCTAATGTTCATTAGTGACTACTTCATTACCTAATTTTCATACCCGTACCTTTGCTTGTTTTACCAAAAAAAAGCTTCTATTACGTTTTATGATTTCCTCACAGGCTGTCAATGTCTTGTGCTAATGAGACCAAATAGCAAAACAAATTTCGAACCCTACTATGCTGTGTTAATAAGAATGTGGTCACATAAACTGGAATATGTTACTAAAATGAATAACCAGTCATTCATTGTTTGTATATCCAAGAAAAAACATAAAGACTTAATCATTCCAGTTTTCCCAGTTTTTGTCATGTCCATAGGAACAACCCCTCTATGCCACAAACTTGGCAGGCTCATAGGCTAATAACATCATTAGCAATGTGGAGCTTTATTTGCTGTCTGGTTGGGTTAATTCCAAACTATATTCGGGTTTGGACCCAACAGCTAAAGTTATTCCCTTCATCTCAAATGACTGCAAAATTCAGATAACATATCTTTTCGTCCTCCCTTTTTCTTTACTACAAGTTAATACATATGATCTTATCTGTAATTTCTGATTAAATCCAGTCAAACGCATGCTGAGGGAATACTCCCAGGCTGGAGAATGACTGGTTGTAAAAGTAAGAATTTCATTGCTTCCCCTTGGAATGAGTAATGTCCAATGATCACTGACCTCATCTGAATTATCGACGCAGTCGTAGTCGCCGTCGCAGCGGAAGCGTGCAGAGATGCAGTCTCCGTTGGCACAGGCGAAGTCCTTATGATTACAGGTCACTGGCTCTGCATTGAAAAAGGGGCACAATAAGACAGTTGAGATAACACAACCTAGGCTGGAGAAGCTGCTCTGGCTCACAACTGTGAAGTGAGCTCTAGTAAAGGACATAAAAGGAGGGGGAGAAGAGAAAATTAGATAGTGGCCATCATTTGGACGTGAAGTGTCATTGTACCATCTGTTTGCCACTTTCTTGGAAGTTTTGCAGGCATCTGAAAGGAGCTATTGCAGGCTAATTAGCAATGAAATATTTTAAACGTGTCAAGGAGAACACTGAGGATCTAATTCTACCAAACACTTAGCATGTGGCAGTAGATCTTGCCAGTTAGCCTTGTCAATGAAAGTCCATTTCTTTTCTGGCAGCTAATTAAAGATTACAGTCCAGAGCATATACAGTGCAAGTGACCTAATAATGTTCTAATGTGGGTGGGAAGACGCAGCGCTAACAGCGCTAACAATAAGATCCAAAATCCTACACGTGCAAGTCTTGATTTGAAGCTATTTGTGCTCATTTCAAAGAAGATAGCTCCTTTCTACACATTACACACCTTATTACAAGCATCCTGGAGCCCTCAAAGGGCATGAATGTGAAAGGAGATTTGAAGCTGAAAGCTCCAAAAGAATGCTTGTTCTTTGATTGTGAGAACTTTGGCAGCAATTAACAATAGACTGAAATAAACAAACACAAACTGAAGCAAAGGAGCTTCAAAAAAAGTCTTTTAAAGCAGACCTCAGAAGAACCGCCTCAATGTTCCGTAGCAGATGAAACGATTACGTGCAAACAGAAGGCCTCCTAACAGCTGTAATGCGAACAAAAGAGACAGGGCGACTCACTGCAGTTCTCCTCGTCGGAGTTGTCTCCGCAGTCGTTCTGGCTGTCGCATCTCCAGTGATCCGGGATGCAGTTGTTATTCTCGCAGCGAAATTCATGAGGTCCGCAGGTCTTTTCATCTTTTTCATCAGCCACAAACAAACACACAGATGAAAATGGCTTCAAAAGTGCATGAATATTAATGCGCCGCCACAGCACTTCGACACGTAATCATCATTTCCTCAGGGTGTCCCACTGCATGTTTGACACGGAGTTCAAAACATGCCCGCACTCGAGAGGCTAATACAGTGCAAGATGAAATACCTGACTGTGCTCCACTGGTTGACACACACACACACACACATACAGCCTGCAGCCTCAACACTTAGAACTTACCATCAAAAACTCTGTCACCTGGGCTCAACTACCTCCAACAAACCTTAATGAACACATTTCCTCAATTTTCTTCTCATATTTGCAGAATTTTCAGAAGTTGCATAAATGTACATATGTAATGACACTAATTCACCAAAGTTGTATAAGAAAGATCCCAGATTTGACCATCTTTATAGACTACTACTCTTTGTCTAACTCATGAAACTTTCATTCATAGTGGAAACATGCAAAGATTTGACATATCAGTCTCAGTGCGTGAAATCAAGCACCAGCATATCAGCAACTCATTTACATATTAATCACATGAAGCACACCCTCATTCATGCATACGTTTCAGCCATTAACCAATAAAAAGCATTCATGGATCATGAGCCAATGCAGTTAGTTACATAATCATATGATCAACAACTAGCTCAGGTTAAACTTACAATGCCATCGCCAAGAGCTAAAGTTGTCTTGTTGTCTAGACAACTGGTTGACTAGTCTGTGCAACCCCTTGTTTATACCAGTGTGCATGTAAAATAAGTACATGCACTTTTTCTGGATTGGCATGTGCATAAATTATTATTATTGTTATTGTATATTTATATTCTTATTACTGGTATTACAGATAACATTGAAAAAAGGTTTTTTGTTACTGAACCAAAAATCAAGCAGGCTGTTGGTGAAACTGTGTGCACCGATTTTACAATCAAATTTGAACACACGTGGCTTATATATAAGGACACTGACATTTTACTTATGAATATGAACAAAAACTACATGTTCATAAGCATATATACATTTTAAAAAATGAAAAGGAATGAAAGGAATGAAAATTTGAAGAGGAAAAAGTATACACACACCAAAAATGTATAATACTACTAACATCAATTCTTCGTTGTAAAGCCATTGCTGCACAACTCAGTTCTTCACTGTAAGTCGGCCATTCTTGGAATCCTTCTTTTTCCAAACATGAAGAGCTGAATTATTGCCAAAAAGTTATGTTTCATCTGACCAGAATACACTGTTCCAAAACAGATCTGATCTGTTTAAATGCAAATTTCAGACACACAAATCTGTGCTTCCTTTTCTTGCGTGACACGGTTTCTAACTGCATATGCTTAGTAGCTTTTTCCATTTGAGTGTTGTTTAATAATGTTGTTCTTGAGCACTTCAAGAAGCTCCTTCACCTTCAGCATGATTGCTCCTTCTTGTGTAAAATCTAGCAATGGCAACATCAGGCATTAATATCTACATATTGATTTTTATTACAGAGTCTGAACACTTGTTTCCCTCTGAATGTTTTTAAACATATCTTTGTAGATGCTTATGAATATATACTTTTTGGTTATATATTTTTGTTATATGTACAAAGGCAAACAACATTTATGTGTGCAAATTTGAAGTGGATATATTCACTGAAGTTCATTAAATAATAAGGTGTCTGAATACCTGTTCCCACGCAGGGTATCCTGCAACATTTTATTTAGAGCCAGAGCTGAGATCAATCTATACTACACTGACACAAAAAAAGTATTATCAGCTCTGGGTACTATATTCTATCACCAGCAAACAAGAAGCTGCTTTTCTTCCCCAGATGCAAACCCTCAGCAGCCCTCTCATTAGGAAAGAAAAAGCGTGAGAGCGTCTTCTCAAAACCCTTAGACGGATAACTCTATTTAAATGCTGCCTAATGGGTTTCAACGTCATAAAATAACACCCTGAGTGAAAAGAAGCTTCTAAAAGACTGTGAAAAGAAGACATTGTCTAAGAAAATAGCAGACCAGCTAATTGAAGTAAAAGCAGTGTTTTTTTTTTCTTGAGTTACAATAAAATGACTTCTAATTAAAACCTCTATCTTTCAAAGTTTATAATAGATGGCAGAAGAAGAACTGGCAAATCCCTCATATTAAACTCATATTAACTTCAATACAGCAAATGCATGAACTGCTGACATCACATGCTTACATCAATGTCTTAATTTCTCTACTGTTAGCTAGAATCCTTCAGTGCCTTGGGGCAGGTTGCAGTAACAGGTCTTAGACGGTCTGCTAAGTTGGCCATAGCTAAGACCATTTTTTAGACTTTATGTTTGTTCCATCTACTAAAGTCACGTCTAGATACAACTAATGCATGTGTTGCATGATGGTGCAAAAACATATGTAACAATGATCACTGCTAAGGTATGTGTGTTAGCAATTGCAATGCATGTACTCCGTACTGGCTATAGCTAATTTGCTAATGCATCCTTGGAAAAAAGGTCAAAGCAATTTCTCCAAAAGTAAAGCTCACAAATTCATTTAATTACACCATCTGCTCAAAAGCACACTGAAGGATAAACAAGATAGATCAAAGATTAATCCAGATCAGAGATTAAAGATAGATTAAGCTCAAGAAAGGGGAATTCTGAAGAACAGCTCATTGGGATTTGTTTTATTCCTTTGATGTCTATTAGTTACTGTATATTAGGTTGTATTATTTAACATTTACCACTCCCTGGGCAGAAGTTTGCCTTCCCGGAGCAGAACAGAAATTTTCCTTGAAGAACACTGACTGTACAAAGGGGTCCTGGGTATATCAGACTTACACTGGAAATGAAACCAACTGCATTTAAATACGCTATGAAAATCAATAAATACAGTGATTATTGCTCAATGTTTGACTCCCTCTATCGCAGTAAATACAATTAAACAGGACTAAATCTGCTCTCCTTGTGATGAAACATGCATGATGATATCTACGAAATATTCAGAAAAGCATATTGTGGCATTACGTGTCAAAAAAGCCAGTAAAATATCATCATATTGCCCACCCCTAGTTTCAAGCAACAAAAGTTGCATAAAGGTTTTACTGCAAACCATCCAGCCTTGGTTAGCAGATCATGCACTGCTGATGTACATATAAAGAAGTGATGCTAACAGTGGCTTTGCTGCTTCACACTGTGCCAGTAAAACTTTTCTGCAACAGCTCAAGTGTCTCTAACTGGCATGCCATGTGCTTAGCCAAGTAATGACACAGCCTAGAAATGGTCTAGCGTTTGATGATACCGCTGTGAAAATCCAGTTGGTATAACGGTTCTAAAGTAACAACCAAAAAAAATATGACTGACTTAGTTTAAGACCAGGCATAAGCACTGCTGATGCAAACAGCCCCTGGTGTCAAGACTAGAAAAATGGATCTACGGTATATTTGGGCTCTGCATTAATACTATACTCATAAGTATATTTGCCTTCTACCTCTCTTACTGATTATATCTTTAGCCTTAAAACTGCACCATCCAAGATAAAACCGCAATTACACACTGTCACGGATAAAGCACTGACAGACGAATCAATAGAGAAAGACAGAGAGAGACTGATACACCTCAGGCAAAAAGCCACACACACATTGCCCTCCTCGCGATATATTCGTTGGCAGGATGTGCATTCTGACACATCAGGGGTTAGTGATAATCCATAAAACTCCTATGCTCAGTCATGGAAATCACAGCAATTTTCTTAATCAAACCAGTGAAGAAAATGTTTTCTTTTCAAAATGGCCTGCTTATTGATTTTGCCTTTCTCAGACAACAGCAGGAAAAGACAGTGTTATTATATTTGCCCCGAGAAGAGAACATCACAAGGTTTTGTAATTAACAGTTCAGTATTCAAATAAAACAGCAAAACATTCCAGCAGGTGATTTTCTTTTGAGATAATGAATAAAGGGATAAACCCAAATGACAAACAGAAGGATTACCCACAATGCATGCAAAGCAACAAAAAGAAAGAAAAGAAAGAAAAACAATGAGTGTAATATCTGGGAAAAGGGGAAACATAGACTCTTTTTTCCCTTGAGCTTCCGAGGAGTGTTTTCAATTCCTTTTACAGAGGGAAACTGCTCACAGGGCTGTCTCAATCCAAACGCCGACCAGCTTCACCACTTTAAAGCTGAGAAACTTTCAAAAGTCTGATGGGAAATATATGGAGCAAAGCAGTGATAGATCGTAGGATAATCCATACATTGCCAGCCTGAAAGAGCATCTGCTCTTCAGGCATTTTTATGGAAAGATGAAAAATAACAAACCTCAAAAGATACATTCCTGACCTGCCCTTGGGATTAGTACATATATAGAACATTCCCCACATTCCCTACTTTTTACAGATATTTGAATGTTTTTTGACTTCCTGGCATTAATACTGTAATTTATCTGTATACACGTCTACTCATTATCTTTAAGTACTGTGCAACATTCAAAGACCGCACTTCATTTTTTTATTTTTCTGTTAAAAGGGCCGATTTCAAGTTGCCAGGACAATTCTGAGATAATTAGTTGTAAAGTTATCCACTTACATAAGCAAGAGGACAGTCAGAGGAATATAACAAGTCTATTAGAAGATACAGAGATAATAGGACTCCTAAGAACCAGCTAGTGCTTGTATACCGCCAAAACTGTCCACAACAGTACTTAAGCTTTCATCTTTGAGAGAGAGGAGAAAATCAAGATTCACTCCGTCACAACCCACAAGAGTTTCTGTCCATTCTTCCACTGTGAGAAGACAACCCAACACAATGGGTCAGAAAGAATGATAAGCTGTCAAGAAATCTTTACTGAGAAATAGAAAGAAAATGTGCAAATCAAACAAAGCCCGACGATGCTCTCAGAACAATCTCAGACCTTAACATCACTGTTTGGGATTTATTTGGGTTTAGTAAATAAATAAATTTTTGGATGTTGAGTACCTGGTAGCAAATAATTTCTATTTGAAGTCTGTGGCCTAGACCTGATCACACCCTGCAGCACTTTTAGGTCCTACTTGTTTTGAAGGTTTATGTTCTTCAGTAAGGGTTAAAGTCAGTTGATTAACCGGACAGTAACGAATATTTCAACTTTTGGCACTGAGAAATGTTATAGCTGCTTAACAGTGTGATTCATGTAATTATTAAGATGTAATATGAAGCACTCTTCACAGTGTTTTGAATGACTTGTGGATTTAAGCAAATGATGCTTCTCTACACTTCAGAATGTATCATGTTGCTGTTACAGTATGGGTAAAACTAGTTATTCTGCTGTACTGGCTAAGGTAACATACGGTGGTATACTTTAGAATAAAGGCGGCTCATGTCTGAGTAGTTCTATACCAACATCCTTTAATACTGTTTATTATCTGTTCAATATTCCTAAAACTATCCTTTTTCCATATACAAATATACAGTATCTGGTCTGCTTGCTACTGCTAAGATAAGCAGTGTGATATTGCTTCCTAGTGATATACCAAATAATTGATTTCGATTTTTTTATCATGAAGCAGCCTCATGACTGTCTGCTTTACTAGCACTGATATCTGATCAGCATGTTGAGAGAGAAGATAACAATAAAGCCAAGGTTTAAAAGCCACACGCAAACACAACTCTTTTTGATAGCTCTCTTAAACTAACAATGGAGCAGCACACAGCTGGCAAACAAACAACTAAGCAGCCAATTGTGCAGTTACTTTTAGCTCTGTGAAATTAAGGTCTATATGATTTACTCCAAATGAATGTAATTATCATCACCGTAAAGCTGACATTATGCACTTTAACCTCATGGAGCCATTGTTTCATTTCAAATCTAAAAGTTTTCCAAAAGGCAAGTAAACCAACACCTCTTCGACAGGCAATGCTGGACAGTGCTTGTGGGAGAACAACGGATAAATCAATGAGCTCCACACTAACTAAGGCAATAGAAAGTTTCCAGTGCGAACCTCCTGAGAACACTGTATGAACGAGACACTACAGCCACTAAAGAACTGTAACCACTATGACTATGTATGAAATACACCCATCAGCCATAACATTAAACCCTGTATCTACAGTCACTGTCAATGTTATCAGCTCCACTTACTACATAGGAGAACTTTATAGTTCTACAATTACAGACGGTAGTCCATCCGATTCTTATCACACTTTGTTATCTGCCTTTAACCCTGCTCTTTAATAGTCAGGACCCCACAGGACCACCACAGAGCAGGAATTATGTGGGTGGCGGATCATTCTCAGCACTGCAGTGACACTGACGTGGTGGTGGTGTGTCAGTGTGTGTTGTGCTGGTGTGAGTGGATCAGACACAGCAGTGCCACTGGAGTGTTTAAACACTGTGTCCACACTGTCCACTCTATTAGACACACCTACCATGCTGGTTTACCTTGTAGATGTAAAGTCAGAGACGATAGCTCATCTGCTGGAGTAGAATTTCTGTTGGTCATCCTCTAGTCCAGCAGTGATACTGAGGTGTTTAAGTCTGATAAGTCTATATATATATATGTATATCTATACTCTTTATCCATAGGCTCAACCTATGGAAATGATGTGATTTTCATGTTCTAGTTCCAACTCCATTTTCAGCATGTGAACATAGGGTTAACTCAGTGTTACTGAATTCTTGAAAGCAATAATATATATATTCTGATGAAGTATATTGTCCATTCACTTCTGCAAATGATGTGATTAACTGCACAAAGCAATGTGATTAATCATAATGAATTCTTTTAACAGTTTGACAGCCCTGTATAATATAAACAAATGAAAAATAAACAAACTGAAAGAAAGAAAGTGTGGTGACATGTTTCACATACAAGAGTGATGCACAGCAGGTAGCAGTGGGCTTTTAGTTAAATGTGTGGGACAATTTCATTTGACTCCTAAAGTCTTTCTAGAAGGACAGTCTGAGAGAAAACATGCCTGAGTCACGCTGGATGGGAAGAATGCAATATGTGAGGCTCTCGCTGATGTGCTACTGTCAAACTAAATCAGACGTTTAGGCAACAAAACAGGCCCTGGGGAATAGTTACAAGCCACAGCTAATAAAAGCAGAGTGGTTCTTGATTAAGGCTGGCCTCACTCCATCAGAGAGCGAGGAGACTGTGGAAGCATGCAGAATTCACATTAGCCCCAATCACGCTCTCCCACAGTCCTGCGAGGTCAAAAGTGTTTGTGATTTGTGAATAATAGGGCTGGATCACTCACCACAGTTCGCCTCGTCAGAGCCGTCAGCGCAGTCTGGGTCCTCGTCACACACCCACAGCTTGGAGATGCAGTGCATGGTGGCTTTACACTGGAACTGGTCCGGTGAACATGTGCTCTCAGCTGGCACGTGTTCAGGAAAGTCGAAAGGAGAGATGAGAGACGTTATTCTTATAGACAGGGCGTGTGCCCTTCAGTTTAAGCATAAACACCCACAATCAATAGTATATTATGTTACATTATGTTATCTTTAACCGCTAAATGTGCAAGCAAGCTAATAACGTGATGCTTTGAAAGAGACGGCTCCAACTGAAAATGGACAATTTCATGTACTAGAATGACATAACTCGTCAAATTACCAAACTAAGAGACCACAAATAAACGCAAAGGTCACATAAATGCCCCATTAGGCTGGAATAACTACAGAAAGCAGTGCTTTCCCCTCTATTCGGATCTAGCTGTCAGTTTATAGAGCATAAGAGCTGAATAGTGTTCAATGCATTAAAAAGCCCATTCACTCCTCAGTCCATACAGTCCACATATCCAGCAAACTGAACACAGTACTGTGCAAAATTCAGAGACCGTCCTTTACTTTACAATCAAAACTGCCATTAAGTGCAAGTCATTCATTTTCAGGAGATATTTCTGAGCAGATTAGATTTAAGTAAATCCACTTGCCTAAAGATGGGGGAAACCCAAAAGAAAGGAGGTGAATAAAACACAGGAGTTTCCTAAACTGGAGTTCAAAGAATGATTAAACGGTAAAGAGAAAATGGGACTCCTAACTGTGTGCAAGACCTGGTAGATCACCAAACTTGTCACCGTCAGAGAAACAGTATTTAAAGCTTTCTATCTTGGAGAGAGAGAGAGAGAGAGAGAGAGAGAGAGAGAGAGAGAGGGGAGAAAATCAAGCTCCAGTCTTGCTTCAGATCTAAAACATCTACAGGTATTTCTGTCCTTCCTTCCACAGTGAGAAGCTGACAGGAAAGTAGAAAGAACGTGTGCAAATCAAACAAACCTGCTGGTGTTCTTAGAACAACGGACCAACCACCCCATAGTCCAGACCTCAACATCACTGAAAGTGTTTGGAATGAATTGGATTGTTACAAGCAAGAAAACTGCAACTTCTAAGACTGAACTAGAGGTGTGGAAAAATATCCTTGCAGAAAAAACTGAGAGCAATTCTGTTGAAAAGGATGGAAGCTGTAATAAAGTCAAAGAATTTCTACTGTGTAATTTTCTTTTAAGTATATGTTTTCATGCTTTTTTTTACTGATGCTGAAAATGATAACTTGTGCTTAATGGCTGTTTGGAAATCAAATAAATAAATGGTGGTCTCTGCACAGTGTTGACACTTTTGCACAGTATTGTAAATATTTCCCTATTTAACAGCAGTCCAACTCTCTACAGCAGTCAAACCCATTCATTCACATTAATGTTATATGGTGTATTTCAATTTCGACTCTATTTTGAAAAAGGCACATTACAGGGCAGCCAATCAGAATAGAGGGAAAAAGTAAGGCACAGCAAGAAAACAGCCTGCTTAATTCTAAAGAGAGGTTAGAAAATGGCTGGTGAACTTGAACATGAATTATGACTGTTTTCAAACATAAATCCACATAAATGTCACAAACTGAAGAAAAATATAGGACATGTGTCTTTTACTGTGCAGAGAGTGAAAGGTACATCTGCGGAATGAAATACACCTTCCAACAAGCAGCCTCTTTATTGTTCAGTGACATCCAATTCTACCTTTGGCAGGAAAGGCCTTTGGTCTGCACTACACTCAGGCTTCTGAATGCCTAATCAGTGCCTGGCTTTGCCGCTAGCTGACGCCCAGCTGAGACTCATTCAGAGGGATAAAAGCTACTTTGAGATCTGTCAGTCAGGATCATTAATATTCCTGAGGGAAAAGTGAAATTTGGGATAGTCTGCCACAGCACTCTTCAGTTTAAGAGCATGAGAGCAATTATTGCCCAAGCTTAAAAGTGGGAGCGGAAACAAGGGGCCAGCATTTCTTACGACAGTCTGTTTCATCCTCGCCGTCGCCGCATTCGTCCTGTCCGTTGCAGCGCTGATTTATTGGGATGCACTTCTGCTTCCTGGTGCACTTGAACTGACCCGGCAGACAGATATATGTATCTGTGGAGAAAGGTGGCATTTCAGTGGAAGTGCTGAGGGAATCATGTTTCAGGATGAGAATCGCTGCAGGGTGTCATCACCCGGTGTCGGAGGAGGACTGCTATAAAAAGGAATTCAATTATATAAATCTGAAAGGATTTTTTAAAGGATGAGTAAGAGGAATAATGTACTAGCGCTGCATACACAAAAGCTCAGTTCCCAAAAAGCTGAGACAGTATGTGAAATGATAATAAAAACAGAAGTCAGTGATTAGTAAATTCTGTTTGAACTGAATGTTATGCGAACATCCATTTTTATTATTACTGTAAATTATAACAAAGTATAACATTCAGATCTGTCCTGGAAATTTGGAACCAATGAGCATCAACAAACAAATATTATTAACACCTTTCCTTAATAATAATAACACTTAATAATAATTTAGGGACTGAGGAAACCAGTTGATCCAGTTCGGAAAACGTAATTATTTATCATTCTTCTGCCACAAATCTTCCTCCACAGGGCCTTTGTTGTTGTAATTTGTGCTTCACAATGTGCTTCATGTTTTTTAATGGGCAAAAGGTCTGGACTGCAGATAGGCCAGTCTAGCATCCAAACACTTCAATTATGCAGCCATGCTGTTCTAACACATGCAAAATGTGGCTTGGCGCTGAAATCTTGCTGAAATAAGCATGTTGTATGTCCCTCAAAAAGGCATCATCAAGAAGGCAGCATATGTTGCTCCTAAATGTCCACAAATCTTTCAGCATTAATGGTGCTTTCACAGATGTGCAAGTCAGTCCCTGCTGTGGATGCTAATATCATACCACATCAGACCCTCTTTTTTTTTGGTACTTTATGCTGGTAACAATTTGCATGTTTTTTTTTGGCTTGGAGAATATTCACATATTTACATGAAAGACTGATTCTTTAGATCACAATACATATTTCCGCTTCAGTTTGGATGAGATCTTTCTGGACACATACATACATATGTCTCATAGATATGCCGTGCATAGCAGAGTTTTAGCTTGCAACTGCGGAGGCAGCAATGAGCAGTGTTTATTGACAATGGTCAGTGAAATCTGATTAATGACACATCATAGTAACATCTGGGTAATCAAAGGTCACAGACATTCAGTTGTGGTTTTCAGCCTTGCCCTTTATGTACAGAGATTTCACTGGATTTTCTACATATTTTTGATGTTATCATGTACCAAATAGGGTAAAATACATAAAATCCTTGCAACTGCTTATTGAGAAATGTTGTTCTTCATCTGTTGCATTACTTGTTGATGCATTTTTTGCCTAGCCCAACTTATAAAGGACTAGGCCTTTATAATGTTCCTTTTATACCCAAGCCTGACCCAAACATCACCTGTTTAAGATATATATTGAACATTTCCCAATGTTCCCAATCCTGGTCTCAAACTGACTCTGTTCCAGCTGTTTTGGACCACACTGCCGACATCAATTTCAGGTTATGAGAGAATACTTGCAAAAAAAGCTTATAAGATAAAAATGAAACATCTGTTTTTGCTTAAATACAGGTCAAATAGGATCACTGCTTTTATGTTTTATTCATATTTCACACACACAGCTTTTTAGAATTGAGGTTTGCATTAAATACATAGCTGCTTGCCAATATTGAACATAAAAAAACACTAAACCTCCAATCACTGTCAGGACGTAAACCTCCGCTGCCACCAATATATCGTGATTACTGTTGTGAATGCTTTCTAATGTTTTCTGATGCTACAAAAGTGCTTATTGATCGCTTGAGAGAGTTATACACTATCTAACGCTTTGAGAAAATAGCAGTAAAGATGATATGCTACTGATGAAAATTTCCATTTAGACATTAGTGCTTGTCAGTGGTTCATATTTTATATGATCTGCAGTGTAAGGAGTGGGAGTAGGAGCAGTATAGTAAAAGAAATTAATGTGGCAAAGAGAACATGGCATTTAAAGTGTGCTTTTAAGAAACACAGCTCGGCTCACCGCAGTTGGTCTCATCCGAGTTGTCCCCACAGTCATTCTCTCCATCGCAGATGAAGGGAGGGAGGGCACACAGACCTGTGCCACACTGAAAGCGTCCAGGCTGACATTTGAATTCCGCTGCAAAAAATGACGATTAACAGTGAACTCGCGGGGATATCCAGCAATTTGTGCATGCATGTGTGTTTATAAGCCTGTGGAGTGAGGTCATGGAAAGGGATTATTCAGCCGCAGTTCAATTATTCCTGTGAATGCTGCTCGCTGAGATTTAATGCTACCTGCCCTTTTCAGAATAGCAGCGGTTCCAATTATTAACATCAGCAACTGACAGCCTGTCATTTTTGTCTCCTCCACATGCGAGAAATCTGACATGCAGACCTTCATAAACTCAGTTTTTCATCAAGTCAATCAAAAGAAGTAAATTTAAAAGCCCAGAACATTTTTCCCCTCTAAAAACTGCAAGTCATTGGAACATGACTAACAATAATCCGCATCTTACATGGGGAGCATTTAATTTTCATTTGAGTCAACACAGCAAGTGTCAAGCAACAGGGCTCTCCAAGGGGGGCAAAAGTGTTTCGAGGCTAGAATAACCATTACGGACAATTAGCGCTAATGATCTGTGTGGTCCATATGGCCATGCTGGCTAATGCTATGGGTCAGATACTTACGGCAGTCTGCAGGCTCATCAGATCCGTCCCCGCAGTCATCTACGGTATCACACTTCCACCAGAACGGGATGCACTCATCAGTGCCACAGCGAAACTGCAGTGTACATCCATCCACAGAGAAATATACATAATCCAATGAGAACATCATGAATTAATCAGTGCTTACAGTTCATTGTAGGTCTGTAGCTATTAAAAATAAATATGCTATTTGACTTTCAAGGTCCCTTAAAAGTACACATTTCAGATTTTTCTGTGTTTTCTTTTTTTTGCTATCTATAAACAATTTAACAATAACAATACACTAAACAAATGATTGTAGATATGCTGAACATATGTGCTAAAATAAATGTATTCAATATGATTTAAATACATGATAGGAGAAATAACACATACTGAGTTGACATTTTAAATAAATGTATTGGGGTTGTCCAAACAAACACGCAGTAATCATATTCCAGACACAGTCGAATCCAATCACATAATCAAATTACACATTTTGTTGATTTTCAAAGTGAAATAAGTTTCACATCCTCTACAGGCAATAAACTTAAATATGGTGCTTTTTTCTGTGAATGTTAGTACACTAAGTTCAATTTCTATTCTTTTATTTTTGCATTTGAGCTAAAACATAATCTTCCATACCTTTTGCACAGGCCACGTTTGCTCAAAATTCATCACATAAACAGTTATTGTGCATTAAAATGTGTAGAAGTGTGTTGTCTGTAGATGTTAACTTATTTTCACCTTTGCACATACATTATAAACGAATTAGAGAACTACTACTAGCAGGGTGTTTTTGTTTTTTCTTTTATATGGTTTTTATACTCACCACAGTACACTATCTCTCTTTACTGTGTGGAAAAAGAGAAATGTAATGTAACATCTGCCCTTTCACACATCCTGCTATTTCCATATCCTGCAATTTGTGTATTTTATGTTTTTCTTTGAGGCTAACTTTAACATTTGTCTACTTTTACATACCAAACGTGGCCACAATTCGTTTTCCAAGACCATTTTCAACCTCTTTTTTATCCCTTAGAAAAAAAGCAAGCTGTTTTTGTTACTGTGCTTTTAAAACAGATCTAAGATAAATGAGCTATGTTCTGATTATCTGTCCTGTATTAAGCCACTCAGAAATTAAACATTCCTTAGAACTTCAATAGTGGTGTATGGGGCTAAACTGCTGTAGGCTGAGTAGGTCATCACAGAAACAATGAATTAAAAACAGGCTCAATATTTGCTGCTTAGTTTCTATACACGGACGGTATAGACTCTGTAAAGAATGGTAAATGTTGAAACTTTTACAGTGTTTACATATTAATTCAGGTTCCTTGATTTACAAAGTGAAGGAACTTTATTTTTCATATGGGCCCTTTAACAATTTCCAAGTTACGTTAAATTTAGCTTTTTCATGTGGTATGTTTCACTTTTCTTCCACAGTTTTTGCTGCTGTTTACTAGACGTGACATAGGCCTGTATTCTAGCAGTTAAAAATTCAAACTGGGATTAAATTTCTCCTACATCAACAAGCTACGCCAAGAGCTGACAACAGCAGCATGTAACTATAACCAATATTAATTGAAATGTCTAAATGACTTGCTCAGCTAAGACATGCTTGTCATTCCAGGGGGGTACAGTTTGAAGCGTAGAACTAAATAGCAATGCAAGTCTTAGAAGGCACAACATTCCGGAATTTCACATTCTCATTCCAAACTGCTCTTTAATATTTAATGACATTTTCACAAGGACAAGCACAGACAGTCTTGTCATGTATTATCATTTTGTTCCATAAAACAGTTTTTCTGATTGTCATCTTGCTGTAAATGTTTTCTCTTTATTTGAATATATGACTTTAAAAAGACAAGCAATCCAAAAGTAATAAAAATAATCAGATAGTAATCCTTTAGATCCTCCTATCCTCACGTTCAAACTTTGTGGCAGAAATGACACAAAGTTTGGCACAATGTTTGGGCTAATGTGTTTAACGGTTGCTGCTGTTATGGAATCAATATTTCATAGTGCACAGTCATTGTGATCTTATACATTAGATTGTGGCCACTTTTCCATTGAGTAGAATGCTATTTCAGCAGTGGTTATTCAGTAGCCTACTCACCGCATCTAATTTACCTGGTTTAAATGGTTTATAAAGTATGATCCAGGACAGAATAATAGGGCAGCAATATTATAATCTGTTCCTGGACAATGCTGAAGTGCAAACAGTCAAGTCACACCTGATGATGGTTGACCCCGATCTAAGGCAGGCAGGAAACACTGCAAATTTACTCTGGGTTCACAAACGTAACCTCTAATCATGTCTCTGCTAATGCAAAGCATGGTTTTCTAAAGGACAGAACTGCTAAAATACTTTGTTTGTGTGAAAATGTAAATTTTTCACCTGTTCATATAAACATTTTGTCTTCTTTCCTCATGGTCAATTTAACCATTGGTTGTTTGACAGTAAAAAATAGCTGGATTTGATCTGCATAGTAATATAAAAGCTGCCATTATGCTACTGAAACTTTTTTTTGTTGTAAATTTTATTGTTCTTTATTGTTGTTTTTTGACGAGTAAAAATAATTCACTGGAACACAATGCTTTCCTTAATGCTTCACGCTGTGCAAAAAATGGCACGATAATGCTGTTACAGATAAAAAAGAAATGAAAAACATAAATGATGAAAGAAGACTTTCAGGGAGAGGGAGTGCGAGAGATTATAAATTAAGGTAAAAACTTTATTTTTTACTATGTCTAAGAATATTAAAAAGTATTGCAACTGTGCTGAGGGCTTCATTTGCTTCTAGGGCAAAAAAAGATGTACTTTCTTGCATCATAAATCTATCATCAGATTATCTATATTGTATATTCTGAAGTGCAGCCTTTGCAGAGCAGTATTTGTATAGCGAGACTATGCTGCTAATGGTGTTTATGAATAAAGAATAGTAATAATTGATTTCTTATAACACATGTCAACAATACAAAAATATTTGTTTTAAAAAATGCTCTCTGTGGTATAAATAAGTATGTAAAATACAAACAATCAAAATGACCTCTATTGACCTCTATTAAGTCTGGTCTTTCTAGTGTTAAATGACAGAACGTCAACAGTGGTTTGTTTGACTAGAGAAAAGTACAGTCCAACAAAGTCTTTCTTCTCTTAAAGGTCAAAAATGAAAGCTTGTTCTGATCGATTTTTGACTACACTACAAAAAGTTAGAAACACCTAGCCAATTGCAAAAGACCCAGAATGAGAGACAGAGAACTCCCTGACCTGGCTAGAGGTGCAGTTGGAGAGGCAGGTTTTGTTATCAGCAGCCAGGTAGAAGTTCGTGGGACAGGCACACTTGTGACCTCCACCAGGGGACAAAAGGCACAGGTGACTGCAGCCCCCATTAGCTACCTGACACTGGTGTTTAGGGACTAGAAAAGAGAACACAAAATGGATTTAAAGAGAAAACGCTTTACCCGTAGAACACCAGTAAACCTCTGGAAAGGGAATCCTTACCCTCAGGCTGGCGCAAAGGGTGATAAACCGTTATGGATTTAATGGCCTGCCAGGAATTGAGCAGCTCAACAGCATGGGCACCCGAGGTTTTGTGTGCACGGCGGAGAGACTTTGATTTGCCATCCGTCCAATAGACGAAGTCCTCGAACAAGGTCAGACCCATCACACCCTGGATATGATCGTGAGGAACTAAGGTGGAAAGTATCAGTTAAAAACAATGGAAGTTTGTGAACTACAGATCTGTCAGAGACCAGTCTTCATTTATGTCATTTCCAGTGAAACCACCAGTCATTAAGTGACAAGTTATTCATTGTTGCAGGAGATATTTCTCAGGAGATTAGGGATAAAATGATCTTTTTGCATAAGAAGGAGGAATGACAAAAGAAAATAAAGCAAAAAGAGTTCAAAACATTTTCAAAAGAACGATTTTTAGATTAAGAAAATGAGACACCTAACAACAATCCAAGACCTGGTAGACCACCAAAACTGTCCCCATCAGATAAACAGTCTCACTTTTAATCACATATGAAAAAAAAATCCACAGGTCATTCTGCCTATCCTAACACTGTGGGAAGACAACTCAACATTATGCATCTGCAAGGGTGTGGAGCTGTCAAGCTGATGTTCTGAGAAGACCTTGACATCATTGAACGTGTTTGGAAATACTTGGATCAAGGGAAGCAGATATTGTGAGCAACTTCTAAGTTATTCCAAGATTTTCCAACTTTTCTCTCTTTTCACTTTTCACTGAAAACACCAGCTGTACTGTACACTGTGTGACCATTTCAGGACAAATAGTCCAAAACGAAGAGGAATAAAATTCCTTTCCATTACCATACATCCAAGTTTGTTCCTCCTAAAATGTTACTGTTTGGAGACACTAAGGTGTTCTCATAACAGCAACAACATACATTCACTCAGCACTTTATTAAGAACACCTTCTTGTGTCCACACTGTTGTTAGCTCCACTTACCATTTTGGTGGACTTTGTACTTCTACAATTACAGACTGTAGATCATCTGCTTCGTTAGCCTATACCTTGGTCTGTGACCACCACAGAGAAATTAGTGGCTATATTTAGTCCAGCAGTGACACCAAGGTATGTAGATTCAAGAGGTAGTTCCTAATAAAGTGCTTGATGAGTATACACACATTTAAAGTTTCTTCACTTATCTCATAAGGTCAGAGGCACATGCAGCAAACACTGCAAAGAATAAATGGTGTCCATCTCTGTACCTTTGTGCCTTTGAGAGCCGTCCATGTTAGCAAAGAGAATGTGACTGTCATCAGCCCAGTAGATCCTCTTGTTGGTGTAGTCAATAGTGAGGGCAGAGGGGCTGTAGATTTCCTTGTCAACAATGACTGCATGGCCCTGGCCATCCATTCCGACACGGCCCACGTGGGGGTATTCACAGCAGTCAATCCAAAACACATATCTGAGGACAGCCATTACACATTATTTTAGAGCAAAATACGACGGCATCTCATATCAAAACAAATCATGTTGGGTCCGTACCCTAATTGGGCATCCAGAGCCAGATCCGTGGGGTTCTTGAGGCCAGAGCTCAACAAGACAGTGGGATAGAGGCCGTTAGATTTGGACACTTCCAAGGTCTTTCTCTCTACATCACACCAGTACAAGTTCTTCCCAATCCAGTCAACAGCCAGCGCACTGGGTACAGCTGTTCTGTGAACGACCTGGCAGAAGGAGACGCAAGATATTCAGGCCCAACCGCACATATCCACCTCTCACTTACAGCCAGCACTGGTTGTGCAAGCCCAAATTGAATGCTAGGCATACATAATATGCAGCTTGACATGCAAATCCAAAGAAATATGCTTTGAAAACCAGAGTTAAGGCAAAATGCAAATAAGCAGCCTACAGTTGGAGGAAAGACAGGTAAAAAAATCTATGTGATGAGCATAGAACAAAGTGTCAAACCAAGAAGCTGTGTTAGCATTGCGCAAACACATACTTAAATGAGCCATCTCTCCTCTTCCTCTACTGTCTGCACTTTTTTTTTTCTAGATATCATAAGCCCTTGGTGGGCTAAGGAAGTGTGCCAGTTGGCAAATGGAATTGGCTTCTTCATGGTATGCTGTAAAACCTTGAAACCGCAACACATGCAAGCTGCCATAATGACATATGATTTGCTTTGAGGTTTTTCCTATCATCAACTAACAGGTGGGGGGAAGGGCAAAGTTGATATATAGCTGCGCCGATTGTCAAGGCTGTCCCTTTAGCACTAATTTCATCGGAGACGCGCTTTAAATATTCTCTGAATATCAGAGCAATGCCTCCATTGCCTCCTGAGGAGGAGAGAAGACATTAATATTCTGAGTGGAAAAGAAAAGCCTGTGGTATTTTGGTGATCTCATCTAGCATTGATTTGAAGCACTGCTTTCCATGGAAATGAAGGTTAACTAATTTAAAATGTCAACATTTGAATATATCAGCACAGTAAAAGGCTGAAGACCCTTAAACATATCCCATACTCACAGCATCTGTTGCTTACACGGTCCTTTCCTGGACCTATATATAAGTTC
Source organism: Semaprochilodus insignis (assembly GCA_034552555.1). Taxonomy (NCBI): domain Eukaryota; kingdom Metazoa; phylum Chordata; class Actinopteri; order Characiformes; family Prochilodontidae; genus Semaprochilodus; species Semaprochilodus insignis. The sequence continues at coordinate 16,150,345 of CM067480.1, read as the reverse complement.
CAGGCAATGATCTTCATCAGCTCACAATTAATATTACTTAAATGGCATCTAAATCTAAAATGACCTGCTGAATATGAGACAATAATTGTGTTTCAACAGGCATATTCTAATAAAATAAGATAAACACTTGGCCATGTAACACTTGCCCTCATTAATACAATTCTGTACCGATTTCCTTATTAGAACAGACCAAAGGCATTAACCCAGGGCAGCGCACATTAGATGATGACTAGCACAAAGGCAAGACTTGTTCAGCCATTAATGAATCTTTATATTACAGAATTACAGAGATCCTGCCAGAACATGTAATCATGTGGGACTGCTCTCTGAGGGCTATCTTTATATATGCTAGCTTAAAGCTATTATGTGATAGAAAATGAGAAAGTACTCTAGAAATATTGCACTCATCGTAGACCAATATATTCCGTAATACAGGACGGCCCTCATGAACGCTATTTTTTCCCAAGGTTATAAATGCCAAACCTTACAGTAATGAATTATTCAACACTTAATACCTTTCAAACCATGTGAAATGTCAAACACCTTATCGGCTCATTTAAACTGTCTTTCTGAAGTAGTAATGATTAGCTGCACAGCTCTGTTGTTGAAAGATTAACATAGCAGTGTTCTGAAGTCCATGTGGCTTCTCTCTTGAAGCCTCCCTAATTCCACACCTACAGTAAATCACACTGTATATTAGAGCCTTGTTTGCCTGACTGACAGACAGATTTTCTTACTTTTTCTTACTTGCGTATCTGTTACACACGTGCACTGTGACTCAAAAATGGCAGTGAATATACCATAAAAACTTCCTCTATTATAATGTTTGCTGTGCACAGCAGACAAAAGTTGTTTAAACCAGTGAGTTAATAATTTTACATATACCTTTGTGCATTTGGCAGACACTCTCTGACCCAGAGCAGCTAACAGCTTCATCATTTTACAGAGGTTGGTGAATGTAGTGTTAGGAGTTTTCTGCTAGGACTCGCATTGGTATAGCATAGTATGCTTGACCAGGCAGGGAATAACGCCTAAGCTGCACGACTCATACTTTCAACTTATAGAATGTTGCCATTTTCTGTTATGCTAGTGGTAAAATTTTGGCATCATAGCGTATGTCAAATTTTTACCGTCATCATGTCTGCTTTACTCCATAATTATTAGGCCTAGGTTTGTAAGTTTGCTGTATGGTTTTTGTCTTCTTTGGGTTTGCACATTTAGGGAAAGAACTTGATTTCTGCCTATGCCAAAGGATAGACTACAGCCTGTCATAGGCCCCAGATGTTTTGGTGCTATCAATAGATTATCTGAGCAAATGCAACAGACTGGACAGAACATCGCTAGCACAAGTTCAGTACAAATTTCAAACCTGATGGACTACGGCTTTCAGTAGTTTGGTTATAAGATTAAGGTTTAAGGAGAAACCATTTAAGGTGGAAATGACATTTTAAAAAGAACCTGTTGAACATGAGACTAGCCTTAGTTTAATTTGTGTAGTAATAAAGAGATAATGCATGGCAGTGCTGGAAATCGCTGACAGTGTGGGTACTTTTATCAACAAACAAATTCAATGAACCAAAAAAGAAATTAAATAAATAAATTCCTTGAACCTCCATTTTAATCAGTTCACTAATTCATGTGCAACTGGGGCACATCGGTACATCTGTTATACTGAATACAGCTTTGGACCATAGACTTTCAAGCACAGAAGAAAGCCTGCTGACATAGGCTGCCATGGCTTAATACTGAAAGATAAAGCTCCCCTTCTCCATTGGCATGCTGTTGCAATAGCCTTTCAGACTAAACACATCATCACAGCTTGCATTATTCCCATTTCAGTGTTCTGATAATCATTTCCCCAAAATTCTAATGAATTTGAGATGGCGTGCTGAGGGGGAGAGATAAATCGGAAGGCAGGGCGGGGTGGGTGCACTCTGGGTGTAATGAAGCCAAATGAGCCTTTTGGCCCCGCACTCAAAACTAATGAGATGGAGGAAAGGGTGGCTCAGCAGGTGAACTGGAGAAGCTTACATGTAAGCACCTGCTATACGACCCTTGTGATCTGCTAAGCATAGATTTTAATAGCTATGTGGCTTTTAACTGTCACACAGACACAGACAAGGAAGGAGTTTGATAACTGTTCAGCAAATTCTACTAAGGCAGTTTTACTGACACTAATCACTGTGAGTATTGCTGATCTAAAATCAGAAACTGTGTTTAACGCCACACCAACCGTTTTGTGGAGATTTGGCTCTGGATCTGCAGACTCACTGCTCTGTAACTTACAAACTTATATAACTTATACAAACAAACACGGTCTTACGTTGTAGTACAGTCCAGTGTTTGGTGTATTTATTCTGGGGACCAAATATTCTAATTACATTTAATTAAATGGTTCAGCAGATGTGCCTCTACAAGGCTTGTATGGCTTGAAAATGAGTTTAGTATTATAATCGTATGAAGAATAGTTATGGTTACTTTTGTCAGGCTTGTGGAAAACAACTATACAGTGAGTAAAGGAAGAAACAAAGAAAGAAATCAATCCCTGGAATAAATAATCAGCATGATCATTTTCTTTTAACAAAACGACTCAGTTAAAACGAATTCTACAGCTCTGCATAATTTAGTCATTAAGATGAGAAAAATAATTTAAATTTCTTTACAGTGGTGGTCATGAAAGCCAGAGGTGTTTTCAAGCAAGTGTGGCCCTTTACTATTGAAAAAATATGGCGGTTTCATATTGTACAGCCTGAAACACTTCTTATAATTTCAACATGAATGGGTGGAGCTAAACTACTATAAGCATAATAGATAATAACAACATGGATACGTGTTGTTAGACTGTTGTTTCTTGAGAGCTCTGAAGTTAGAAACCATCAGACCCTGATGCTGCAAGAACAAGTGCAGGCCTTACAAAATTTTGGGTGGGTGTGAAGCCAGGCGTTGTGGGTGGGTGTGAAGCCAGGCGCTAGACTGTCAAGATGATCTGAATGTGGTTTCAAAGGGTTGTGATGTGAGGACAAACGCCAGATTTCCAAATAGCTATGGCTAGAAGAATTACAATATGGCAGATTTCCCGAGACCAAAGTCTAATTAATATAGGTGGTTGGTGTGGCGCAATGGATAACACCTCTACTTGCCAATGAGCTGTCACCCCACGTGGGAGACTAGGGATCGATTCTCAGTCTGGGTGGTTATGCTGTGCTACACCAATAATAGTCCTTGGGCAAGACTCCTAACACTACACTAGCCTACCTGTAATATGAATAACCATGTACGTCAATCTGGATAAGAGCATCAGCTAAATGCCATAAACGTAAATGTAAATATACCTAAAAAGGTCTGCATAAACCCAAAAGTACACAAACTAACTATATAAACAAGCTGGTTTTCATGACATCACAGAAAGAATGAACTGAAAATGGGTTAGTTTCCACATAGATGGTGTAGTAATTGGTAAATTTAGAAACTTTAACAATGCTTATATACTACATTAAACAGGACTAAATGAATATGAATCATTAAAATGAATATGATATAAGCCCTATGGGCTAAAAGGTTCTCTCAAAACGATCATAAACAATGTCTCAGACATGGACCAATGCATGTACAAAGCCAATTCCAAAAAAAGTTGTCTGGTATGTGTCAGGTTTAGCTTAGTCCTTTATGGGTCGAGCTTACCACAGCAGTTCTTCCTCAACTAGGAATTGCAACGACTTTATGAATTTAGATATTTCACTCTCTGCAGATCACAGTAAGACCAAAAATTCAGGAAATCCAGAGAAATATCTGGGCAAAATGGAAAAGGCCAGAAACCACAGGTGAATGCCCATGACCTTAGAACACTCAGTACATCCACAAATGCAAGTGGACTGGTCTATGCACAGTTGAAATCATGTGTCAACAATGTTCAGAAACTCTGCTGACCTCTCTGATATAAGGCACATTAAAAACATGTTTTGTGTCTAATGAGTCAACCTTTCAAAAACAATACATCTTGTGTATCATAAAGAGAAGCAAAGGACCATCCAGAGTGTTGCCAGCCTAAAGTTCAAATCCAGGGTCTGCTGTGGTATGGGGTGGGGAATTTAGTGGAAAACTTGCACATTTGTGAAGGAACGATTGATGCTAAACCCATTCTAAAAACCATTCGATACCTCCTAAATGGTGTCTTTTTCAAGGACAACCAGCCTTATTTCAACACAACACCACCAAGCCACATTCTGCATGTGATAAAACAGCATGGCTGTGTAGGGTGCGGGTGCTAGCCTGGCCTGTCTGTCTCCCTATGATCACATGTAATGAATTATTAAGATCAAAATATGACAACGAAGGCTCTACACAGAAAATTGGTATAATAGAACAATGGCACAAAACGTTACTTTCAAAACTGTATCAGTTGCTGTCTTCAGTCCCCAAACGTTTATTAAGTGCTATTAATAGGAATGGTGATGTGAACACAGTGGTAAACATTCTCCTGCCCCAACTTTCTTGGAACATGTTGCAGCCATCAAATTTTAAATGAGAGTATATTCACAAAAAACAATACAGATCAGAAAGTAAACATTGTGTACAGCTTTTACAGGTTTTGTACATTTTTTGTACAGTTTTTAATTTAATATGGAATCAGAATTTGCTTACTTATTTACATAATGACAAAACTAGGTTTGTAATAACATACTGAAAAGTGGCTTTTTAAATGTTTTAGAAGTCCGGTTCCAATCATCACCACTGTAAACACTTCTAAGGTTTTCCTCTAGAATTGTAGCTTTTTACATCAGCCCACTTAATTATAATGATGTCATCATGCAGAAACATCGGTGCAATTCCCCTTAATAAAGAAAAGATGCAAAAATTACCTTAAGATCGCTGCCATTTAACCGAATTCTGTTGATCCTTCGCCCGCTGGGTCTGCTGGAGTCAACCCAATAAATGAACTCCTTCCTGTAGTCAAAATCTAAGCTGATGATGTTGTTGAGACCCTAGTGAAGAGAGAAGCCATCAGAGATGAGTTAAAGAGATAAAGAAAACCAGCAGCCTTACGTCAAAGAGCTCTGTCGTCCAGCCAACAAACCACATTAGCTGTGTGATGATCTACATGAAGCACCGCAGATCTTCAGACATGCAAAAGGAGCGAGACGTTCAGCTTTGTTCTGCTACTCAGTTAGCTGGAGGGCTTAATTAGCCACTTCAGATGCAGTTTTCTCTCAGTCTCTCAGACTGAATCTGGCAGGAATGCAGATGAGAATCGCAGGGTGTATACATTCTCTTTGATATCTAATCATTGTATTGATTGTGGACAGGGAGGGTGCCTGAGGTGTGGCTATAGGACTAATGCAGGCTTTCAGAAAGCCTTCCGATAGGATGCTGAAGTACATCCGTTACTGTCATGTCAGCATCAGTCCTCTGTCAGTCAGGACAGGCAGCTCCCCATTCACTAACACCCCTCTGCTCACCTCAGCACGGGTGCTAAGATTAGGTGACAGCATTGATGACAAGTGAAAGCAGACATGACACCTTCATCAGATCATCAGTACTCCCACAGAAAAGCCACACAGCCCCCACTGGGACTCACACAAAGAACAACCATGGGCTAGGCGTTTCATGGAACTCACACTGAGAAAGTGAGAAAGGGCATTTTAGTACTCAAACGCACTCCGGGCTTAAACAAGTCTTGGGCTACGTGTGGAAATAAGTAATCAATTCTTAAATGCACTGATTTTCTCTTCAAGGATTCTTCATTGAAGAACATCACAATCAGACTTTTACATAGGTTTATGTATGGAAGTCTATTCCCGCCACTTAAAATAAAAAAATCTGAATTTTTCTTCATTCTAAAAGTATAAAACATGCCAAAATAATGACTTAGCATCTTAAAATAATGACTTAGTATGTCAAAATAACGACTTGGCACCTCAAAATAATGACTTAAATAATAATAAGGTGCTAGATTTTTATTAAGGCTTCCATATTTATAAAAATTTAATTAAAATAAATAATACGAAAAATGTCTAGTGTACCAACTTTTATAATAAAAAATAAACAATATAGACTATTACATGTAATGTAAGGGGGAAAAAATCAAATGAAAAATGCAAAATTCAGACATCGCTCTTCATTTATTCCATTTCCAGTAAAAAGAATGTGACTGGAAATTAAATAAACAATGGGTGGTCTTTGACGTTTCCACAGTAGTTCTGTATTGTGGTTTAACATTTTTTTATTTTGCTTAATTTAGCCCATTAGCTCATAAGAAACAAAGCTGTAGGCCTAACAGAGCTAACAGCAGGTGGGCTTCATTCCAATTCTAAAAAATAATACTACATACAAAGATGAACAGACACAGGTTTGCCACAGACAGCAAAAATCAACATACTTAAAGAAAAGCTTTCTAATCACTTATTGGTACATAGACTCAAAACAAATTGTTAGGTGTATACGGACTCCCACCCTCATCTGGAGCAATAAAATCATCATTTAGTCATCATTTTTTTAAATGATCTACCAGGCCAATCAAGAGATTATATTATTCCCAGATTTCAAACTGATAAGGTTTTTTTAAAATTAACATTAATATAATCATAACAGATCACTGATGACAGCCTGGTATGAGGTCAGTTAGGTGCTGAACCATCCGCTCATACATAGTCATTGTACTCTCATTAAATCAAAACAGTGATTTAAGAGTCTGACTGCTGATGAGACCCCTGGATAAAGGGGGACAATTTTAACGAGGGCCCCACAGACAGTCATGAATATCAACTCCGATGAATAATACAATGACTGCAGATTGCAGAATTGGATAAATTCACATTTCACTGGGAATCATCATTTAGATGGTAATTTTAGTGTCTGCCTCTGATGACACAAGCCCAAGACACAGTAATTGAAAAATGAACATGCTCCAAGTGGGCCAATGATGGAAAGGAGACGTTGAGACAACAAATAGAATTTAGCACAACATATAGGAGCAGTGCGGAATAATGATAAATTATTAGATGCAGAACTGACAGAACTGACATATACACACAGCAGCCTCAAACACTTAATGAACAATATAGGCTATATTGTATACAATTAGATGTATAATAATATCAAGCCTTAAATGATAAAATATAGACTTTTCAGTCATATGGCCATCATTTTTGCACAAACTTGTAGCTTTGCTATTGTTCCACGTTGCTAGTGTTTTTGTTAGTTTGTTGCTTGCTGATAGCAAACAATGTCTATCATAGTGCCCAGCACAGTAAGGCAAAGGTGCTGAAAGTTGATTTAAAACTACAATTATGGATCGTAACCTCCTTCTTCAATCAACAGGGCTTCAGCCTTCACTATTAGGGATAGTTTAAGGTCTCAAACTAGGAAAATGTGTAAACAGAGTTTATATAATCAGTGTAATTAATCTCACCATCTTGTTTCGTTCACCTAGTAGAGCATTCAGTCTTAGCCTATCAGACGCTGAAACAAGAAATAGGCCCATGGTGAGGCTCGGATCTTCAAGCTATTTGTCCCTGGGCACAATTATTTGGTGGACCCCACAAGGTCCTGAAAAGTACATAGTCATAGCAGATAGTGGAACAACTGCTAAGGAGTGGAGAGAAAATGAAGTGGGTATTCAGGATAGATGTAAAGATGTGGAATTGTGATTGACTGTAACAAAATGACAAATCTGAAGTCACTTTTTTGCTCTAGTAATTTTTTTTGCTTCTAGTACATTTTTCTCACAATAGCTCATGTGGGCCCCCTAATAGCTTGGGCCCTAGGGCATGCACCCATGAAACCCATGGGATGATCTGGACCTGTGTATAGTAAGGGCACTATGCTCACATTCTGTTAATCTAATAATACTTAATGCAATTAAGTGAAATAAAAAATAAATTTTTGCAATAAAATACACTTTCTAGACAATCACATCTTTCTAGATTTGTGGTCAAGATGAAGGCAACATGGACAAGTGCTATCATCCTTTAGCAACATTTAGAAGTGAGCTACTCTTGTGATAATAAAACTGAGAAATAATGCAACAAGCCATTGAGGTGTTGCTCCTTTCCAGGCAGGCAGGCCATGGACGCTATATGCTTTCACTTCACTGTTAACATGAAGCTCGACCAAGAAAGTGCACCATTTAATGACTTCAATTAGTCTTTTCAAAGGCGAGCACCAGCAACTGCCAGTGTGGTGTTATCGTGACCACGTCACTGCAGCTTTTAATTGGTACTCTATTAACCTTTCACTGTGTTTGCGGTTCTATTTCGCAGCTTGTTCTGTGAATCACCACTGGGATTTATAGTAACACATTCTGTTGAGAAGACTAAGAATGGCCATTTGTTTTTACAATCAGTTCTGATGAAAGGCAAGAAGTGGTACACACAAAAGAAGTAGAGATAGGACAGAAGGAGGAAAAACGTACCTGTTTCAGTAGAGTGTAATTAGACCCATCAACACTCAGTTTTCTAATTTCATGATGGTCAGCAAGTATAAGAAAAGGTTCTTCAGCTGAATTAAGAAAAAAAGAAAGATCCAAAATTAGTCCAAATGATTTGACCCTGTTGCCTAAACATCACAGTAAAATGAGACATGATATTGATGCACAATTGTTTTGTTTCTTGACACATTTCTATGTAAAAAGTAATGCATGACTACTGAAATAAAGCCAGTGCATCTCTCATCAAGCTCAGTACCAACAAATAATCCAATGTGGCCTCGGTTGGCTTTAATAATTCCTTCACAAATAAGCTTAAGCTTATGATGGGAAAGAACACTTGAACATAAGGCATTCCTTCCATTAGAGCCCTCAGCGGGTTAAGCCTTGGCGTATGGAAGAGACAGGATTACCTGAGAGAGACCTGCAGCTATTGGGGTCGTGTTTTGAGGCTTCATAGCCATCCACACACAAGCACTTGTAAGAGCCGTAAGTGTTGATACAGGTTTGACTGCAGGGAAGGCTGGAGGAGCATTCATCAATGTCAACACAGCTTTTCCCATCATTCTTCAGGCGGAACCCCGGCCAGCACTTACACTAGACACACAGATGAAAAATAATAGAAGATAATTGAAATGTGTGTGGGTTTTTTTTCGCCTTTGGGCTAGTAAATTGCAAGTCAACAAATCACTTTGGCAAGACCACTTGAATTGTGCTGGAGAGCCATGTTCTACACATACTGCCAACTGTTACTTTCTTTCATGAACTTTAAAAATTGGCCTAAAATACAAAAGTAGATGTGAGCAGCTAGTTAGGAGTCCTGAGAAATGTCTTTTATTTAAGTTTTTTATTAGCATTGAACTGCTGAATAAATGTTCACGGTGAACACAGTGAAATTAGATTTCTCGGTTGGTTGCATTTAAGAGATATAGAGCAAATTCCAAAGTCAGCAGAACCATGATTAAAAAAACAGTGTTCCATATATTAGACATTCTCAAATTGGGGTCTGTGACATATTACTGAGTGGTCTGCATTTTTATCATGTTTTAAATGACTCAACACTCCCACAGTTCACATACAGAACAAAAGTTTTCGACCATCATTCCTCTATTGCGATTGCATCAGTCAGTATGCTCCCAAACTCCAGAAGTGCATTGACTATACTGAGTTTGTTTTTAGTTTTTTAATTAGAAGAGTGAACGGGAACCAGAATGTGTTCTTGAAGTGCAACAAACAAACTACAAAAAGCATCCTTACAAAGCATCCTTATAACAGGGACCCAAAAGAACTACAAGAATGAGGAAAACAACAAATTAGTAGTATGCTCAAAACCTCAGTGACAGGAGTGTTGAAGAGCACTTACTTAGTTAATCAGCAGGCTTTAAAAGCAAAAAAAAAGTAATTGGAGAAGAGCTTCTGCTTCCTCCAAATATGATGCATATTTGTCTAATATTGCCAGTTGGATTGTATTCATAATATAATTCTGATTTTCCTTTTTACACTGGAAAGGACTGGAATTCCAACAGCTTAGGTTTAGTTTAAATGGTTTTCCCATCATCTCTTTTGGGTGGTACAGCCACTTTCATTTGATTATTTATTTATTTATATATTTTTGTGAGGAAAAAGTGCAGAAACTTTTGTTTTGTTAGAAGCATTTTGTAAGTTAGAAATCTAGCTCAACTTTTCGTTTTGGCTGAGTCAGTCGATGCGTTTCAGCTGCTTCCAGTCCTCTTGTTCTCTTCTTCACTGTGCTCAGCTTATGGCCCCAGGGGGCTTGTGCAGATCCTTCAATTTATACCACACTGCTAGGAGATAAAGGTCTTCACCTACGTGCCCTCTGGCATAGCAATGGTCTCTGGACAATGAATTCTGTTCCAATGGACTCTTTATCAAATCAGAAAAGCAGATATTGGACAGGATCCTGTCTTATACCAATAGCTGGCCTCTCTATGCTGACAGCTCTGATGGTCATAGGTCACTTGGACAAGACATTTGTGGTGTGGGTCAAATGATTAATGGCACTCGACAGCCAAGTCTGGATTTTATAGTTGCAACAGTAAGGCTGCTGGTCACGATATACACTGTTAAAAGTGAATCTGAAATGGAAAGCCTTTTCACTTCAGGGATTGAGGGTTTTAATCCAGAAGATGGGTTCCAATTATCCAATATTGGTGTAAATGAAGCAAAACCCCAGTGTTATTTTGTCTGCCAACTGCTCACAGATGACCTGTATATAAATCAAATAGCAGCAAGTTGTATGAAGAAGAACAAGAGCAAGAAGACACACACCCTGAAAGGTGGGAGCAACTGACTGTATCTATATTCAATGACTGGTTGCATCATGCAGTCATTGGATGTTGGCGGAAGCTGGAAATTGTGTTCCCCCTATCGAAATGACATGATTTCCATCATACATTCACATTAAAGAATGTTACGTACACACCGTGAAGTTCAGTGACTGGTCCTTACACAACAGCAAATTAGGATAGTTTTATTTTACACTGATAAATGACTAACAGATCATCGCCATAGTCTTCTAGCTGCAGTAATGGACACTCTAGGTTTTTACTGTGATAAACTACTTACAGTGGTCACTGGCTTCACTGGTAACAGTGACTGATTTTCATTCAGACTTTCAAGTCTATTTCTCATATTACTCTAACAGTCATCTGTTATTCTATTCGATATGGCATATAATTGTAAATTATTATGCTTTCTATATTGCTTTTGTGCTTGTTTTGCTATCCGGTGTCAGCCAGAGGAGGATGGGTTTCCCTTTGGAATCTTGGTTCCTCTCGAGGTTTCTTCGTTTTGCTGTAAGGGAGTTTCTCCTTGCCACTGTTGCCCTTTGCTTGTTCACTGGGGGCCTGGAGCCAGATTCTCTGTAAAGCTGCTTTGTGACAACATCTGTTGCAAAAGGCGTTATATAAATAAAACCTGACTAGACTAAAACATTCAAGTATTAAAGTATCCATATAAGTTCCATTATCCTCAGGTAGTATAAAGCCTGCAAAATAATGAAGAAAGCTACACTATGTAAGTTTCGGGGATTTGGAGACCTCTTTGATGAAACTGTAATTGTAAGCAATGCGCTGAAGAACAGTTTAAAATGTCATTTTGCTTCAAACTGCTTTTCCGAGCGGCTGAAAGAGTAAACAAAAAGAATTCAGTCAAACTTGGTGAAGGATGCATCTCACAAGGACGTAAGTTAATTATCTACTATTGTCATCATATCTTAATCAGCATAATGCTCATTGTGCATCTGACGCCTGAACATCAAGCCAGATCTATTTTTTTGAGCTTGAGCATGTGACAATAATATCCAATAATATCCAAAATGACCTGAAAAACTCCCACACTGAACCACACCACACTCCAAAAGGGAGTGCTGACCCCACACCCCTGACTTTTAAATGACTATTTCAGGCTTTGCAGTGTTTCCTGACTTTGCAGTGTTTTCTTGACTTGTCATGCAACTTCTTTCAACTTTAAAGAAAAAACCTTCCATAGAGAATCTGTAAGTACAGTAACAAAGTACAATTACGCAGATGCTTTCCACTACTATAGTATAAGAGTGTACCAACCTTGTATCCCACTAGTAAGTCCTGGCAGTCTTGTGAACAGCCGCTGACACGCCGATTTAGGCACTCATTAACGTTGCAGTTTTTCTCGTCAGAGCGGTCGCCACAATCATCTTTCAGGTCACACAGACTCGTCTCAGATATACAGCGGCCGTTGGTGCACATGAAAAAGGAGCCATTGCACAGGCTCTCTGGAAGCAGAAAAAGAAAAACAAGCCTCTCTGAAAACCAATTGCTTTGTGACAAAACATAAATTCGACTGAATAATATTTACTACTCCGATGCAGCAAAGTTTCCATAAAGGCAGGAAAAAAACCACCAGAAACCCAAATGTTATTCCAAGCATCCTTGCAAGTGCCAGCAGGCTCAAAGGCTTTTTACAGATGCTGGGTGCACTCAGCCAAAACATGCCATCCCTCAGGTCAGCCTTATTCACTTCAGGCCCTTTGCTTTTATGCACAGTGTTCCCTCTGCCATTTGTATTCCCTCAGATGTTTCTGTAAGCCTCGTGTCCATCAGTCAAACACATTTCAGGCAGTGCTCCGCAAACCCTTTACCGGCAGCCAGGCATTTGAGGTTTCGGGGGAGTTCGTCCGAGTGGTCCGGGCAGTCTGGATAACCGTCGCACTCCCACTGGGCACTAAGCAGGCAGCGGCCATCGGCGCAGCGGAACTCATCCGGTCCACACGAGCGGTATACTGAAGCAGAGAGAAGACCGTTAGCCTGCTGACATGCTCTCCTAACACAGCATGAATACTACAAAAATCAAACAAGCACTGATCTTCCTGGAGTTAAAAATTGGATCTTGATAAAGAGGATGTGCAGTTAATGTATTCTTTTAGTCTGTGCTTGGCTGGTTGTTTCCTCAAATCAAGGGCATATTTTACATTATTGATGGAGTAAATCCATCAATTTTGCAGCTGTATTTTAGATTTAGTCCGTGTACAGCTCACAGTGACACAGAAACAATATGCAAAGTAATGAATCAAAAGATCAGATTTTGTATGTTGTATGTTTATATGTATATTTTTCTAGGACAATGATCACCAAATGCTCAGAACCAGCAGTGCTTGTGTAACTTTATGATGTACATTAAGTGCATGAGTCACCGTGGTTAAAAAGCCAGGTTAATGTGCATGTGTATGTAATAATGAGTAATAATGAATAATTATCATAATAAAAATGTTGTTTTTAGAAGTAGAACTTAAACTAGCCATTTTATACTTGATAATTAAAAGTGAATATAATGCATCCAGGTGTCAAAACAATAACATAAACTGGTATTTAAGAAAGTAATGAGTATTATTTAATAGTTGTAATAGTTGTACAATGTATTAATTATTATCTAATGATAGAAATAAGGACTAACATTATTTTAGATTTCATGAAGTAGTTAGTTACTGAGTTACTAAATACTTAGGTAATATCTTAGCTAATCATTTTAAATGGCAGTAATGATAACCAGTACATTATTACATTTTATTGAACGTTTTATTAATGTGTTAATTAATGAGTTTCATCTATTAGAACTATAAGAATGAAGCATTAATTAACAATTTATTGAAGTTTAAACATCATAGTCATAAATAAAAAAATATATAAATATCTACTTGAAGAGCACATCATAAAGCAATATATATATATTTATTTATAATGCTTTATGATGTGCTCTTCAAGTACATATTTATAATTTTTTTTGATTTTCTGTGATTTTTTAACTTCAATAAAGTATGTTTTGATATATATATATATATATATATATATATATATATATATATATATATATATATATATACACATACATCAAGTAGATATTAAATTTATATGAGATGTGTACATTGGCTACGTAATATTTATTAAACACTGCTGTGTGCACTTATGAGATATTGACTGATGTGGAATACTGGACTGATGTTAGAAGCAGAGAAATGTGTAACATCTACTTCTTGAAACCTACTTCTTAGTCTATACCAAGAAGTCTTAACCCCGCACATGGATGAGTATTACACTGAACACTCTCTCTACCAGCAAAGATGATCTTAACTCTAAGATGCTTTTGGGAAACTGGGCCCTCATTAGTTGCAACAGTGCAACACTTAAACATGCAGAGCAGGGATACCTCAGGAGCAGTTTGGACAGCCACTATATTATACATCCATCTGACAGTCTTCAGTTCTTATTTTAATTAATATTACACAGTTTATAAATGTTAACATGAGGTTTTAGTTATCTGGTCGCTTTATTCTAATATGTATGCCATTTTTAATTCTAATATTTATCCCAATATTTTTTAAAATATTTTTTAAGCTCTCATTAAGCTCCAGGTAAGTACCGTCAATGGATACAATCTTATTGTAAAGTATTACCAGCTAAATGAGGGCAAAGTGGCACCTAAAAGTCATCATCTGCACTTCCAACAAATGGCACTAAGAGAGAAACTCCAACATAATCAGTTTAATCACACCAAAAGCCGCAAATGTGAACATGCTCTTAAATGTCCCAACCAGTAATAATATAAAGTACGAGCTTAATTCCCACTCCTGAGAAACTCCAAATGGCCAGCCACTCAAAATGGGCAGCCACTGTGCAGGAAATGCCTGAATTGAACTTTAAATACCATTCTTATCTTTACTGTTAAAATAGCAGCTCTTTCAGCTTTCAGTAACCATCATGCACAGCAGTGGCGGAACAGCTGTGTTCATGACCTCGCACAAAGGGAGCACCCTTTCACATTCCACAGTATAAACCTCAATTTTCTCCTCAAAAAAAGACTGGTACATTGAACACTTAAGAGAGAATACATCACGTCTTTCATGATCTAGGCAGGGCCACTTTCTTTAAAGTAGTGTTTTGTAGCCTCAGCTAAGAACTAAAAGCAAACATTTCACACACGGGCTGAAATCTGAAGGCTTTAAATGAGGTGATTTACATATGTACTGTATTCTTTTTTCGCTGGCGCTACACTTGGATTTCTAAAACTGGCCTTGTGTAGTACTTACACACCATTTAAATAAAACAAGCTCAGATGGTCATAACCTTGCATTTGATGTTCGATTTTCTCTTACATGCAAAAAGAAAGCATCGGCAGAAGCCCACGGACTGTTTACCGTAGCAGAGTGATAAAGAGAAAGAGAGAAACTCACCACATTCAACTGACTCATCCGAGCCATCCCCACAGTCATTGTCATGGTCACACACGAAGCGTTTGGGGATGCAGGCTTTGTTATGGCATCTGAAGGTATTCTCGTCACATGTGTTATTAGGTGCTGGAAGTAGAAACCAAGAGCCAAACTTAGTTGCTGCCAGTAACTAAAGGTCGATCTGCATATCATATCAGCACGCCAAATGTCCACCTGATGAATGTTTCTTCATATTAAGCATGTTTGCAGCAACCCTCCAAAAATAAAGCCAGTAAACTAACTTTCAGCCCAAGGCAGCTCATCACCAGGCATATACACTCACACCCTGACACCCTGGGGACAATTTAGCATTTCCAATAAACTTGACTGCTTTCCTTTGGATCGTGGGAGGACACTGGAGCATCCGGAGGAAACCCACGCAGACATGGGGAGAACGTAATAATAACTTATTAACAACTTAACAACTTAATAAAAACTTAATAACTTAATAACTTAATAATATAATAAATGCTGCCTACTTATACAGTAATCTGAGACAGGAAGGCACCCAGTCATGTCCGAATCTAGTATTTGTATAAAACGCTGCCTGCTGAGGTTCCTCTGTTTGGACATCATATGAAGGTAGTGTTCAGGTATGGGCATTAAAATGGAGTCTTTGTGGCTTTAACAGACTCCTACCTTCTGGCAAGGCTTTCCACAAAATTTTGGAATGTATCTGTGGGAAAGTGTGAGGTCAGGCATCAATGGACTTTCCAATTCATCTCAAAGGTGTTCAGTGGGGTTGAGGTTGGGGCTCTGTGCAGGCCACTGGAGTTCCTCCACGAAAAAAACATACATCTTTAAACCATGAACGGTACTTTGTGCACAGTGGCACAGTCATGCTGGACAAGAAAAGGGTCTTGCCCAAGCTGTTGCCACAAAGTCAGAGACAAACCATTGTTTAAAATGTCTTTGTTTACTGTGAAATTAACATTGTCCTTCACTGGAACTAAGAGGCTGACCCCAAACCCTGAAAAACAACCCCAGAGCCTTTTCCCTCCTCCAGCAAACTTTAACTGCTGGCACTATACATTCCGGTAGGCAGTGTTCTTCTGGTATTCACCAAGCTCAGATTCTTCCATCAGACTGCCAGATAATGAATTGTGATTTATCACTTCAGAGAACACATTTCCATTGCTCCAGTTCCGGAGCATATTATACCACTCCAGCCGACGCCTGGCATTGCACATCTTAGGTTTGTGCACAGCTGCTCATCCATGGAAATCCTTGTCAGGGAGCTTCCGGTGCACAGTTCTTGTGCTGGAGTTGCTTCCAGAGGCAGTTTGGAACTCTGTAGTAAGTGATGCAACATTGGACTGACGATTTTACATGCTACTTGTTTCAGCACACGGCAGGCCCTTTTTGTGAGTTTGCATGGTCTGCTACTTTATGGCTAAACTGTCACTGCTCCTCAATGCTTTCATTCACAATAATAGAACTTACAGTTGACCGAGGCAGATCTAGCAGTGAGGAAATTTCACAAACTGATTTGTGCCAAAGGTGGCATCATATGCTAGGACCACGTTTAAAGAGGTCTTCAAAATGATGATCATTGTACTACATTGTTTGCCTACACGGATTGCATAGATATGTGCTTGATTTTATACACCGTTTAATACCTGTAGTGTCTTCATATTTTTGGTCATAGTGAACATAGTGTAGTAGTATCATCCAAAAGCTGCCCAAGTATTAATGCATTGCTGTTTTCAGCCTTACCATGAACTTTGAAAAGTGTATTTCTACAGCATTCATTTGTTGCTCATGTGGACCATTCATTCATTAAGACATAGACCCGTTCACACTGAAAACAGATATGCATCACTTGCAAACACAAATATATACTATAAAGGCACAAAGAACAGACATGGAAAAATATACATACATTGGGAAAAAAATGATCTGAATGCTTGTAATGTGAAGGTAACCTTGAGAGCACCACACAGAGTTCCAAAAGCATCATTTTAACATGCAGAGGACAATAAATGAACCCGTGAAAATTTTTACCACATCCAGCTGCTGCCAGTTCATCGCTGCCATCAGGGCAGTCTCTCTCCCCGTCACACAGCCAGCGTTTGGGCACACAGGCATATGATCCTGGACAGCTGAACAACCCCGGGCCGCAGGTCACGGAGCCTGAGCAGGAATGAGCTATGTTAGTAATGCAACACTAGCTGTAGCACCCATCTGCTGATATGACTTTAAAGCAGTAAAAAGGCTTATATGAGTATTGATTTTGCCTAAAATTATTTTACAAATGAATGAGGCTTTTTTCCACTGATGTTCATCTAAATGTGCTGAAAAAGTGTTTTCCAATTTGATTGCAATTTTTTTTCCTCACAGCAAATACAGCACTAGGGCTGTGTATTGGGTAGAACTCGGCAATACAGAACATATTATGATACTGGTGATATGATTTTTTATGTCTGGTTTTATGAAAACAGGCATAGTATAAAACATGTTGCTAATTATTTGGAGTGGTACAGTCAAATAGCTGAAAATCATAACACTGCTATGTAGCAGTCCAGGATTTTAGCACAACACAAACAAACCACTGTGTGCCACCAATGTTTGATACCAATACTGTAAAACTGATACTGTGATTTTGAGAACCAATACAGCATTACACACATATTGTGATACTCATACAGTACAGACCTATACAGTACGGTGTAAAACTCAGAAAGCACCCCTCAGTTATTTAATTTCTAATTGATATGGTCATTATGCACAAGTTATACATTTTTTAGTATCAGGAAAAAAGCAGGAAACATGTTTAGCAGCCAACTAATTGTAATATATTTTTTTTGTCCAGTATTTGGTGAGTCCGAACAGTTTCCTTTCTATTCAGGTGGACCTGCTTTCAGTTTTGTGTCTAAAGTGAAGTTATTCCGAACACAAACAATTCCAAACAATGATACTGATGTCTGGACTCCAGGGTGGACAGCCCATTGCTCTAAGAACAGCAGTAGCTTCTTTGTAAATCTGCTTTTTGTCTATTCTTTTTCTCTGTTACCACTATAGCTAAACATCCTTTCAGATCCATAGCGCTGAGGCTTCCCATAGACACACATGTAGATGAAAAGAAACACCTGTGGATTTATTCAGATCTGATGTCAGCGTGGAGCTTATCTTTCTCCTCTCTACCAGTGATGAAAGGTTTATGATGGCCATTTTGAACTGAAAGTATGTAAATGAAGGGTGGTCTCTGAGTTGTGTACAGCACTGCATACATACACACAAATATAATTTTCTGCAATATCCTGACAGACAGTAATGAGAGGGGGACAGAACAAGTATAATATGGCACTCTGTATGTGCTCATTGATCGGCTCTAATATGCCACTATAAAGGTGCCACGGAATGGAAGACTGTATTTCATCGTCATGCTAGAATATAGAGAATTCATTACATGGAATTCACATACCATGGCCCTCAAACACCATGTTGTTCCTCCTTCATATACAAATCCTGCATTTGTACAAGTGGACAGTAAAATGATCCATTTCTGAAAGCCTAGACTTTTACATAACAGTCCTAAAAAAGTTACATACTAGCTCACATTCCAGCCCAGGAGGAAACAATGACAACGGAGCAACAGCAAAAGTGGATTATATGTGCAGAAATCCACTTTTCCAGGCTGTGAAGGGAATGTCGGGACTTTCCATGCTGTTTTCAATGTTATGTCGGGTGACGTTTGTCTTAACACGAGCCTGAAATTGACGTTCTATTTGTGAGCTTCTTAATCAAATGTTCCATTCCACCTTAAATGCTACAGCTTATACAGTCACTGGCAGACTGTGCAGAAACATACTTTAAGGCTGAGAGGGGATGTCAGCACTTCATACCCCTGTCATGAAACTGAACTAAAGAGTACTAAAGAGTACGGATGATGTTCATCATGTTGGCCTCCTATCTGTCAGCCTGTTAATCAAATGTTCTGGTCCGCCTTAAATGCTACAGCCTGCACAGGTGCCAGACGCAGCACCGTTTAAGGTGAAGCGGAAAATTCCCAAACAAAGCTGGCAAACAGGAAGCCAACTTCAACATCTTTAAGGGAGTCCTGAACAACTGTAATTCCAATATGTTAGTTTGCTCTGCACATTTCAACTTTTATTTACTTTGTGTTGATGTCAAGATTCATTGTATTTGTCTGCCTGTGTCTGTTTCGACATGTTGTTTCTAAGTCAGACAATCAGAGCACAGCTCATCAAAATATTCATGAGCTCACCATAAAAGGCAAAATAGCATATTTCATTCTAGGGCCAAATCATAGATTGTACATGGGCTTGTGTGACCAAAGTCACATATCAGTAGATCATCAGAGAACAATTCTATGGCACTGTGAAGCATCACTGTGATATTTCATTATGGTCCAAATTTGACCTCTTCTATTTATTACTACATTCAACATCTCCGAATTTTTATCATCAGAATGTTTGAATGCCCAAAGTGTTTTCTCTTCATTCTTAAAGGAATGTAAATTTCTCAAGTGGTGGAGCTTTCATCAAGCATTCATCTAGCACTGCAAAGAGCTGCATCACAATACGCACCACAAAGATCCTCGCTCTCATCCACGCCGTCCCCACAGTCATCCTCGCCATCACACAGCCACTGTTTGGCTATACACTTATTCTTGGAGCAGGCAAATTGGTTCCACAAACAGGAGGAATCTATCAACGACAAAAGTTGAGAAGTGGTGGGTAATGATACCCCTAGCAAAGATAACACACATGACTAACCCCCCCGCCCAGTGCTTTTAGAGAGGTCTTCTTTTCCAAGGCTATGTTTATCAATGGTGGATGTTCAGTTCACTTTTGCTTTTCATGGTCTTTTTGAATTCACAATACATAAAAGCATCAGCATGAAAAAAACTACAGCAGTTTCAAAGACACTGTGAGAGCATAGCCCTTTTGAACAAGTTGTGCAGGTAATATAAATATACATATACTGTCTGCATATACTTCCTGAATACTGAACACCTCCAATTATTTGCATTTGTCAAAAGCCAATTTAATTTTAACTTAAAACGTTTGCGTGGCCCAACGAGAACCACTTGCATGTAAGCCTTTGCTGAAGTTAACCTGATCATTGTGTAACAGAGAGGTAGACAATACAGGAAAGAACTGAAGCCTCAAAAACCTGATGAACAAACATATTTATTAGTATTAAGTTCAGTTCACACAACCTCCACTGCATTGTGGCTGGATAGTGTTTTTTTTTTTTTTTTTTTGTCATGAACGATTCCTGTCTGAGCCTTGAAAACATGCCAAAAGAGGCAGAAAGACTCACTCCTGGGGTTACAGCATGAAGAATGGAATTATGGGTCACAGCAGGAGAGACTGGTCTCAAATTCCCATCTACCTCTCTGACTGCCTGATGCACTTGCACCAAATCTTCAGATTTCCTATCTTCCTTTGAAGTGCTGATAGCGAGCAAAGATCAGGTCTTTTTATTTTCCCCAGAGTTACCTATCCAATTTCTGCTGTGCCGGTGTGAGGTTACGGGTATCTGTCCTGTAGAGCATCAGCCATGAGGATATCACCGCTGACATGAATGTAACCTAAGGTCTGACATATGTTATATTAAACATCTAAAAAACTTGAATAAGACAGAAATATAATAAAATAACACTTAAAAAAACTGCTGATCAGATCTGAAAACTGGGCATGGCCCTGTTCTAATGGGCCTGATTGACTGACGATCCTCAATCTAAGATTGTTAAGCCGCTCATGCCGAACTAGTTTTAGCACAAGATATGAGTGACTCTACATTTGCAGGTGGTGTTGTAGGTCTCCTCTGTCCACTCACTTAAATCACTATCCAGTTTTCATACAGCAACAACTTAAAGAAGGTAAGCTTTTTATTCACTTTACTGCTGAATGCGTATTGAGGGAATGCTGGCATGGATGGCCGACCTAATGAATAAACAAATGGAGAGACAGACAAATTGATGAATGGAGGAATGGACAGATAAATGAACCAACGGCAGACAAACAAACAAGCTTTCCCGACCATTGCTGTGCTAGCTAGGTTAGATTTAGCTTGGCTGTTACTTTTTGCTTGCTATGTTTGTCTGACTCCAATAGCGTGAAATGGTGTAGAAGTGCAGTTTTGTTAAAGCTTTGTGGGTGGGACACAGCGAATTCACCATTGTGACTGGTATCAATTTACATCAAAAGGAGAGGACAATATATAGTGACCATTCTATTTAATAAATAGAGTAAACAGAAATGTTATATTATGGTAAATATCACATTTATTAGAGAAATAAAAAAATATTTTTTCATTAGAAGCCAGTTGCTATGTATTTATCGAAAATTGATATGCAGGATTTTGAAACTTTGACTAAGTGCTTTTATGACATTCAAAATGATTTAGGTACATAATGTATATAGCTGTAAGCGGTGGAGGGAGGTGAATACAGAGTTGTTTAAAAGTCAGTGCCAATCAGACATTATAGCCCATAATATAATTGGAAGAATGATATTACATGATTTATATGATTTTTCCTGTGCCTGCTACAGTGATATATCCAAAACTCAAAAGACATTTTCGAAGTCACTAAAATAATTTAATAGTACATAAAAACACAAAAACAAGCAAACAAACACGCCACCATGGGTTATGGGTTTAAGGCTTGTGCACTCTTGTCTCCATTAACTCCTACTGTCTGTCCTCTTAGAGAAAGCTGCTGTGAATGTTCCAAATAAAGCCTCAATTAGTGAGATTCCATGAAACAATCTAGGTTTTCAGTCAGTATGCTTTTAAATTGTAATTTGTGCTTTTTTTACATTTCACTTAACACTGAGAACTTTAAAATGAGTTCCTTCTTTCTTTCCTGTGGAAAGAAGAAAGAAAACAAGAACATGCTAGTTAGTGCTGATTATTGCTTCTATCATTTTCACTTGATTAAAATGCACTTCCTCTAAAGGCTGCATTTAACAGCATGACTATAACGAACATGACTATAAAAATATCTACGCTTCTCAATAACAAATTATCTAGATAAAATACTCTCTTAAAGGTCAAATCTTCTTAAATATAGTTCACACTGTATGACTAAGCTGTTGACCTAAGGTATTAAGGAAGAAGTCTGGGTTATACAGTATATTCTACTGAACTACTTTAAATCAAATATACCGGCTATCAGCTTCAGCTAATGTATAGCAATCTATGGAAACCCTAACCATGTGAGGGTAAATGTGAGGCTAGGTCAGTCCTTACTCTGCAAAGCAACTGGAATTAAATGGTGCTATCAGGTTTTGAAGTCAAGTTTATTAAATTAAGAAGAATAATTAGGAATTTGGCAAGGAGTCTACTGTGTCATAATAGAGTGATGGAATACGTTCAATGGTCTATATTGCAAGTCAGCCCCTGCCAGTGGTTCTATGGGCTTGAGGGCCCATAGACTTCACTAGTATAAAAGGCTAAGCAGGGCTGCCCCAGGTTGGTAATTAGATGGAAGACTTTGAAACTTATTTGAAAGTTTTTGAATCTCAGCTTTAAATTCAAAGGCAGTTTCCACTGTGGGACTAATCTGTTTACTTAAGGTATTAAAGAAGACTGTATGTACTGGGTTATATATTGATATCAGCTTCAACTAATGTACAGAAATCTATTGGAATCCTTGGGCTTGTCTCATTTCAGAAACTAAGCAATTTGAGCCTAAGCCAGTCCATACTCTATAAAGCAACCAGAATTAGATGGTGCTATCAGGTTTTGAATCTAAGTTTATGGAATTAAGAAGAAAAGAATTTCACAAAGAAGTCTGCATCTATTGAGTCACATTAGAGTGATGGGGTACTTTCAATGGTAACCAAAAAAGTATTGTACTACAGTACTATTAAAGGTGTTTCAACAGTGGACATGAGTAATATCAAAACAAATACAAATAAATTCTACATATCAAAATGGAAAAAAAAATGTTTGACATGTTGTGAAATGCGCCTATTCATGTGCACTTCAAAAAAGAGTCTAGCATAGTTATAAAATGTTCAGTGCACCATATTAAGGCATGAAATGAAATTCAATAAGCCTTTGTGGCAAGGACACCATGGTTTAGTGAAAAGCAACAGATCATTTGAATGATTTTCTTTAATTATGTTATACAAAAACGCACACATTTATGCACAATATAATTATTTCAATGCATCTTCCACGAGCACTAAAAGTGGTATTGAGTGGGCATGATTTTGCCAGGTATTATTATGGCATTATTACAACAACCACATTTCCAAAAAAGTTGGGATGCTGTGTAAAATATAAACAAGACCAGAATGCAATCATGTGTTAATTGTTTAAACACTATATTTAATTGAAAACAGCACCAGGGCAACATATCAAACGTTGCTGTTATTGTTTGTTAAACTATATGCTCATTTTGAATTTGATGCCACCAACACATTACCAAAACATTTGGACAGGGGAAACAAAAGACTGCTACAGTTGTGCACTCAAAAACATCTGGTGGAACATCTAACAGCTAAATAGGTTAACAAGAGTCAGGCCTGTGAAATGATTGGGGATTAAAAGAGTCTTTTACAAGTGAAGACGGGGAGGGGTTCATCACTCTGTAAAATAGGCAGAACTGTCATCATCTTCATTAATTTCATCATGGAATCCAGAAAAATATTCTGGGTGCTATGAAGTTAGGGGAGTTGGAGACACTAAATTGCCCCTAGTTAGAGTGTGTGTGTGTGTATGTGTGTCTGTGTTGATATATCTTTTCGGAAATCATGGATGCCGTGTTCTCCTGGATAAAGAGGAGAGGGACCATTCAGCTTGTTATCAGCACACAAAGCCAGTGTCTTTGAAATGGTGGTGCACTAGTGCACATGGCATGGGCGACTTGCACATCTGTACGTGCACGTTGCACCATCAACGCTGGAAGATATATATGGTTTTTGGAGTAACATACACGCAGCTGTTCAGACAACATCTTTTTTAGAGAAGCCTTGCTTATTTCAGCAAGACGGTGTCAAACTACATTTTGCACGTATTTCAACAGCTTGGCTCTGTCGTAAATAAGTGTTGGTGCTAAACTGGTCTGCCAGACCCAACATTTTGCAGTGTCAATGTTTGATTTCTTCTCTTTCTACAATTTTCAGTTAAATGCAGGGTTAAATACACATGATTCACACATCACTGCATATATACATATATATATATATATATATATATATATATATATATATATATACTATTTACTATTTACAGTGATTTAATCTAGGGATTAATGTTTTAAATAAAAATGTTTGTTCATCAGATGTTCCAGATGACATGCAGAATTCTTGAGTGCCGTTTACTGTTAAGAAACGAATTTATTCATATTTTAAGAGTTTTGACAAGTACATAATTATGACCAATGCATAACAAAATGGACTGTACATTCTTGTCATGTTGAAAGCTACTTACATTTGTCTTTGTTCTCTTCTTGTGCTTGAACTATCATTCTCATTCTCAACTATCATTCTTACATTTGGGGAGAACATGTGCATAAATATGAGAGCAAAGCCTGGAGTATAAGCACTCTCCCTGTTTGAGGGATGATTGTTTGCATCAAACTGTTTTTGTGCTGCAAAGAGCTCCATTCTAACATTAATAAATAAATAATCAAACGTAATCATAGGAATACAACATCAGGAAAGACGAAATGTTAAACTGGTGGCCCCTACTGCAAAGTGTTGAAGTTGTGTGAGCTTCACGGCCAAAGATGTGGCCGTGTAACTGGAAGGCTGTGCGTTTGAGCTTGCCACTTAAGAGCGGTTGCTGTGAGCCAGCAATCAGAGGATTACTGGTGTCAAAATTCTAATGCAGACCGCCATCGTTTTGCCCTCGAGCACAGCACTTAACCACGGGTTCTGCACCATGGCTCACCCTGATTAAGACGGTAACCTCTCCCTCTGTTTCTCTGAGGGTCTGGAAGGGATTTTGGACACACACACACACACAAAAAAGACATTTATGTAAGGGCCCTGTTATATCCCCAAAGCTACACTGCCTTGAAGCAATTGCCTACTTTGTCACTGTGATGTGTGCAAAAGTGTCAGCACACAGGCCATAGAAAATCTATTCACAAATTAGGGCAGGCGCTCTGTTCCATCAGTCATCAATGATTGTCTTAGGGGTAGCAAACAGCTTGGATGAGGTATTGACCAATACATCTTATATTTCTTTATATACCCTCATTACACTTGTACGCCCACCTTCTGGATCTATGAGAAGGAACAGAGTGATCATGACAGGATTACCAATGTTTAAGTGAGAAAACCTGTTTATGTGTTACTTGGAAAGGAGTGGGCCAAGACTGATTCCTTAGTTCAGATTGTGAACGTTTATGTGCGTCTTATCAGTTACACAATTAAAAACTTTGGCAATGTTCACTTCAAGTCAATTAAATCTGCTCCCAGACTATTTAGGCATACATGTCCATTCTTGGCTTAATCAAATTGTATCAGCATGTGAAACTGGAGCTTTCTGTTTACTGCTGTGCTTTCTATCTCTATAAGACAAGCACAATGCCACCTCTGTTCCTGGAAACACGGCTGCTGAGCAAGTGTGAGCTTTTACACACATTTAGAACCAAATTTGGATCTCCAATGTGAGTTTTACACAGTGAAACTTTCATGCTGCTAGTTGTTTGTTATGAGTTGCCTACAACATAATGTCTGTGTAACTGCACAGTAACATGAAGCAAATCAAAAACACAATTAATAGCAGCATATTCAGTTACTCTCCTAGAAAGCCAAATGGGCAGCTCACATATTTTGATACACTGCACTGTTCTCATTTGTTCAAATTGTGGGATTTTTTCCTTTTCAACAAGCAAATAAAACATCTCCTATACTGTTTTCTCCTGTCCATTGATCTACTGAAATCAGCTGTTTGAGCGTATGTGGTCATTAGGATCATGTAATGTGCTATGTTTTATTAAGCTCTTTCACAAAGCCTCATTCACAAATATACAATTATTGCCACTGCATATTAAGTAGGCAGAACTTGTCTTACGCATTTAACCCATCCGTGAAGTGAAACACCCACATACACACGCTCTAATGAACGTGCACACACACACTAGGGCACGGTGGGGAGCACTATTCACGGTGCCCGGGGAGCAATTGGGGGGTTAGGTGCCTTGCTCAAGGGCACTTCAGTCGCTAATGTCAGACCGGGGAATTGAACCGGCAACCCTCCGGTTACCAGGGTGGTTCCTTAACCTCTAGCCCACGACTGTCATTTATAGAAAACGACAGGTGCCATACTGTTCGAAAGTATTATATTGTTATATTGGCAATACTTTTTATGAATCCTATGTAAATGCATCATATATAATTGCAGTTGTAATGGTAATCTAATACTAGCATATGCATTGCATATAAATACACATATCACTTTAATAACCTGGTCATGGGCTTGTATAATTGCTCTTAAGTAGTTCTGATTACATGTATAGTCATTTAGAAAGCAAGCACATATGACTTCACAAAGTCAGCATCCATAATGTATTTTAATGTCAGTTCTACTGTTATAGAGCATTATGGCAAGTAATTGCAGGACTTAGGTGAAGATCAAACCTAACTATTAATAGAGGACTTACAAGAGGAGGTGAGCAGAGCTAACTAATGTTACCTATATTCCTAAACAAGGCCGCAATATACCATATCCTTATAGTGCATTCACGTTTACAGTGTTCTTATGAAAAGGTATTATAATGTGTTACAAAACCTGACATTATAACACTATATACTCTTATTGTGTTTAACGTGTTATGCATGTCACTATAACTACTTATAAGCAATTATACAAGCTTATAACAGGCATTATAAGGCACTTATATATGCCATATAACATTTTATAAAAGCATTTATAAAGCACTATGAATGCAGGATTCATAGGAAGTGTTCCAATATGTCATACTGGATACATCAGCACTGTGCAAAAATCAGAGTCAGAGACTCCCCTTCATTTATTCATTTTCAGTGAAAATAAATAACTATTAAGTAAATGGTGTGCAGCTGATATGAAGCATTAATGAAACAAAAGAGACAAAAAAAGAAAATAAAAATTAAATTAAAGTCAAACAAAGAAGCAGCTGGTGTTCTCAGAACAATGGACTGGTCATCCCAGAGCCCAGACCTCAACATCACTGAATATGCTTAGGATTACTTGGACTGTGAGAAGCAGAAAATGCAACAAACTTTTAAGATTGACTTTTGATGGTATAAAAGAACATCTCTGCACCCAAACTGAAAAAAATGAAAGCAAGACTCTCGGAAAAACGGAAGCTGTAATAAAGACAAAGGCAGACCCACACACTATGTACATACTGAAAAATCTGATATTTCATTTTGAAAATGAAAATGAATAACTTGTGCCTGGTGGCTATTTTGGGAAGGGAATAAATGAAGGGTGGTCTCTGACTTTTGCAAAGAACTGTATACAGTACTGTTTGATTAAGTGTGTTTTGTATATAAATTGGTTTTGTGTTATTAAAAATACTGAGTCCAAATTGATCATTAATATTGATCATTAATATTGATCATTAATATTGATTATTCATTGATCTCATTTACAAACATACATCAACTGCCACAAACTGACCTCACCTGATTACCTTACTCTTGGTGTGAACTGTGTTTTGCAAACAAATCAAGTCTGGAGAGTTTCCCCCTAATCTTTTCTACTCTACATGAGAAATCAAAGTGAAAGAATCTGATGGCAGTCTAATACTAGCAGGTCTGAAGAAGCCATGCTTACCACACTGGAACTCATCTGCGCCATCTTCACAGTCCTTCTGTCCATCACAGAGCCACACACTGGAGATGCAGTTCCCACTGGGGCAGGCAAAGTGGCCCTCCTCACACCTGTGCCCATGGGAGACTGCAGTAGCCAAACACAGAGTGAAACGGTTCGCTTTGCCATGTGGGAGATATGTTCAGTGGTTGTTCTGGTTATTATCTCTCCCTTGGTAGATGTCTCATTGCAGGAACTTAATGATACACCAGCTGTTTTCTATTTGCAGCCAAATAAATGGAAACCAACAGGAAGCTTACTACTAAACAACCCTGCCTGGACTTACATTGCTTGAGTTTTTTCTTCTCTGCATTAAAGAGGTGCTACACACCGGGTATGTGTTATTTGTGTGATATACTCAGATATCAATAAATTCATTTGAACACATGAAAAACTGATGATATCTTGCGGACTACATGTAAAAATGTAGCATTACATTAACAAACATTATTTGCTGTCGGTTTTTGCAAACTTTGGCAGGTGATGTAAACTCACTCGGCCAGTTACCACAGTCTCTAATGTCGGCAAAAACCAAAAAGACAAATTAGATGTACAGAACTTAACAAACTTTCTTAAGGATAATGCCATCTTTAGCTTTGACTTAGCTCAGCTCATATGCCTACACGTGAGCTACATGTAAAACGACATGGTCAGTTGCCTTCATAATGTTAGCATTTGCCCATTCATCCATCGCATCCTAATATGTCGTTTATTCATGCTATGTTTGGTGCATACCAATTGTTCAAAATAAAAGAGCCAAAACAGATCCTGGCTTGATGTTCCAGTTCTAGGAAGAACTTTTACAATCCGGTGAAAAGTTTTTTTTAGGGAGCCAAAAGTGTTTCTTCTATGGCATGGTTTCAAAAAGCACTTTTTAGCACCTTTTTTTTGTAATCTCCACAGAAACAGATACATTTTCTTCACACATTCACTGACACATGGCTGAACCTGCTGTCGAGCCACCTGTGTCTGATCCATTTTTGAAAGGAAGGCCCTGGCTATAAGAATGCTTTAAATTTCCCAGCCTTTAGTGAGCGCTAACAATTACCAGACATTATTCACCCTTTTAAGCACCTTTGGTGACTACTGAAGCGTGGAGAGAAAGACAGCGGCTTGTCTTTGCTTCATTACACTCTTCATAAACAGTGTTTTGACAAAATTAATTTGGTTTTAATAGAACTTGACTTCCTCAAGCCGCGAAACACAGACAGAGGAGAATTACCCTGACAGTTCATCTCATCCGCATAATCCCCGCAGTCGTTGGCTCCATCGCAGACCCAGGATGGATGAACACACAGTGATGTGGAGTTGCAACTGATGAACCCTTTTTCTGCTACTCCCATTTTGTAAAACTCAGAGCAGTCTGTGTTACCTAGGAAAATAACAAGGTTTATAAATAACAACAGTTTTTAACCATTTTACCATGAATCATTTTACACAGATTTCTATAATATAGAATGTGGATATTGCACAATGGCATTCAACTGTATGTTAATAATGTATTTTGTAATATTGTTGCATGTAGACAACATCATAAAGTGCGTTTATTACTATATAGTAATATAGCAATATCATATTTATTACATTCTAACTGTTACGGATTTTGTATCAGATATCATTAGATTATATTTGTTGCTATACAGTTGGTATACACTGGTGCTGTACAGCAAATACAGATACCACAATGACTGCACACGCAAGATTGGAGGTTTAATTCCCTGTCCAAGCAGGTGCTCTACTGTTATATGAACAAGAGACCTCCGGCAAAACAATTACCTTCACCTACCACTGTAAATGGTTCTGGAAAGTCTGCTAAAATATTTATATTGCATAATGCAGATGTTTACAATTAGGTTTGATTTAAATGTCATTGGTACACAAAATGTGTCAATAATACATTGTTAATCCAACCTAGTCTTATGACACCTTATGACACCAGTTAATTTACAGATTATAGTGTGAATTTGCCAATAAACAGAAATTATAGTCATTTATAGCTCCTAAATTGTCAGTATTGGCCACAACAAGGCATGCCCAGTAATATTAGAACCATATTGTTAGCTCATATCATCATATTGTTGTTATGGTGTTAGCTTTTTTAAATCATACTCTGGAAAAGCCAATGTTAAGGTTTATATATACATTTTCTTTTTTTTCTGTACTGCTAATCCAGGTGACTTTAGTCACAATTTATACCCTGCTGTTGTTCCCATCTCCATGTATTTGGTTTTTCACTATTTGTTGCCATTTAATTGTGTGTACATTTCATGATGAATGGACCAAAAGAAATTGCCAAAATTATTTTTTTTAAAAAGTCTGGTTCCATTGATTTATAGTAAAAGTAAAGGATGTTTTTCCTTCTGCTGTAAAGTTGTCATTATGGAGAACGGATTCATTCTGACAGCAGACGATATGTTATACATGTTTGTGTATCAGCATCAGTATTGGAAAAATACATGAGAAATGAAAACTATTTGAAAACTCCAAGAAAACTACTTAATATTGGCAAAAGCACACCCCTAAACTTTTATATAGAGATGGGAACAACAGCAGTGTATAAAATGTGACTAAAGTCACCTGGATTAGCAATACAGCAAAAAAAAAGAATATGTATATATAAACCTTAACATGCGCTTTTCCAGAGTATATATATATATATATACACACATTTATTAGAATTTAGAACTATAATGACATTAACAAGCATCCACGATAAGGTGGACAGGTGCAGCGCTTTGAGCAGTGTGTGTTTTCTTACTGCAGTTCTTTTCATCAGAGGCATCGGCACAGTCGACGACCTGATTGCACCAGGAGGATATTGGTATGCAAGTTCCATCTTGGCACGATGACTCAGAGGCAGCACATGTGACATCTGGAATAGAAATACTTCATTTACACTGAGAGGAGTCTTTCTATCCAGAGGGAGAGGGAACTAATACACTGGGACCTGTGATTATAGTGAGGGATTGTGGGGCTATTGGTTTGATAAGCAAAGAAATTCATTTCTGACAACCTGTTCTTTTCTATTATGCTCATGAGCACCTTAGGAATTGCTGTGGAAATTGTTCTGTAGGTCCAATAGTATCAAGTCCCAAAGTAAGATAAATAAGTACAGTGAAGTAGTATTTCTTTCCAATATTCATTTCAATTACAAAACAAACAACTATTTTATAAGCTGTACAAACAGTGTAACTGAAGATAATAAGAGAATCAATAACAATATATAGGCAGTCATGGCAGCTCTACTGAACCTTATACTCACTATTACAATAAGATTCATCCGAGTTGTCTCCGCAGTCATCGATTCCATCACAAAATCGATTATTGGCCACACAGCGCCTGTTGTAGCACGGTCTATAGCCCCTTCTGCAGCTCCTATTGTCTAGCAATATGATAAGCAACAGAAAAAGGAATCTTTTACAAGCGTGAAAGAGGCACAGCCTTCAGACTCAGTCCTTTATTTGCTCTTTCTCTTTTACTTCCATTTGCAGGCCCGGCAGTGGGCACTGAAATCCCATGCTCATTTTATTAAGCTAGCACTCTGGAGGATGGTGCAGTGCTCACTCCGCTCATGATGAGGAAGCACACAAACGCCCAAGGGCTGAGATCACTCACTTACCACAGTATTGCATTTTCTCATCTGACTTGTCTTTGCAGTGAGCGATCCCATCGCAAGTCAGCTGGTAGTCGATGCACTCCCCGTTTCCACACTCAAACTCAGTGTGAATGCTGCATGAGGAATTCTCAGCTACAGAAGCAGAAAAGAAAATGCTGTTAAGTCAATCTTATTCAAACTCAGCCAAACCTTGCCCTTTCAACACTAAGATAAAGCCACAGCCAGTGCTGGGGGTCCTGACAAAATTCTGTATCATATTTGCAAATACAAAAAAATGGCTGCACCCAGAAGGAAGTATCGAATTGCAGAGCTATTCGGAAGGAAGATAAAGGTTACCAGGAACAACAAACTATGTTAAATTTAGACTGATATGGGCAATATATATTGAGCTACACATACAGAAGTAGTGTCTCTCAGTATGGCGTTGGGTCACCATGCTAGGTAACGCAACATGCCAGACGTCTCAGCATGAAGTTGTAGAGGTTCCTAATGACCTAGTGTCCTGTGATAATCCATCCCATGCAGTTTGAATATTCTCACAAACTTCCTGCAGATTTTGCGGTAGGGGTGGAGGTGGAGTGACACCAGGCCTTCTGGACATGTGTGATGTGACAACAAACTGTTCATCTTGGCGCTGACCACAGTGCCTCCACATGTGGTTCGTTGTCCAGCTTCACCAAGGCAAAAGCGGGACTCTTCACTGACTCGCTGCAATCCTGAGTCACTCCATGACAGTCTGGGACGACACCATTGCAATCTTTAGTGACACTGATGTGGTGTCAAGTGCAGTCGTCGTATCAGCCAATGTGCATGCAGTCCTGCGTCATGCTGAACATCTTCCACTGTTGGGTCAGTCAGGTACAGTGGTCTGTCCTTGCTTATGTCACATGCTTGGCCGATTGTGAAAACTGAATCATTTGCATGTCTCACAATGTCAAACCTACCCACCAAGTTTCATTGTCGGTTGATTCATTCTGGTTGCAGCTATTTTTTTGATGAATAGTATATATATATATATATATATATATATATATATATATATATATATATATATAACGACATCGTCAATTTGACAAGCGCTTCAAAGTTAACCACAAGACAGTTTGCAATTAATTTTTTTTATCTTTATTGTGTGAATGTGGACAAGCACTGCAGTAGCTTCATCACCTCCCTTTAATGCAGCAAGAATAAAAGATAAAAGAAAAAAAAAAACTTTGAAAAAAGAAAAAAAAAAATTATTAGTCAATGCCATCACCAACAACCTCCACAGGGATGGGTTAAGGTCACACGAAGAATAATTTGAGAAATGAGGTCATACCTCATGATGCATACCACTAACCAAGTAACCAACTTTTCTGGAACAGAATTTTATGGACTAATGAGACCAAGATGAACCTGTACCAAAGTGATTGAAAATCCAAAGAAAGAAAGGACCTGCTCATGCTCCCAATCACACAAACCATGAGGTCATCGGTCACACACAGTGGATGTATTGTCATTGCTTGAGTTTCATGGTTGCTTCTTGAATGGGCTCACTAATCTTTACTGCAATGTATGATGGCAGCAGCAGAATAAATTCTGAGGTCTACAGAAACATTCTGTTTTCCAATTTACTAAAAAACACATCCAGTTTATTCAGGAGGAACTTTATCATGCAGCATGACTGTGACCCAAATTACACTGCTAACACTAAAAATACTTCATCAGGAGAAAAAAGTGTAAGGTTTTAGACTGGACAAGTCATGTCCAGTCTATCATCCTCATGCAACACCATCTGCAGGAGCCTAAGGTTACTACCACCTTAAACATGCAAGCTGACCAATTTCTGGTCCGGGGAGCTTAATAACGAAACCTGGCCTTTAGTTTCTATGAATTTATGTACACACACATTGTATAATACACACACACACACACACACACACACACACACACACATATATACAATGCATTATATGTACACACAGCACAGTAAATGAGTAATCAAATAATGTGGAGGTGGCAGGAGGCTCATAAACAGGAAAAGAATGTCTAATGCAAAACTCTTATAATAAGTCACATACGCTTGCTATATATGAAATGAACATACAATGTTAAATTACTATAGAAGTTAAAAGCATAAATAATGCTTAAGGCTAGAAAGAGCAGAACCTGTAAAATGTAGATCCCAAAAAGGGGTGGGGTAGAGGAGAGAAATGGTTATTCTAAGTATGTTTGTTCTACATGAAGGGTGAGTTTATGTGCAAGCACAGAAGACTTACAAACACATCTGTTGTCGTCCAGCAGCACCCGTTCTCCGCGGCAGCTGCAGTTGACCGTGCCATCTGGAGTCAGGAGGCAGAGGTCACCACAGCCACCGTTCAGCACCCTGCATAAGGACAACTCACCTGGGAAAAACACAAGCAGGAGGCCATCAGCTCGCTGTGCATCACTGCAGTGAACTCAAAGCGACGTACTCACTGTGACATTTCCAGAGAAAACAGAATGAAGATAGCTCCACCTGAGCTGCCAGCAGGAGGCCTTTTATAGTTGAAGGCCACAGCCTTTATTTTTGTTTATGATAAATATGTCAAAACTGATATTACGCTGCGTATGGGGCCAGACACTTGCCGAAAATATAAGAGATAAACTTATTACAGGTATATATGCAGGAAACAAACCATGAATGGACATTCACACACATTATTTGGGCCAGGACAACACAAGACAGACCTGATGAACATTAGAAGACCCTCTTCTTCTGCCTAATTCTTGCACTGCCTGCTTCAGCTCCATTTCTCTCTCTCAAGAATAACGAGTGCTATCACAGTAAGGACTTATGGCAGCTGAACCTCTGTGGGCTGAAACCGCCCCCCACACCTATGATTGCAGCATCAATAATTCACCGCACAATGACTGCATGATTATGGAAATGAGTTTTTAACACCACGGTCAGCTTCTCATCTTATTACAGCAAATCCAGAAAAAAGAACCCTCTGAGATGATTCTCAGGAACACTCACACACACACACACACACACACACTCACTGTTTTTAAAAATAGCAGCACATTGGTAACCTGTCTATTAACAGCCTCCCCAGCATTGATGACTGTTACTTTTCCCTTGGCAAGAATGGTCGATGGCAGTCAGCTGCAATCATTTGCTATGATGAAATAAATGAGGAGCGAAAGTCCCTCGCAGCAGGCTTGCAAACATGAGCCGCCGGGAGCCTCTTAAACCCATTTCCCAACGTCCTACTTTTCACATTTGCGACAGTTCAGAGGCGTCCTTTCGCGACTCAAGGATACTTTTTTATTAATTACATCTCCAGCTTAAGTTTTCTTCCCAGCAAAACAAGAGCACGCCAATTTATCATTCCCACTGTTCCAAACAGATCTAAAGAGCCATCAGCAGTGTATAATACCCATCTGAAAGTTTACAGAGCGCTGCAAGAACCCATGGAGATGGAATATGCCATGTTCAAAGGGTGGCTGCCAAAATGTCACTGACTTAATATGCATTTAACACACCTCTAACTTCCAGTTAAATGGGACTGCGCACTGAGAATACTTACAGTTATTGGTGTCCTTGGCCACTGCGATAATGCCCATGGGTTGGTGGGGGATATCAGCTCGCAGCACCTTTGTGTCTCCGCCGGTGAACTTGTTGGCTCGGAGCACAGCCCGGCGTGCCCAGTCAGACCAGAAGACGTAGTTTCCGTGAATTGCCAGGCCAAAAAACGTCCCTGGACCTGATCTTACAATAACCTGTAACCACAATGAAGTTCCTATTTGAGAAGATGAAGCGCTCATTAATGGTAACTAAGGCTGCAGCTAATCAACCTGCAAACGGGCCTCCTACTAAATGTGCTATGCTTTGGGAGGTACATGGTATACTGCAGTCATCAGCAAGCCTAGGAAAAAGCTAACAAGTTCGTTGGCAAAGGGATAGTGTGAATAATGAAGCTCCTTTCCACCACAATATTCACTGGGGTGTCACTCTACTAAGGCGCTTCAGGTGCCATACTGTGCAAAAGTCCGAGACCACCACTCACTTGTTTAATTTCCAGTCAAAACAGCCATTAAGTACATAATTCGTCATTGTCAACAGAAAAAAGAAGACAAAAATAACAACAGATAATAACACAAAAGTCACCACATAAAAAACAAACAAAATATATATTTTCAGTATTTAGTGCCCATGCACAGCTTCTGTTATTTCCAGGAGAATTCCTTGCAGTTTCTCAAAGAACCTCCAAACCTTCAAAGTCCAGTCTTAGAAGTTGGTTCTATTTTCCGCTTCTCACGATCCAAGTAATCGCAAAAAAACTCAGTGATGCTGAGGTCTGGACTCCAGGGTGGTAGATCCATTGTTAAGAGAAACATTCTCTTTTTTTTTCCTATTTCAGTGTCCTCTTTCAGAAAGTATCCCCATTTAAATATAATAGACATAAAACGGTCCATTAAAAATTTCAGAATTGCGTAAAATGTCTGGATTTGGTTTGCTTTCTACAGTCTGCACTTTAAAAAAAAAGAAAAAAATATTTTAGGGGTGTCCAGTCTTACCCACAGTAGGTTCTTGTGACTGAAGACTTTCATCCCAAACAAGCAGGAGCACATGCTATGCTATTTGCTAAATCAGTTGATCTCAGTCTTCAAACCACTGGATTGAAAACCTTTGCAGACAAGATTGGACACCAGCCTCTGGACAGTTACACATCCTTTCAAACCCATAGTGTTGGGTTATCCTCTCACAGTGGAAGAACGGAAAAAAAAATCTGTGTATTGCTTCAAAACTGAAGCAAGAGTGGAGCTGACTTTTGAACTCTCCTGTTCAACTCTTTTTTTGGAAACTCCCTTTGGAAGTGTTTTGACTGCAAGTATTACATGAGTGTGGTTACTGAAATTTGCACAGCACTGTGGGTAGATCTGGCCCTGACACATGAAACTTTTGGTTCTTTTAGCATATGTTCAAGGCCAGAGCCTCCACTTTGCTGGTATATCTGCTGCCTTTGTTATAGGACGCCTTCCAAAAACATGCTTTTGAGATACGACCCACGTTCAAGCCTCCTCCAAGTGCATATGTTTATGCATTTAGGAAGAGAAATGCATTTTGCAATTTCTTCATGTGTGTCGCATAAATTGCATGCTTACATAAGACGCACAGAACGTGTCCTGTTTGAGCCAAAATGCTTTATCTAGCCCTCAGTCTTTTCGATCTTTTCAATTTTGTGACCATCGCAATGCAAAAGCACTACACTTTGAGCTGCATGTGTAAAAACAAAAACAACAACAAACAATGACAATAATGCTAATAAATAACATGCTGACATAGGCTACAATTTTTCCCAAACAAGCAGCAAAGAAAAAGCCCACACTGAAGGCTGGTGGAAAGTGTGTTTGAGGAGGCTAAAACTAATGTGTGGGTAGAGGACATGTACTGTACGGAGTCCCCCAGCAGCCAGTTTAGCCCAGATCCTGCGAGTGTTAATGCAGGTGTCATGGCGACGGACACAGATATGCATCACGCGCATCCTTGTGGGAGTTCCTGGGCTGGGGGCAGGAGGATGTCCCGCGGCTCCGCAGCCTCAGCCATTAACAGGAACACGCTTGTAGTCGTGATCACATTAGCCCTGCCACCATGGCGGGATTAATAGGACAGGTGTTGATTAAGAGAGCCCAGCTTGAGCAAACAACAACTGGCGATCAGAGGAGGGAAGATGGGGAGCATGCCAGATGGTTTTTGATGGAGCATATTGGCTAGAAATTAAATTTGGGGGTGCAAGCTTTCGACTCCAACACCAATTATCTCAGTTTATGTAATACTGGAGTTGTCAAATACAGTCTTTGGTTAACTACAATACCCAGACATGTGTGTGTTTACTCATGCTCGGCATATAAGCCTGAGTAAAAGAAGACAACTGTTGAAAGTAAGAACTGTTGTAGCAGATGTACGGATCTCCATAACAAACATTTTATTCAAATTACTTCATGTCAGCATTCCATTGTCTCCTCATTTATGATCTGTTAAATGATGACAATACTCTTCAGCTTCCCACGATTCAATGAAGGGTGTAAATGACAGGTGGTTTTACAGCTTTGGATTGCCCCTTAGCTTTTGCCTATGAAGTTCTGGATATCCAGCTTCCGGAATATAGTTCTAATGGAACCTTACAGCAAAGGTTAATAAAGCCAAGCGAAGAATTGTTTCAAAAATGTCAATTTGTATTTCAACTATGAAATGTCTACTGTCTGTCTGTCTGGCAGTTTATTCTGTTTTTCCGTTTTCTTTTATTCTTCATCTGTGTGTGTTACTATCAATACATGCTACCATCATGCTTTACTTTCCCCTTACCTTCACCTTCCCCTGCTGTAAATGTAGTAAAAAGTTGATCACAAATAAAAAGAGGAAATAAGATCTGTGCATTTTGACTTGTTGCCTGACATGTTGCTGTCCGTCATCTAGTCCATCAGCAAGTCATTCAGTCAGTGACTGTCAGGCTTGTTGTTCTCCTGAATGTTTTCTGAAATCTCTCTGAATCACATTATTTACAGTTTAATCACTTTCACTTGTTTATGTGCATACACTCAAGTCTTGAGTCCACTATAAGCTATCCGTTCAGGTATTACAACCTGTTTGCACCAAATGAAAAAGCCATTTCAGTCCAGTATAGGCTGTCCAGTATAGGCTATCCATTCAGGTAGTAAAAGAGCAACGAGTGGAGATGTTTGAGTCTACTATAAGCTAGCTGTTCAATGATTTGAGCAGCTCTCAGCCCGAGTGAGATTAGCTATGCTTGCCGCTCCTAAAGGTTCATGCTCAAGTGTCACCAGCCTGTGCCCTCCACTCACGACGGGAGGCCAATTCCAGTTGCAGTGCCAGTATCCCACAGCTGTGTTGACAATCAGTTTTGCTTAATTTTTCACATTTTAATTGGCTGGCTGGCAGGTTGGTTCTGTAGGGGTCTTAAAGTAAGCCTTCATTAGCAGCTGCGGGCTTTGGAAGGGTGCCTTGGGGGGGGGCTGAAGGGTAAGACACTTGAGTGGTATGACCCGGCCAGGCCAACTCATGTGTAACTAATTGAGGTGGGCTGAGGACCCGACTTACAGAGGTCATGCCAAGCACAAATTGAAATCTGAAGCCGAGTGAAATCGCTGTAGGGAGGATTACGACACAGCCTGCAGGCTTTTGCAGGCTGAGCCTAGAGAACTGCGCGTATTTCTAGCCGTCACAACTGAAAAGTTCCTTGTTTTCTCGAAAGGGATAATTAACCACAATTAAACTGATCTTGAGCACAGTCGACGGGTCAGCACTTCACTTAATGTTAATGAGTAGGTGCAGTCCTTTGTGTGGTCATTAAGACGCTATCATCTCGACTTTCTGACCCCTTTAACATCACTGGGCTTCGATGCCATCCCACAACATAAAGCAGAAAAAAGGGTCGTGTACTCAAATCCCCACAAGACTGGAAGAACTCTACATTCATGCAAAACCCCGCTACCTTTATTTTAGCACAGATAATTAATCAGTATGAACGGTTTTTACAATTGCACCATAGTACTGAAAGTTTAGACGACACATTTACTTGCCAGGGCAAGTTTAGTTTCTACTTATCATCATATGAAGTCGTGCAAGATACTTTCCAGGGGCTATTTGATGATTAAAAACACTTAAGCTTGCCGCAATTACAATTTCTCTATACTTTTTTATCCAATAATGATACACCACTCATACTCAGGGTATAGGTTACCACAAAGCAGATGGAAAGTGGCACACAACCTTTAACAGGAATATTTTATGTCGTTTAACAGGTTCAAGTTAAACATGGTTTTCGTCGCCTTCTCATATTATCTGTAA
Organism: Semaprochilodus insignis; assembly: GCA_034552555.1. Taxonomy (NCBI): domain Eukaryota; kingdom Metazoa; phylum Chordata; class Actinopteri; order Characiformes; family Prochilodontidae; genus Semaprochilodus; species Semaprochilodus insignis. Next base: position 16,110,921 of record CM067480.1, on the reverse strand, counting down.
ATATTTAAATCAATTGGACAGCTATTTCGTAAAATTCACAGTTTTTGACCAATGAAAGTTTTTTTGCTGCAAAGTTGTGCATTTAAGTCCCTATATTATTCGATTCGTCCACCAGGTGCACATAATGTAGCAACATTTTGAAGCACGTAAAAACTCACAGTGAAAGCCAGACTGGTTAAAGTACTACCTCCAACGACAAGGTTAGTTTTAACATAGTCTTTCTACAACATCTGCCAAGAAAACAAAGCCAGAAATGCACAAGAAAAGATTTTACTTATTACAAGCTTCTTAGCTGGAAGGGTAAATACATGGTCAATGTTTTGGAGTACGAAGAACAGAAAAGGAGTCATACTCACATGCCTGTTGGAGCCATCATATTCACATCGTTCAATTTTGCCCAGGCTCCCATCAGAGAAGTAGAGCTTCTCAGCTTTGTGGTCAATAGTGAGTCCATTAGGAGTGAACACATCTGTGCTAATGACGACTCTGATATTGTTCCCAGCCAGCGTGGAGCGCATGATGCTCGGGCGCTGCTCATTCCAGTTAGTCCAGAACATTAGGCTGCGTGTTAGAACAGAGACAAAGTATCAAAGCAACATCAGTTCTAATAAGTAGGTTAATAGATTTTGTAGATGGAAAATCAATAATTAGGGTTCAGATGGATTCATCCTCTCAGCAGTGCTACAAAGCACATGTGATATCACGGGGAGATCTGAAATTCTCTGAGAGCCAGCGAATACAGAGAGTTCTACAGCCTTCTTCCCAAATAGCACTTTGACAAAAGTCCAACTTTCACAAACTAATAGAAAATTAGTGAAACGTATGAAGCTGGGAGCCAATTAATCATTTCAGGTTAGAGTCTAATTAACAGCGGTCTGTAGTTCGTCTGAAAATGGGCCAAATTACTGACTGGGGACATGCTCTCAGAGGTTAAGAGTTTAATTTAGTCAGTGAACTCAGGGTCAGCACATTCTCTGAATACCAGTATCAGTCTTGTGCTGGATACTGGCGGTAATTGTGCAGTCTGAGTCTGTTTTTTTATTTATATATTATGCTTTTGTTGAACCCGTAGCACTCCCTAACAGACATTCCATATAATGCCCTCTTCATTTGAAGAGGTCAACGCAATTAACTGTTTGTTTTGTCCTCCAAATACGTTTTAGTTTCATTTTGTGAATGAAATCAATTTTAATTCAGTGACTCTTTCTACACATGAAAAGAAAGATTTTTATTATTATTATGTAGAGCAAAACTGAAAAAGATGCTGTGAAATTATGCAATCTGTAGGCACTTACTGTGCAACATACACACTGAATATAGTAGGGAATGTAGCCCACTGCTACTGATGGAACTTTTTTTTTTCCCAACAGATCAAAGAATGACCAATTCATTTAATGCACAACTCCCCATCCTGTGTTTGCGCTTTATATACATACTCTGATATTTTACGGGACCACAGCCTAACTAAGTGAGCCTTGGGGTCTGCCCAGAGGCAACCTGAACAGCATTGCTTATGGTAAAAACAAATATCAAGAAAGATAATCTTTTTATGGGCTTTTTGTCCCTGAATGAAGTACACATTTTGACACATGCAGAACAATAAATATATGATGATGATTATGATGATGATCACTAGCTGTAGTATGTACATATATGTACGTATACAACATTACTGACTTTTGACACTCATCCAAGGCGAGTACATGTGGATGGTCATCTTCAGACATGGTCACTACAGCCTGCCTGTTGAATGCCCCATGTCTGCTTTGGTCCACCGTGTGTCTGCTGATGCTGGACGTGGTGGAGCTGGTCCAGTACACTGTGTCCCAGCCACGATGGTAGGCCAAACCCTCCACAGAACCTACATCTACAGGACAAGAGTAAAAGCAGACACCCGCAATACATAAATCAAACTTTGTTCCCAAAGAAACAACTGCATAAAAGAAAGCTTTGGTAAAAAACTATAATGTTCACGGGTGCTCATCAGACACACTCTATACCACAACCTACTAAATACATAACAACACAGTATTGTGCAAAAGTCAGAGACCACCATTTCATTTCCACTGTGTAAGACCTCCTAGACCACCAAAAGTGTCACCATCAGATAAACAGTACTTCAAAACCCACAGGTGTTTTTGTCCATCCTGCCACTCTGACAAGATAACTCCACAAAATCTGTAAGGATGTGAAGCTGTCAGTAAATTGTTACAGAGAAAAAGGAATCAGACAAAAAAAAGAAAGAAGTTCACAAATCAAACAAAGAAGCTGCTGGTGTTCTACAGACTGACACACCTCAAGATCAATGAATATGTCTGGGATTATCTGGATTAATTTCTAAGACTGAACTGTAGAAAAAAAATCTATAAAGAATGAAAGCTAAAATAAAAGTGAACTCATTAAACATCAGGGGTGGGAATCACCAATGGCCCCATGATATGATACTACGTCAATACTAAAATCACAATACAATATTACTGTGATTGTAAAAATACTGCTGAGCACTGTGATACCATGTATTGCGATATACTGCAATATATTAGCTTTCTTAACTGCAGGTTTTGTCTCCAAAGGAAAACTTTGTCAAACTCTGTTTTATCTAATGAGATAAAGCTTCCTGTCAAGCAGAAAGACTAACTAACACTGTTATACAACCTACAAATTCATATGATGAAATATCAGTACTTAGAATCTGTTTACTGATACAATACTGCCACACAAAATATCACAATACTACGCTGTATCACTTTTTCCTTAAAATGCTTAATTGTCAAAGCTTCAGTGCAAAATCTTGTAAATATATGTTTTCTGTCATATTCCTAAGGCTGAAAAATTAAAAAATAAAACAAATGATGGGGGAGCTCTGACTTTTGCGCAGTATTGTATATATTAGACTACATACACATACATATTAAGTAAGTAAATATACAGCTGTCCTAGACACTTCCTCGTTTGAATCTTTAAAGGGATAATACAACAAATGAATGGAAATGAATTAAAATACTAACCTAAATGAGTACAAACCACCCTTAAATTAGAACTGCATAGAGTGAATTTAGCTACTTTGCATGTAAGTAGTAGAGGGGCTTAATTGCTAAATGATGGACTACCCCTTTAAGAAATTTCAAATGAATATTTTAAGATCTATCTACAGCAGTCGATCACTAATTAGTTGCTCACAATAGAAGATGCCTGACAGCATGCTTCTCTGGAAATAGTTGGGAGAGGTCAGGGAGTAATTAATAGAGTATGTGTGGCTAAATTAGGGGAATATGGATGATTAACATCTTCGCCCTCTCCCAATGACAGGAAGAACCTCTCTCTCTCTTTTTCTCCCGCTGTGTGTGAATGTGTGAGCGAGCATTTGCGTGCGTGTGTATGTGTGCCTTTCATCTCCAGAGAGGAGCATACAGCTCAGGGGTGGAGATATTATCAAAGCAATGTAGCCATTCATCAGCTATTTTCAACAAGTAGTCAATAGTACAGCCCAGGTGAGATGCTCAAATGAATAAAGATGTAAACACAGAAAAAAGCCTTACAAAGCTAAATTACATGACACCACAGCTACAGCATAACCAGGTTTGTTCACTCCAGAGTGAGCGCTCAGCCCAGAGTAATTTTGGCTGACTAGTAAACATTAGGGAAAAAAGCCTATAGTTTCCACAGGTGAAAAATTAAGCGCTTTATGCAAGCAGACAACATGTGCTGTGGCTAACTGTCGCTAAGATTGGTTTTCCATTTGCTATTTTTTAATTTGTTTAATTTTCCTCTTCTTGAAAACACACAAGAAAGTGTAATCCATTGTAAATGCACGCTGTAATTAAACAACTGACCAAACACTTGACCACTATGACACAGCGGTAATGGATAAAAACAGTTTGTTAAGGAAAGAGAACATGCAACATGCGTAGCACAATAATAGTGAAATAACCAGATCAGCCTCAGTGAACCCTTTAAACTCAAACTCAGCTAGTTCAATCCCTCACTATCATAATTACCTACATTACACATCAGTTTCATAGCAGGTTATTTATTGGATAATATTATTGGATAATAAGCCTATAGTTCAATTTCTACATCAATAAATAAATAAATAAATAAAATTTAATATAAAAATAAGCAATTGCTTGGTTTCAAACACTTCCGTATAAATTTTAGTTTATACTGAAACTAAACTAAAATCATCAACAGACTGTGATATGAACTGATTTGAACTGGTTAGCATGCTAACCAGCTAGCTGTGCGCCATCCTGTCTTGCAATACCATTTTGTAGCTCAAGCAGTGATAGTGAGTCACTGTAACGACAAGCCATCAGTACAACATGAGAGGATGAAGAAGTAACACTCCTGCCCTGATAACTTTTTGTAATCTCTTGTCAATCATGTTGAAGGTTCTGCTCCTGGTTAGATCATCAGGCAGCCAAAGAAAGGAAGATGGCTGAAGCTCCAGACAAGTGACCACTATCACCACCACTGCTGCCCACTCTCAACAATAACCCCCGTTTGGCAGCGAACAATAGAAGTGATATAAATAGAAGCAAGAGTTAACAGCAGTGGTGTTTTCCACAGCTGGAGATGCTCTTAGCAAATTTAGTTCGATGCTGAACTCAAAACATCCCCTCTAGACTGGTAAGAGCTGAAAAGCAAAGACTCAGGCATTGTGCATTTTTTGGAGATGTGTTCCCCCCATTGTTTGGAGTATGAATTTGACAGGGTGTAAACAACTTACAAATGGCTCCCTAAAACAGGTTGTGTTTGTTACCTTAAAGACTAACATATTGCAATGAACTCTAATTTGCTGATTGTCTAGACTGGAATATTTCTCATGACCTTAGCATGACTGGGCGGGACTAACTGCTATAGGTTGTTAGTGACAACAGTGAATTCAAAACAGGCTGTTTTTACAGTCTGAGCTTAGATAAAGAATGGTCACCTGCTTGAGAGAGAAAATTAACTAAGGTAAAGGACTGTAAGAATCCCAGCCAAACTTTAGCCCTCTGGAGGAAGCCCTCATCCTCCTGGGGTGGGGCACAACATGATAGGGGTAGTCATAGCCTGTGGGTGAAAATTTGCAATGACTAAACTGGGTAAATATAGAGAAAATAAGTAAAAATGGAATTTTGTTATCATACTACTTTTTACTGAGTAAGCCCAACTTCAACTTCAATTTCTGTTCAATTTGTATTTGGATTTGTAATTGTATTTTGACTTCAGTATTTTGTATTTTGACTTTAAATCCATTGGCAGCACAAAGTGCTTTACAAACAGGTGAGATCAGTAATAAAAGAAAATATATTACTGTTATATTATATGTTATTATTATTATTATTATTATTATTATTATTATTGTAGTGTTAAGTATATGTAGTGTTAACTAAATGCTTAAAGAAAATACATTAACTAACACGAGTTAGAGATACGTTTTTAGATGATTCTTAAAAGTGAGCACTGAGCTTGACCGTCTAATAGAAACTGGAAGTGAGTTCCAGTTTAGAAGCATACTCCAAATTTTCTGTATTTTACAAAAGGTATTTGCAGGAGGCTAGTATATGCAGTTCTAAGATCACAAGCTGGAACATAAACATAAAGTCTGTCATAAAGCATTATTATAAATTTCACGTTTACCTGACAGAGTCTACAGAGAACATATATACATTGTACATGGTTTAGTGTTGAGTAAACCCAACTTTCACTTGGTCTTTGAATAGAGATAAACAGATGATATGAGGGGACTAATGCAGACCTTCATTTAGTGTCTGCAGAATAAGCTATTCTTCTGACCTTTTTCCATACTGTTTATTACACATCACCTAAGGTGGCATTGTGTCTTATAACATCTTTTCGAGAGTTATATTATTTATGACCTCTCAACAAAGAAGAATGTAATGATTTTTGTGTGAGAGTGGATAAAGGTGATGGACCTCTTAGAAACTGTACTACATCATCAGCAGCTCCTATTTCTGTGCAGCTGCTGGAACTGAAAGCAACAGTGCGAATCGCTCAAGGTTAATGAGAACCTTTTGTCCATTTGAAAACGTGGGGCTTACAGAGTGCATGTTACAGACCACCCCATCCAGGTCGCTGCTGGATAGATGATGGTTTTGCATGCAAATCAGAATGCATGCCACAATTTGCTCGTTAGATCAATAATTGGTAATAAAGTGCCATTAGACACTGAATCTTTTCATTGTGTGCTAGCATCAGATACAGATATTGATTGCTACCAAAAGGCCTCCTAGGCTGTTTATATTACATAGAGAAATCAATAACCATGACAGTGAGGATCTTAAAATGTATTACCCCTCTTCCCTCCTTATTTATCCCATAGTTTTGGGGAGGGTGGAAATGAGACAAGCGATTTTAATCCATCAATAGTGAGAGCAAGGAGAGAGATGCAATGTTTTAAACATCATTTTTGACAGTTAAATTGCTACCATTTAGTTGAAGAAAAATGGAGGTGGCCATTATAACGCTCTTACTGGGTGTAGTATGCAGTGGGACCAAGCAATGCATCATGGGCCATGCTACTTAGGGTTTCCAGCAAATGGCTTTTCGCAAATGGTTGCTAAGAGCCTGGAATGGGTATAGCAACAGAGCTTTTAACAGCATGTGGATCACTGCATTGACAACTCCACATCACAACAAAAACAAATGACTCCTTGGTCCCAAGATTCCATGTCCAGCAAACATCAACTGCAGCTCTAGGCCTATGGTAAGTGCACTAATTAGCAGATTTTCAAATGTCAGCTCCAGAACACGTCAGCTTCCTCACCCACACATGAAGACGAACAAGGAATGTTGAACTTACGGTCAACTATGATCTGCCGGTCAGACCAGTCATCGTTAATCATTTGTATATTCCCATAATGGATGTCGCTGAAAAATATGCGGTTGTGGTCTGAGATGTGCTGTCTGTAGTCAAAGGCCAGCGCAATGACGTTCTTGAAGAGCTCAGGGTTCTCAAAAGGCTGGAGCGGAGAGTTGAGATCACTCTCATCCGAAAGGTGGATACTTTTCAGTATGGTTCTCTCCGAGTACAGCAAGTAGCCCTCGTATCTCTGGCAGGCAAATCCGTCCTCCGCTAGGTAGCCGTGAGCGCACGAGCAGGTCCTTCTTCCACTGCCCAGGTGAAAACAGAGCTGCTGACACCCGCCATTACTCCTGGCACACGGGTTCGTGCCTAGAGGACAAAATTAGACGCCTTAACATCACATACAAAGACTGATGGCAGTATGTTAATATAGACTTGAAAGCAAAGCCAGTGCTGTAAATTGCTGTCCTCGTGGCATTTAGCAGGTATTTCAATGTATCATGAAATTTTAGCTCTTCAGTTCAATTTTAAAACTTCTTTGTATTATTGTTTTGTGTAATACACAAAATACCCAGCACATTCCAAAGTTGGTGCAGTTGAATCATCTTCAGGTATATACATCAGGACACACTGATCTATTTTCATATGCATAGATAAAGCTGATTTGAACACCACAACATCTAATTGATACACTACAGGTCTAAAAGTCTTCAGTCACCCTCCCAATTTGTGAATTCAGCTACTTTATGGCATACTCCTTGTTGACAACATTCCCAGTGTTGAACAGCAAGTAGTGGGGTATAAACAGTAAAATCTTAGTTCCTGTGCCAGTCTCTCTATCTATTAATGGCAGCGGAAACAACATTTCAATATGATTCAACTCAAAGATCTCTTTTGAATACATGCAGTCATTACAATTTTTGAGCAATGTTGGATATTCCTTAATTTATGTTTAACATTAACATTGAACACTAAATTAATTAAACAGTTTCCTTTGTGACTTGTGATAAGAGGTGGAAATTCCACAGGTAAAACACAATTCATTTTGTTTAATTTGACTCGATTGTCTTTGGCTAAGCCAGATGTTATAGGTTTACATTAACCAAACCAGGAAATTTCTAATAAGCATGAGACCTAAGCGACAGAAGCTACCCCTTCAGATGAACTAAGATAACGCTAACACTGAAGCTAGTCATTGCAACATTACATTCTCAGTACGACATGTCATCTTATACCCAGGGCCTTTTGTTAAATGTTTGGAACCTTACAAATGATTAAAATTCATCTTTACAAAGAAAGCTTTAAACAGAAGCTGTCAGCAGCTAAGTTATGAAATGCTAATTAAGCTCACCAACTGATCTTAACATCGTTTTTTGTGACATTATTGCTGGAAATCTTGATAAAAATAACAACGAGCAAATACAGTAACTCTAACGTAATGTTTAGCTTAAAGTCAGTATAAGCCTTCCTGTTAATAGCCTTGCTACTGACAAAACTGAATTACATGTTTCTGAGTAACCCATTTCCACCTCTCTTAGCCTAATAATTCGGACTAATTTACTGAGGATCTTCTTTCTTCACTTAACAGAGAAATGGCTGTGACTGACTGATAGACCTGTTAGTCATTTTTTGTGCAATACATGCACTGTAGAGTTATGAAACACCATCTAATAAGGTATAAGCTTGAGTGGGGTTTATGATTCAGAATGAGTCATCCAGTATCAACAGTATCAGACTTCACTAATGCTTTTGTGGCTGAATGTAATCAAATCCTCACAGCAACGGCCCAACATCTATTGTAAACATTTCCAGGGAGAGCAGAAAGTGTTACTGCACAACAGAGGGACAAACTCCTCATTAACACCCTTGATGTCTGGGACATATGGTGTGTATTAATTGCCGCAAACTTGAGTTTCTTATATACATATTAAAAATCTGCTCTGGAAGAACCTAGATACATAGATGACTCTAAAAACCATCAGTGAGTGGAAATAATATCATTAAGTTGAAACCTCAACCTTTCTCCCGGCCTCTATTAAAGACTTTCACGTCCTTCAGGTTGACGCCCAAACCGCTCCTCATCGTCACGGCCTCGGTGGCATCATTTTTGAGCCCGCGGCGGATGGAGCCGTTGGCATGAGCTCTGCCACAATCAGCACCAGGGGTGGGGTGGGGGTTGGCCGGGGACAGAGAATGGAGACTGGCATCAGTGTAATCAATGGCACTTACTTAATTAAAAGCAGTCAAGCTCATTTTAATACACAAGCCAGCTGCTTCAAGCACACTATCGGAGCAAAGCTCACCTTGACAATGACATTTACTTACAGTACACGTAATTTACATAAAGTCAGGGATGTTTCTAGGGAACGACGGAGGCTTATGCCAGGTCTTGTAGTGCCCTTATGTGGAAAGGGTTAATCCTCTGAGACTATAGCAGCTGGGCTTTGTGGGCCACTTTGGAAAGCACAGCATTTAGTAAAATAATAAATTACCTGTCAGACCAGTAGATGTAAGCCCCGAACACAGCCACGGAGAACAGGTCCACGTTGGCGGCTGACAGTACAATCTCCCGGCTCTCCCCAGTCTCAAGGTTGATCCTCTCTATCTTGTCGGTTCGGGCGTCGCACCAGTATAATCTATTTTCCTGGAAAGCAATTTGAAAATGCACATCAGCGCGTCTCCTTTTTTGCACAGGTCCATTTTATCAGCAGCAGGAGAAGAGCGATGGGGAATGGGACTGGGGTATATAGGCAGTATGGTGCATCAGGGCCAGGGGATCATGGAGGATGAGAGAAAGAAGGGAAAGGGAGAGGGAGAGGGAGAGTACCTCGTAGTCAATGGAGATCCCGTTGGGCCAGGCGATACCAGAACTAACAAGCGTGACCTGGTCTGAACCATCCAGCCGTGCTCGGCCTATGCAAGGGCTCTTCCCCCACTCAGTCCAGAATAAGTAGCTGTTAAATGAGAGATGAAGACCGCGACAACAACAAAATTGACCAGTGGTTATTTTAAGCCTCTTTTAAATTGCCTGCCGTGAAATAACTCTTGCAGTTATGTGACTAAGGAACTGTCAGTCAAAGCTAAATCCTTATTTAATCGTGCAATCATTTGCCTATTTCCTTTGAATGGACATTGCAGTGCAGACTGGGTAGTCAGCTTGCAGCTGAAACTAATTTAACATTTCTTCCAGGTCATTTTGGACAATTTCTATTGGTCTAATCATCATTGCACCCACAATGAAAAGGGTGACCAAAGTTTTTACATTATGCTGAAAAGTGACATTATGCTAGAAATGGTACTGAACCAGTATTGCCATTCGGAAAATACTGGATCAAATATGAGAGAAAGAAATAACCTGATAACAAATCCATAACAAATCTAGCCTCTAACAAGGTTATCAGGTGGTCTGCACAATAAAGTGGCCAAGTAATAGTAGTGGCCACACATAGCTTAATGTCAACACAAAATATCCATGTAATCTGTTAATATTTTACATTAAAAGTCACTAAGTAAACATTAATTATGTTGTTAATAAGTCACTTATTAATCATTATTAAGAAATTAGCTAACTGTTCCTTATGCATTAGTTATCACTTAGTAATTAATTAAGTACTTAATAACTTAGCTACGCTGTTAATTGATAGTTTAGTTTGTCATTAGTTCATTACTCCTTTACTCATTGCTAATTGATGCTTGAATATGCTGCCAATGACAAAGGGAAGTAATGAAAACTAACTAACATGTATGGGTTAATCCCAAATGTGCTAATGGCAACCTAAACTATCTTTTAACAGTGTACTCAACTACTAATTAACAAGTACTTAACCAGTCACTAAGTATTATCTAATGCTTAAAAAAACTGCTAAACAATAACTCAATAATATTATTAATACTTATTTTAATGTTTAATGTTAAAATGGCTGAAGTGTTACCAGTCATCTGAATACTTGTTAAAATACATTGAGAAAAATAAAACTATTTATCTAAAATCTGAATCTGTAATAAGAAAAACCCAGCAGTCCTTTAGGAATGATGCTATCAATAAAACATCAGGTAAAAGGCCCATCACTATTTCTGCTTTGGAACAACACACATCTAGGCATGCATGATTGATGCTTGAACATTTGATGCTGTTCAAAACCCTAGATAGCCACTAAAACACCCCAACAGCAGCTGTTCTTTATCCATCAATTTCATATAAGTGCAATTAGATCAACGTCCTGCTGTAAACTGTCGCAGGTACCACATCTGCAAATCACACCGCAAAAGCAGCACATTATTAATATTGTTCCATCAGAGAGTTATGAGTAATGAAATTAATGCTATACTTATTAAGTATGGAATTGTAATGTAATGACAATTACTGTCACACATTACTGTGTATCATATTACCCTTAACACTTCTCATTTCAAAGCTTGGTATGTTTAAAAAAAAGGTTTGGTGTCAGTAATGACCCAATCCTCAAAGTTTCAGGATCAGGATAGAAGACGTGGTGCTGTGCCATCTGCAGTTTCTGATATATCTGCCTATGTTGTGTTTGGAAGAGACTAGACTGAGAACGTAGTTATTCCTGCCATGTGCTATTAACAGGCAAAAAATGGAAAACCTTGATATGCCTTTGTAATGGTTCTCTCTGTGGGTGACTTCACAGAGTATAAACAACTCACTCCTTTTCATGTCATCTAGAAAAAAAACTCTCATAAGTACTGAAGGAAAACAGAGAAATCATAGCATCAGAGGAAACCACAACCTCTCTGTTTGACTCCTTTTATGCGCTGCTTAACATAGGTACAACAACCTTCATTTAGATCCACGGGGCACAAAGTGGGGTCTGAAACAGGAGGCACACCTGGTAGAATAGATAACTTGACAGCATAATGGCTATAAAGCACCATTACCGCAGGTCAGTTTCAGGATGTTTAAAATAGCAGAAGACAGTAAAACTATTTTAGCCTTATGCAGACCACAAACAAGCACGCTTCCACTTCTGGTGATGTGCATTTGCAAAATGGGTTTGACCACACCTGAAGCCTGGCAGACTATTTATTTCAGTCTGGGTTCAGCTCACTGAACACAGCACTGAATTTCAGGAGATGTCTGTCAACTGAGAAACATATTCAAAGGGCAAACAGTGTGGGCCTGCCCGCTGCTTTTAGGTCAATAACGATGAATCCTATGAGAAAATCAATGTGTGATCTTCGTTTCAGTGCATTCTGTTGCAGTGACCTACCCTCTCTGTGGATGCACTGCGATGGCTCTGGGCTGGTCCAGCCCCTCTGAGATCACCACTGACCGGTACATGCCATTCAGACGTGCAATTTCAATAAGATTTAGCCCATGGTCTGTCCAGTAAAGATTACCTTTGTGGGGGCAAAATGAGATGAATTTAGGTAAAAGGAAATATCATCACATATCATAGAACTACACAGTCATGTCACATTATTATGACCACTTCCTATTTTTGACAGTGGTGGCGGGTGTCATGAGCTAAACTAAGGTGTGGGATAGGTTGCCTGCACGCATATCTTTCATTGCTGTCATGGGTAAAAGGGGCAATACATGATTGTCTTCCCTAGGGTGGATAGGATCTTCCAGCAAGACAATGCGACATGTGACATGACTAGAAATGTCCGACATTGGTTGTAAGAGCATGGCCAAGACTTCCAAGTACTACCCGGGCCCCCTAATTCCCCAGACTTGAAACCAAGTGAGCATCTGTGGGACCACCTCAATTGGGCATTCTCCAGCAGCTGTGGGATGCACTGCAGTCAGCATGGTGACAATTGACCAGGACCTTATCAAGCCACTGCCAGACCGTCTAGCTGCTGTCTGTGATGCACACGGTGGTTACTCAGGATATCGGTCATAATAATGTGACTCGATTGTGTACAATGAAAGAATCGCATCAGTTAACAACTAAAGGTGTTAAGCACATGGAACTATTTAACACATCTTCTACAGGAAACAATCCTCCTAATTTAAGTGCATGCTAGACTTGAACTTATTGGGAAACAAACAAACAAATATAAAACAAATACAAATATGCTGTAACTTTTGTAACATTTTATGTATCATTATATATTAACATTATGTGTATTATTGTTTTGAGTATGTTAAATACAGATAAGCAGTAAATGTGTTCTAAAATGTAGTACTGTTCTCTTTATTCAACATGTTTTACTTGTCCATGAAGTATCAAAAATCAGCAATGCTATATTTGTAGTGTTTAAATCAGAATGAAATAATAAAACCTAATAATATATAATTACTAACAACTTTAAGTAGAAAATATGCCCTTAGTTAATTTGCAGTGTATTTTATATAAGCATATGCTTAGTTAGCTGTTTTAGCAATATAATTAAAACCAATTAGCTTTTTAATTAATTAGGATAGCTATACATCAAAAACACTTTGTGGGCTCTTTCTTTTGTTATATAAAAAGATTCAGTGTTCGGCATCATCATGCACTTGAGGGACTAATACTTACAAGCTATTACCATACTTTATACTAGGGTTCAAAAGTTTGGATTCACTTCATCATGTTTAAAATTACTTTCATTTTACTCAATAACAACTTTCATTGTAGATTCAAATACTATACACAAAACACAAAAAGGTAATCTACGATATATTAATTAACATTTCAAACTTTTTGGGAACATCTTATTAAGCGTTAAATAATGTTTTTCATAGCACCAAGTGACATAATGCGCTATACATATTTTTTCCTGCTATTATCATTATTGCTGATACTGGTACCATAAAGCACAGAGAAATGAAAATGATTTTGTAAGTGCATGACATCTAAAGAACACTTGTAAACCTTCTTTACAGACTTAAAAAAAGTGTAAGTAAAAAGTAAAGTAATGTTATTGATCAGCTTGATGAATTAATGCATTATGTGAATGAATGTATTAAGCTTTATGATACGGGCCTCAGCAATAATGTTAAGAGCAGGAAAAATCTAAAAAAATGCATATGTCACTTTGGGCTATGAACTCTTACACAGCGGTGTTTATATCAGTTCACATGTGTGATTGAGAACATTTATGTACAGTTACAAAGGCTAATGTCAAGAATTATAAAACACAGTAAACGCTTTATAGATCTTTATGAATTCACTTAAAATGCATTATAAATACCTGATTAATAGAAAGTGTTACCAACTGGTTTTATATTATTGAAATAGTATTTCCAAACAGGCAGTATATGTATATTGAAGAACATATCAATTTGCAAGTGACTGATATAACCTCAGGTTATTTCTACAGATAACTGTATAACAGGTATCTGCTTCTTATAATAATTACATCACTGCAATCTAAAACTAATATTGTCTGCATGGTCCTTAAGACTATCTGCTGCTAGTTTCCATTATGGTAACCAGGCCTGGCACAATCATGAAACTTTAGCTGTTACGAAATTGCTTTAACACACAATTGCAATTAATAATTAGATTTGTCTATTGTGTTCATTCTCTACAGCTACTAATTTAGAAGTAACCAAATTGGCCGTATAGCTGTCTTACTTCCTAGGTGTTGATAGCTCCCAAGACACACAAAGCTTGAGCTTAAATGAACATATGTTACTGACTGCTGTCCTCTAAAGGTATTAGATCTTTTGTAGTGTTGTTTTTGTAGGTCTTATTGAATGTGCATGCTTTTTTATTTACCAACTTTTTCATCTCAACTGACAAAAGCTCATCCAATTTACATTGTGATTGTTTTACCATACTCATATGACTGTGAAAGCTAACAACTGCGGACAATAATTGCGGTCAGCTTAAATAATTGTGGTCAGTTAAAATAACTGCAATCAGGCAATTGACGCAGTAATGACGCAGTAACTTTGACAGGCCTATTGTTAAGACATACAGAATTCCACCCCAAACAGTATTTAAAATGGCCTTTTCCTGACCAGCAATCCAGTCCACAGCGATGCCTTCCACCCTGCTGATGCCAGTGGTAATAATGTGCTCTCTCCATGTCTGGTCCCTCTTGGCTCTGGAGATGCGGTTCAGGCCCATGTCTGTCCAGTAGACTGTGTCATTGCCTGTGGACAAGAGGCCATATTTCACAACAACAGCCAAAACAGTGAGGGCAGGCTGCTTTTCATGCTCCATATCCTGCATGTCTTACAACTCTACTGCATGTATAGGGAGAAATACTGCATGTGCCAAAAGCAGCAGTTATTTATTCAACGACCCGTTTGCGTCAACGCCACACAGTATTTAAACTCCCTGAAATCCTGATGACATATTCCTGAGCATACAATTAGCACTGATTATCATAAAACATGGAATGTGCCGGTCTCCTGCACTAAGAAGTTATCGCCAGGGGCTGAATGCGTAATTTGACAGCAGCAAACAAACCACCTTAGCCGTTTTCTGCCCTATTAATGGCCACAGTCATGGAGCCTGCAGCGTGGAAGCATTTGGTTTGTTTGCACCCTCCTGTAAATGCGGAATTTGCACCCAGCTAGCAGATCTCTTGCATGTGACGGCAGCCAGCTGGAAGGCCTCCATCCGTTTCACGCTCCAACAAGCTGCCTCATAATGACATGCAAACAGTATGCGGATGTAATCAGCTGTCATGAGCTGGGCTCGGGCTCAGCCTGCTGCTCACCTGAACTGAGCTCAGCTCCGCAAGCAATGTAGATGAGGTAGCAAGGGAGCATAGGGGACAAGTGTAGAGAGGTTCTCTGACCATCTGTCCATTCTGCCCCTTTAGCTGAGGTCAGCACTTTTAGCCCTGCATCCCTGGTCCCCCAAAACTGGAGGCGAGAGAGGCCGGGGGGCTATAGTTTTTACAGCTCGGTTGACCTAAATGAGCTTCGATCTTGTCGTTTATGGCAGGCTATTAAAACTTCCAGTTATGTGCAGCATAATGGGCACAGGAGTGCATTCTTGCTTTCTTTTGCTTGCAGTAGATCTTCTGCAAATGGTAGAATTAAGTCACATTCTTGCATTCGCATAGAAAGCTGAGTGCATGGTCGGATAGTATGACGTTAGCACATGTGGGAAGAGTGAATACATTCATAGAAATCAAGGCCTGTTTCATCCAACGAGCTTTTAATATGATAATTTGGCGGCACCACACACAAGGACTGCTTCCCCTACACTCACTTTTCATGCCACTCGTCACTACTGAATTCTCCTATAAACAGGGTGAATCATCCCGCATCCGAGCAGTGACAAATTCACTTCAGAACAGCCCATGCACGCCATGAATAATGCATGGAGTGACAAAAAACTCCAGCGTGCTGTCAGGCTTGTGTACGGCCCTGCTTACTGTACCTTACTCCCATTTGATGGATTGTCCAATATATTACTTTGTGTCCCTTATGATGCTGGTTTTAGGAGATATGAAGGAGCATTTATCTGTGGTGCCTCCAGCATAAACTTACTTAACCCATCTCACCCTTTTATCTCTACAAAATGTGATATACAAGCTTGTTTGGTGCCCTTTAATCAGGTAAGAAACTGTGCAGCTAATATTAGATTGTATGTCTGACAGTAAACAACATGAAAAATGTGATATGTAGGAAGTGGTACAGGCTTTATCTTTGATGTGAATGCACAGAGACTGATCAAAGAGGGAGGAAGTGTATGAATTCTGAGAACAGTTCCAAATGTACATATACAGAGAGAGAGAGGGAGAGAGAGAGAGAGAGGGGGAGAGAGAGAGAGAACAAGAGCAAGCACAAAGGGATAGACAGAGTGATGGATATTACCTGCATGGAAGTCTACACCCACAGCAAAAAGAGTGCCACTGATGGGCATCAGGGTCTCCGTGTGGTCAGCGGGGTCCAAAGAGATTCCGCGCACCCCCTCATGGACAGAGTACATCAGAAAGGAGCTCAGGCCTATCAAAGACGAAACGGCTTTATAAGACACATCTAATAACTTTGAAGGGGTAAAGTTGACGGATTGTGGGTGGAATATTCTCCTCCTAGCAGTGACACTGACTGTATAAACCCCCCACCTGATACACTCATATCAACACAACACTAACACAAACACTTTATTTGACAGTGACTGGACAGAACTGCGCCAAAGTTAGAGACCACCTTTCCTTTACTTCCATTTACCAAGTGTTTCATTCTTCCCCGGCCGTATGTAACTGGATTGTCTTATATCTCATTTTCAGGATGGCATGGTGGCGCAGCGGGTAGTGCTGTTGCCTCACAGCAAGAGGGGCCTGGGTTTGATTCCCGGTTGGGGCATCTGTGGTCCTTTTTGTGTGCAGTATGCATGTTCCTGTGAATGTGAACTGGAGATGCTAATTTGCCCCCTAGGTGCGAGTGCGTTTGTGAATATGTTTGTCTGTGTGTCTGCCCTGCGTTGGAATGGTGGAATGTCCAGGGTGTTTCCTGCCTTCCACCTATTGAATAGACTCCATCATCCCCCACAACCCAAAGGGTGAAAGTGGTTTAGAAGATGAGTGGGTGAGTCAGTATATCTCAGCTTCTCAAAATGTTCACTTGACAACACTGGAAATAAAATAAGGAAAAGGTAGTCTCTGACCTTTGCACAATATTGTACATAGAACATGTGTCTATAAAATGGCCAATGACTGTAGAAACAGGGTATGTGTGTACCTAATAACCTGGCAACCCAGGGTGAACAACAAAAAACAACAGTAGCTAAATCAAAGACTGGCTGGTATTTGGTGCTCCTCCACAACACTGCAAATCAAGACATGTGTTAACACACGTGTTAACATTTTATTACATGCGGTTCTAGTTACATTATCAATTACTAGGCCATGTTAAGTACCTCAATTAATCACTAAATGTCTTTTTTCCCTTTATCTGTCACTAACAACAGTTTTCCTGCTAATGAATCTATCAGTAAGGAGGCCTATGTTTCCGGAGTGTGTGTGTTAACTGTTCACCCACTGCGATATCTGCTTGTAGCTTTGTCCGGAGATCTGAGTACAGCCTACCTTCACAGGAGAGGCGGTCAGTGCGCAGGTTGTAGCCCACGGTGCACGCGCAGCTGCGAGTGTTCTCAGACGTAGGCAGACAGAGCTGGGAACAGCCGCCATTGTTTAACTGGCAGGCATTCCTTCCTGAGAGACACAACACAACACCCACAAGGGTGCAAACTTCATGAAAAGTTTCCCAAACTCTTACTTTAGGTTTCGCAATAGTCCCTGAATAACTGGAGGGACGGACGTAGGAAGCTATCTACTCTGCCGTGCTCCTAAGGATAGCTCACCTAGCCCAAAACAGACAGTAATGAGACAGGTCCGAATATGAATAGAGCAGCTAATTGCTGCTTGAGAAGTTTGGAGGCTCGATAGATTTACATCTGAGCCTGCTTAATGGTCATTTGTTACTTGAGTGGACAGTTTAGTGGGATCCACGGCAATGCTGTTAATGGAGCTGCCATTACCCTAAATTATTTGCCTAATAACTCACAAAATGGAAAAGCGATGCCCCAATAAATCTCACGGTTGCAGTGCACTTTCACAGATTGGAAAGAAAGAGGGGGATATATTTGTGTTATCTAGGCTAATGTAATGATATAAAAAGTGAATGTTACTCAAGATAATGCATGCATGAGTGAATCAACAGCAGACTAGTGTCCTTTTCTACATTTCTATCTTATAATTTTGCAGGCCATTACTCTCACTTTGACAAGGGACATTACAGTGACTCTCTTCTGCACGTATTCGGCACCAGTTGTTTCACGCCTCACCTTTCTGTCCGTCTCTGTCGTACACTTTCATGTGCACCACTCCACTGGTCTTATTGCGCAGCGCCATAGGGTTGCGGCCATCTCGCTTGGCGACTGTCCCCAACTGGGCCAGATCATCATCAGCCCACCACAGTTTCCCACCTGTTAAAACAGATGAATCATTCATTTCCCAAAAGCTACAAACTGGCACGTCTGCCTGGCCATGTGGCGCATGGGTACATGCCATTGTCATGCCAATACACTAGCATTCAAAACTACGGAAGTTATGTTTTGATTCAAGACTGATCTATAGAATTATTCTATTATGCAAGTGCTCTGCAACTACAAGGATTTCAAAAACCTTTAATATGTGATCCAACCTAAGTGGAGTGGTAAATGATTGTAATATGACTAAGAATGCAAAGAAACATAAAGGAAGAAATCATAATAATAGTAACATCCAGAATACCTTATATTTCAAAAAGTGATAATCAAATTTTAAGGCAGATTGACTGAAAATACATACTGTAAACAGAGACACAAAGTTTATTATTTATAATTTAATGCCCTGTTTTTTTATTCCAAAACTACTTGAAATGTTGAATAAAACATTTAAACATATATTTGGTTTGTAGTAAGATTTTTATATGTTTTTTATTGTATATAACATAAAGAGAGGAGCATTAATACATGGTCATGGTAAATAATGTGAATATAATGGAATTTATGTAGTTATTTGATTATTCATGTGATCATTTAAACAGAGAATGCTGTGATTTCTTTTGTTATTGTCAGGCAGCGCATGTACAAAAATAGATCACGTTACCGCTAAAATCATACAGTGTTTAACACACAAAATGGCAACTAAACACAATGCGCTGAAAGCACCTACATGACTGACATAATGAAGGATAAAATGACCCGATGTTTAAAAAAAACCTGTGTCATGATGTTTTACGCTCGTTTACATCATGTATTCTGCCAGTTTACTGACTGGTCTCAAAGCAAAAATCTGATTACTGCTAAATCACGTAAACCTGACGTTTTACCAATTTTCTGATTATCAAAGTGCAATCTGAAAATGTGTCTGCAGTCATTGGATTATTAAAGGGACCATAGAATGGAAAACTAAAATAATTAGAGTCTAATACACAGAACTGTAGACCTTATTCACTGTTGTTTACTAATCCAAATACAAATCTTGTGTTTGTAAAAATGAGCCAATTCCAAAATCCTAGATTGTTACATAACAGTCCTGACTCCACCCAAAATGACGCCTTCAAATACATACAAATACACATACCAGTTCACACTCCAGCCCAGCAGAAATGACATTGAAAGATCAATGAGCAACGGTGGATTATTCATACAGAAATCTACCTTTCCAGACTGTTTCCATAGCCTTTCCAATATATCTGTCAGTGAGCATGAATGATGTTTTTGTCTTCAAACAAGGCTAAAATTGGCTTCTTATACACCAGCTTCTGCAGTTATCTTATAATTAAAGTAGTCATGAAATCAGCATATTTTGATTTCTTACATCGGAATAAGGTAGAGAAACAGGATTAAAAAATCAGATAAAGTGAGCTTGTATATCTTGTATATCCTTACTCTGATTTCTTTCAGTTTTCTGTGACTGCAGTACAGGTAATAAGCAAACCGCGTTTTACGATGTAACTCTTCCTGATGCTAAAACCAACTAATTGCTTGCTAAAATGAAGGAATTAAATATTCTTCATCTTCTAGATGACACATGTTATATTTTCTGTTATAGTGACTGTTTAAAAAAAACAGAATAGCATAACATAGCAAGTGTATTTAACACATGCCAGGGTTTAAGCAGCAATATCCCAAACAATCAACACAATCGCCACATTACAGCCTTCTACAGCAGCAAACTTGTTAACTGACTAAACTAATGAACTTAATTCTTACCTAACTAAAGCAGCACCCCCATGTTTTATATTATTTATTATATATATTATATATTATTATATATCTAAATAATTTTCTCTCGGTCACAGTCAGCTTTTTACCTTCATTACATCTGTTCCACTCACCCTTGCAGTGGACCTTTAGCCTACCTTTAATATAGATCTTTTCAAGCTTGTTGCGGCTTCTCAAAATATTTACAGTGGAACAGTAAGGCGAATACCTTACTGTATATCTCATTGGTTTCCACAGTACCACTTTACAATAAGACATCCCCTAAATATTGCTCATTAATGGATTTAAATCAGTTTATCAGTAGTTAAAAACTAGGCCATACATGTACAAAAATCATTAACAAGCAGTTCTAAGTCATAAATACAAAGAGCAACAGTGAGGTGTTATATCTGATGAATGTGAGTATCTGAAGAAGCTTAATTCTGACTGATAGAGAAGACAAAAGATAAGCAACGAGCAACAGCTGAAGTTTAACTGTATGGATGAATGTGGCAAGCAACAGGTCACTGCTGTTCATTTTATATATGTGTTATACATTTGTGTCTTAGCTGGTCAATATTAGAACTGGACGAAAAAAGGGTCAGACATCTTTTGCATTATTTACTTTCAGGTAAGACGTTGCTCATCAGAGCTCATCCAAGGTTGCATGTAGCCATTCACATGCAATCTGATACATATGGCCATGCAACATTAATGAGAGCAGATAGTTTAGAATCCATGTGGTTTTGTTCCACTGTGCATACGTTATCATCATCATCATTCCGTGTTCGTGGCATGGCAACAGCGGCAAAATTGAAGTGTCTGCTAGTAAACACAGAAGAAGAATTAAAGCATCTGGCTTTTTAGTTTCTCCTCTAATCATGAACAGCTGACAGCTGATCAGAGCTAATGATCTTTGTGATGAAGGCCTGTGCTGCTAGTTCATTCGTTAGTTGTTGTTGCATATGACACACACGGATCATTCATTGTTACTAATTAGGGCGTGTGCATACCGGTCATTTGCATACATTAATGTAAACCATCAAGTCAGAAAGATCAAAATGAGCTGAGCAAAAACATCAGAATTCAACAGTAAGGCCTGTAATCTGAATGCAGCCTATGCTGTCTGTCTCTGGTTGTGGTGTTATGACTAGAGGGTAGGTATTGTTTTTTCTTGCTGATGTAGCAAAATTCTCTCTCATAGTAATGCAAAGGAATGCACACATGTGAGCAAAGTCATAGCATAATACAGTAGCTGAGATGTAAAGCCAGTCAAAGCAGCTTGATGTGAAACGGTTCATTGTAGAGAAATTTGCTGACTCAGATTTCTCGACAGTGGTGGTGACAGAAACCAGGGGTCCGCAGTATATTCAAAGACGATATAGTCAATTGATTTACTATCCAAAATGACCACTGAACCTGCATGTGTCTTCTGAGTCTTATGTGTAGTGATATTGGCAAAATAACGTTCAATCTGTGGGAAATGAAAAGTACTTTCCACTGTGAAAACATTTCATAACTTTCATATTTATTATGAACATATTCATAACAATTGTATGTAATATATGTGAGGGAGCTTTTTGTGGCATTAAACTCACCAGATATGAAAGCTTTAGCACCAGTTCTGCCCGGAAGACTGCAATGCTATGTCACACATTAACTCACTACTCTGGCCAATCGCAGCCTGCTTTAAATAATTCAACTTCCGCTCCTGTTCTGCTGCTTTTTAAGGTGCCGACATTTCAATGTTCCCCTATTTCCTCCCCTACACCACCGGTATGGTCATGGTCCTGGTCCTGTGGTCCAGGGGGTAGGCTCCAACCCCTGCCGTTCATATCCGGCAGGATCTACGAGGGTCTGAACATGAAACTGGGCCAAAGACAGGACTAATGCAAATACCCTTCATTCCTTTCTGGCAGAAATCTGGTTCCTGTTACTACCACTGTGAACAATTCTGACACGACACAAGTGTGAAGTGGCACTCTGAATGACTTTGTTTACATTGTCATCATTTATGCACACATACTGAATAGATATAAGTACATGAAATGCTTTTAATAGTCACACAACACTCTTTTTTAGGACTGTGCCAATGAATTCTATTGTTCTATGTTTGTAAAACTGCACTGTTAGAATGCTAGAAAGACCATGATTAAGGGACAGTACTGAATGCGGCTCTGACTGCTATTCGATCCATTTAAGGCCACAGTAACGGTGTTGAGACCCATCCAGTATATCGTGTTGGTGCATCATTAAAAGACACTGTATGCTTACTCCGTATATGGAGGCCTAAGGGTTGTTGTATTCTTGGGTGTGCTTCAGCTCAGCAGTAAACTCAAACTACACAGCACTGGAAGTCACAGCGAGAGATAGAGCATGAGCATTATGCATGTTCCCTTCCCTGTGCGAGTCAATGAGGCAGAGTTTTAGGGCAGCCTGGCAACATGCCCTGGCCTGAGATGAGGTCTCTCTCCATTCACAAAAAAACAGCGCAGTGCAAGCGATCTCGGAGCGTCGCTGCAGATTGCGAGCCCTTGTGTTGTTTCCATTCGGGAAGACTGAGTGTGCCACAAAGGAGCACAGAGATTGTTCTTGGCGCTGAGCCTGGACTACGCCTCTGTGCTGCAGAGAGGCAAGCGGCCCCGAGACAGCAGGGGACCAGAGGCATGAGAATGAAGGCTATACAATACAAATTCACAGCAGCCTGGGAAAAGGTGACCTTGATCTGAAACACTTATAAGGAGAAAGATTAAAACCGAGCAGCAAAATGATTTAAACACAGAGACGTTAACAGAGAAGTGGCAATGTCACTGGATGATTGATTGGGTATTATGTAGTCATTGTCGCATTAGAGTTATGTCTAGTAATCGACTGTAGTTATGCATGAGTAATCCAAACATAATTAAAGCACATATCTAATGACAACTGTCATTAATTATAAATGTAGATAAATAGATTAATCTCAGTAGCAGACTTTACACAAGTATGTAGGATGTAACAGAGCTCATTCAAAAACACTAGCATGGGACGTTGAACATAACATCTTATGTTGGCAACATTAAGACAAAGATCTGGAGTAAGGCACTTAAGTGATACAGTGATAAGCACAGTGTAACTTCAGGGAAATGCAGAAGACTTTGATTCTATCAAAAATCCAATTTACAGTCTTCTTACACACAGCTAGAGCACCTTATGTGTCTGGAGTTTGTTACATTAGTATCATTTTTTTTCATGTTTAGTTCATTATGAGGCTAATGCGCTTAGCAAGTAATAAAACCTTATGCTCATCAATTCTAGGATTATAGGAAATGTATACAAATCGTCTGTACTTTTGTCCAGCATAATACATAGTACATACAGCAGTAGTGTCTCTCAGGAAGGTGTCGGGCCGCCATGTTCGCTAACACATAAGCCAGACGTCTCAGCATGGAGTTGTATAGAGATAATCCATCAAATGCAGATATGAAGCATGAATATTCTCACACAGTTCTTGCAGATTTTGCAGTAGGGGTGGAGGTGGAGTGTTTGTGACACGAGGCCTTCTTAACATTACACCTAACAACAAACCGTTCATCTTGGCACCTGACCACGGTGCCTCCACACACGGATTCGTTGGTCATCTCCACCAAGACAAAAGCGAGACTCATCACTGAAGATGACCCGCTGCCATTCTGAGTCACTCCATGACAGTCTGGCACGACACCACTGCAGTCTTAGGTGATGATGACGTGATGTAGTCGTCATAACTCCAGCATCGTGCTATGGTAATATGTCGTTAAGACCAACTCACTTCCCGGAGCCCTATGATGAGATCCACTGAAAAATTCTCAAAAAATCTCAAAATTCCCCCTGCTCTAATTACTTTCAAACTCTTCTCCGAGGTATTCTTCGCTCGCAAAGGATGCTACCAACTCAACAGCACGAGTCAGAATGGAAAGCACTCGCAAAAAGATGAACTTATGTAGTCAGTCAGGTACAGCAATAAGCCGTTTCCTTGCTAACGTGACATGTTTACAAATTAATTTAATTAAATTGTCTTAGAACGTATTACCATGTTACACAAAATAATGACATAATAGTTATTGCACAATGCAAAAAGTTCTTCTTCAAATCTTCTGTTGATTTCCTAAGTGAAAATAATCCTCTGCAGAGAACACCCTTAAATATGACATTTTTCTGGATAAACAATGGATGATTTTTTGAGCTGAGTTTAACATATTTAGGGAAAATTGAACATGGAATATAAAATGTACCACAACTTATGTTTCTGTTCTTCCCAATAACCAAATAAACAGTAACTGTGCATTAACAGGTGCAGAAATGTGTTGTTTGTAGAGGATGTGTACAAAGCATCATTTGACTGGGGTGCCCAGACCTTTGCATATGGCTGTAACTAGAACTTACCTGGTTAATATCTAGAAGGGGCGTATAAACAAAAGCATTACTGATTTAAGAACGTACAGTGGTGTGCAAAGTTTTAGGCACCCAATATTGGCATATAAACATTTTTTTTACTTCCAAAATTGGTAAAAACAATATGGCATGGTAATACACCAATACCAGTATATTAATGTAATAAGGTACAAACCACTATTAATATCTTGCATTGAAGAATATAATTAAGCTTTCAGTGTAAACACTTTCACACACATCAAATGTCAAATTATAGTTTATTTGTTTATTTGTTATTTGTCTAATGTTTTGTTGTTTTGTTGTTTTCTTTGCTACAAATAAATACTCACTGCTCAGATAAACAGCTATGCATATTCACAGCGCTGTAGTTCGCACAACGCTACATGTGGTGTTACTTTACATCTGCTTCTTTATTTTTAGGTTTAACAGGCGCTGTACAGGTACATTTTATGTTCCTCAACGTACAAATAATATAACACCTTTAACAGTGGTCCTAAGGTCTAACTTTGTGCATATTTGCACATTTTCATAATGATTCAAAACAGAAAAACAAAAAGTCAAGACACAGTCAATACCATTAAAACCATATATAACTATAAGGGTATATGGTATAATTATGTTTGCTAACTAAAGGTACTGAAGACATACCCCTGAGGGTACCACCCCAGTGACAACAGAGCTACCGCTCCAATGAGAGTTCAGTATCTTTTTTTCAGAGACAGCAGTGCAAACTTTGAAACTTAAACTTGTCTTGTTTGATCAGCTCCATATGAGGCTTTAGGGATGACAAATCTCAATTACAGAGCTGTAACGCTCTGGGTTCCAAGATTACACGTGTACAGGCCTAGAGCTGCTCTAGTGGACACTGACATCTCAGTCTGATTGGAGTCACATCTCAGCTTTCTGACTGGATCAATTGCTGAGAATGAAAATGACAACCTACAAGCTGCCTCCGGAACGTCTTACCCTCCAAATCGCCTTCATGGGTCACCAGTACTGTCAGTGTTAATTTGTTGCCATCGGGATTGAGCACTGTGTATGATTGCCTTAGTGTTGCTCATCAGGAACAATTTCCACTTTAAGCATTTGATCTGATTACAGACAAAAAGAGGTCTTCGGGTCGTACCCTCTGAACAGGAGGCCTCACTTACCAGTGTGGTCAAATCCTATTAAGCTGCAAGGAGGAGGTTGTAGACCAGCCTCGTGTCAGTAAAATTACTTTAATTTCTTCAATCATGATGCTCGTCGATTTCCTTGATTGGGGCTGCGACTTTGATGTGAGACTGGGATTTTTTTCCCCTGCATCAAACAACCAGCATTTATATCGACCCCATTTTATGTGCGGGGCCCTGCAGAGCACATATTCCCTCCACGTCCCTCCGCGATGATAGAACCTGCCTGTCACCACTTGCTGCTTTAGCACTTGACCACACCGGTTGGGCACCGGAAATTTGTATGGTGGGTGGCTACAATCTGATAGCATTTTAGGGGGCACAAACTGATAACATAGTATGATGGTTAACCTTGGTAAATCCCTTCAATTAAGTTGCCAGCATCGGGACAGAGATTGCTAAGATACGGGCCAAAGATCTTAGATCGCAATCTCGTTCAATCTACACAGGCGTCGTCTCGGGACGACCCTTGACGCAATGTCCCAAATGGCTAATCGATTATGCCGATTCTAAAAATCAGAGGGCTAGGAAGGGAGCTGTTTGTTCTATATCAGTTCAATAGCTTTGATTAACCTTGAATGAGCTAAACCTAAACTACAGAATACTAATGGATGTAGTTTTTTTTCTTCACTTTGAGCAGATAACCAACAAATGAGAGATCAATATGGTTGAAAGCAACATTATACATCACAATGAGTCCCTGCCTCAATGTGCTATATGCATAATGAAAGAACCAAGGGGATTTAAAAGGACTCCACATTTTTTCTTTGGCAAGGGGAGCATCAGTTGCCTTACCACAGGGAACAGCACTGAGAGCCAGACATAGTAAACCATTTGCACTAGTTTCAGGTGCAAATGGAACACATTTTGCCTGCGTATTATGTAAGAAACGGGCATATAAGACGTAATTTTTGAGCCTTATACAGCACTGTGCAGAGACTGCCTTCATTTATTCAGTTTCTAGTTTGAATGGCCACGAAGTACATATGAATAATTTCCCAGAAGTTATTTCCAGAAGAGGAAATTAGATGAAAGATAATTCAGTTGCATAAGGAAGGCGGAAAGTCAAAGAAAGATAACTGGAAACAAACAAATCTGAACACAGCACTTAAAGCTTTCACCTTAGGGAGGCAGGAGAAAACCAAGCTCCACTTTTACATTAGATTTCAGACATATCTTAGATCCTTTTAACTGTCCACTGTGAGATGACAACACTGTGGGTCTGAAAGGATGTGTAGCTGTCAAGAAGTTGTTTTCAAAGAAAAGGAAATTGCAGAACAATGGTGGACTCACCACCCCAGCCTCAACATAATTGAATACATTTAAAATTACTTGAATCACGAGACGAAGAAAAGTACTCAAGGAACTTCCCAAAACCTGGAAAAACTGCCCAGGTTTTCCATTGAGTATTCTCTGCTTTTTCAAACCACCATTTACCAGTAGTGTTTCAAAGCTATCTTACTGCGACTTATTGGCAGTCTTATTGGCTAGATGAAGGCACCGGCATTGAACCAAAAGAACAGTATTTCACATCTCTGGGCCAGATTTACACATGAAAAGGCCTAGCACAAAATATACTCTGTTACACAATATACGTTACTGTCAGAGAAGAATTATAGCTTATAACTTTTAACAATGTTTTAGTGAGAAAGAACTACATCATTGTATTTTCTCTTTTTCCTCGAGCCGTTTGATGGCTCCATTATTTGCTTTTTAAGCACAGCACTTCACAAGCATAACAGAGCCAGCAGGTGGTCCTAGGCATAGTCCACATGATTAGCAACAGCCCTGGTAAACTGAATGTTAATTTCAGGCACATTGCAAGCGCCTATTGCGACACAAAGGCACATTTTGTGCTATGACTTCTCACATATGTATGTCTGGCCTTGAGTTTCTGTCACCCATTCTGCAGAGGTGGTATCAAAGAATTTACTTTCTGTAACTCTTTCAAAATAGTGTGCTTGCTCTGTATGTGGCAGTTCTTTGTATTCTTTCTTATCAGTATAATTTGCAACCTTCCATCTTTAAATTGACTTTCGCTACCCTTAAAACTGAAAAATCGCTTTAGGGCAGTGTTTTCAAACTGGTCCTCTGGGTCCCATAGATGATCCACTTTCTTTTTGCTCTATTGTTAAGCATTGGGTGCTCGAAAAATGTGGTCTGTCTGGGGTCCCTGAGGACCTGTTTGAGAAGCACTGGCTTAAGGCATGCAATGTACACTTGCTCAGGGTAGAAAAGTGGATATGAGTTTTTGATAGTTTTGCTACACATTAAGACAAATGTGAAAAATCCTCAAAATCCTGCCCACTCAAACGCCCACACAGGACTGCATGACCAACCTTCCACCCACAGACATAACAACATACCTACACTGGGACACATGGGCGTATGTGAGCACATGCATGCATGCACGCACACACAGACACACACAAAGAAAATAGTGCACTTAAGAACTGAAAGAATAGAGAAGCAAAGGTCTTGGTAAAGGCCTTGCGGAGAACAAATAATCACCTCAGTTTTCAACAACGGCCATCTGTCTAGAACATTTTCATCAGAAAAAGCTGATAAATGCACTTTTGATATTGATAACCATGTGTACCTTCTATTGTAGTGGCTCTATGAAGGGTGTCATTGGCACCTGTAATCATTTGACATGGAATGACTCCAAACAAAAATGATGTAACAAATATGGAATCACATTGCATAAAATCTCCATCCTTGCATCTCAAAATAAGTCAGAGCATTAGCACAGAAAACCTGCTAAAATGCTGCTCTCTCTCTGCCAGGGCAATTAACACGGTACAGAAAGCTACTTGCTACACGTCTCTAATAGGTTGCGCTGTTGTTACAATTTGTGTTCTGGCTGAAAGTCAGTGTGACACAGAAATCAACACATTTTCCGTCAGTACTGTCATGTATTTAAATGACAGACCACAAGTTTGCTATCACCGATAAAACTGTGGCTGTGATTTGGTTGCAGACAACAGGTGAAGGCAAGTAGATAAGCACACAGCCTTGATTGTTCTATTGCTCTTCTAAAAATGAAGGAAAAAGTAAAGCAGCAAAGCCCTGAATATTGCACAAAGTGTTCCTCAGTATTGGCAGCTCCTTCTGCCAAAACAGAAGCATCCTACGTACAGAGCCATGAAACAGTTGCAGTATCAGGTTCAGCTCAACTTTTTAAACTTGTCATACGAGCCTGAATCCTGTTTTGCTTCAGAAAGTCTGTAAAGCATTTCACCATATTGTGCTCATTTCTGAACAAAATCCCAGTTTGTTCAGTTGATGCGCCATCACAGTTGCTCACCGCAAAGTTTGCTTAGGGGCAAAGACAGGTTCAGAATGATGCAATCCTCCACTATCCAGAGATAAAAAGTAATAAATTACATTTGGTCTCACTATCTCATTAAAGCACTTGAGCACATCTGAGTACAACAGTAATGATTTTTTTTTTTTTTGCATATATTTAATTCACACTTTATTTGAGTTCATTTTCAATAAAGTACTTTTACTTTGCTACTTTTGTTTTAATAACTGTTACAGAGTAAAAAATCAACACGCATTTCAGCTCATAATCCAATTAGAAGAAGGCCTGGTTACATTTAAAAGATTCAGTTCAGAAAGCCAATCAAATCAGAGCAGCTCCCAGCAGCAAAAACACTTCAGCCTGATGAGACCGGAAGCGTGCAGATTAGTGGAGAAAGAAACAGGAGAACATTAGCAGCATACATAAGAAACATACGCTATTCGTCTTTTTCATATGAACTGAAGAAAACAGCCATATTATCAGCTGCCGAACATGCCACGACTTTCACAACTCAACTTCCACCCCGAGGAAGCGTATAGAAAGTAAAGTGACTGCTAGTCAGTCCTAGTTAGGTAGCCTGTTCTTTTATGTTCTTCCTACCTACTATAGAAGTATGTATAGAAGTACACAGTCGAGTCACATTATTATGACCACTTCCTACTTTCAAGGGCAGCAGTGCGCAGCTCACGAAGGGAAGTCATGTTTTCATAGCATTCTCTGGGCCCTCTCATCCATGTGGAAGGCACTCTCAACTGATTTAGGTAAGATTCCATCCTTGCAGATCACGTACAACCATACATGCTGATTGTCTTCCCTGGGGCGAATGGGATCTTCCAGCAAGACACTACAATATGTCACACAGCTAGAAATGTCTGACATTGGTCGGAAGAGCATGACCAAGACTTTGGAGTACTACCCTGGCCCCCTAATTCCCTAGACCTGAACCCAACTGAGCATCTGTGGTACCACCTTGATCTCATCGTATTTGCTCTATGGATCCTCCCCCACGCACCCTCCAGCAGCTGTGGGATGCACTGCAGTCAGCATGGCTCCAGATAAGTGTGACAAAGTACCAGGACCTTTTTGAGTCACTCCCAGCCCATCTAGCTGCTGTCCATGATGCACACAGCGGTTACTCTGGATATTACCTGGTGGTCATAATAATGTGACTCAACAGTGTGTAAAAGTATAACAGTGATTTCATGTTTCCGATTTCGGTTTTTGTATGCGCTAAAGTAAAAACTTGGAAATGCAGATATCCCACCCTGCAAAAACTCATTTCAGGGAGGTAGCATTAAGACCCCAACTGCTGATCTTCTCTCCACTCCCGTCTCTCCAAATGCTTAACTAGTTATACTACCAGCTATTTTAACTGGCATTAGCAATGTTAATGAAGGAGTGAACAATGATAATTTCACCTCTACATGTGTTTTACAGTAATTTAGCCCACCATGAGAAGTCAGTGTTGCAAACAGTGCAGTGAGCAAACCTGTCATTATGTCCCCCCCCAATCAAGAAGTGATATGCTTTAGTGTAGTCCAGGTTTAAGGTGTTTTAAAAGTTCTTTCTCTCTCTCTCTCTCTCTCTCTCTCTCTCTCTCTCTCTCACTTGCTTGCTCAAATAATAATAATAAAAATATGTATTTATTTATTATATTATAATAAAAATATTATTACAATAATAATAACAGACTTCAGAACTTCCAAAGACTTCAGAACTTCCGGAAGAGGTGGGATGTCTGGACACGGTTAGCTGTATTGTCAGAACTGTTCTATGATTCTGAGTGTATTAGGGAGCAAGTTGAGCATTTTCATTGGTGACAGGTGGGGGTGGTGGAAGTGAGAAGTGAAACTGATGATATTACTGATTATCATTATTTTTCCTTGAGGACTCATGCACAGTGACATCATCAAAAATAAACAGACAGTGTTTCAGAGACGGACAAAAGTCATTAAAGATGACGGGAAAACAAGAATTTTATCTTTTAAATGAAATAGTAATACAATGACTCACGTTTAATACGACCACGGACATTTCTTCAGGTTTAACAAATCTAAAACTGACACTTGGTGAAAACGTTCAGCTACAATGCCAGAATTTACATGAGCAAACACTCAGCGGCAAACTAAATAATAAAACCCATGCAGGTCCCATCAGTTCCCCTTCAGACACAAATAGCCAGCGTAAGTGTCTTCTGTACAGACTCTGATGCCCCTGGAAAAGCAACAGAAAGCATTTTCTCTCGGTGACAAAGACGTACTAATTGTGATGGATAGCGCCCAGTGAAAGCATCATTTTCCCATTTTGCTGTAGCCTGTTACTTCTTTGAAAGTGTGTCATTAGTCTTTCTGGTGGCCTCTATTCTGCTTCACTTTTAATAATAACTTACAGCCCCGGTCTGGGACTGCTGCAATGAGCGAGGCCGTTTTTAGGGTTGCTAGCTTCAAATAACAGCACCTGCTAAAAGATTCAATATGCACTTTATCGTTTACTCTGTTAGTAATCTCAGAACGAGCCAGGGGGGGGACCAGGAAGCTGCTTTGGCAGTTCCTTATAAGGCTTTTGAATTTGTTAGCCTGAGCTGGAATTGCAGTTAAAAGCCTGTCACGGTTTCTTACAGAGCCTTGTTTGTTCAGTTATGCTCTCTGCTGTAAAACAGAATACGAACAAAGAGGCTTCCCAAAGATTAACCTAGCAGCTTTACAGAATGTCACGATAATAGGTTAAAACTGGGGTTTAGGAAGGCGATAAGGCACTAATTAATACTTAATACTGAACAGCTTTCTTCTTTTGCTTTAAGGAAAGGCAAGAACAACCGCACTGAGTGTATTTAAATGCAGGCAGCTTCGGTTGAAAACGGTCCAGATGCACTTGAGAAAGGTGCCAGTAAATTAGCTCAAAACACAGCCAAGAACATAAGCTGTAAACATGTAAGTAAAAAACAAAAAAAAAAAAGGAGAAACTCCAAACGACAGTACTCACGGCATTTTACCACACTCATTATTTTTCATGTAGAAAAAAGAGGAAAAAAAAGTTGACACTCTTTTCCCCCTGTGATCACTGCCAACATGAATGTGCTCCCTCTGTGAGAGCTCTCTCTAATCCCCTGAGTTAATGTTTCTGGGCTAAGGAAAGAATCATAATTTGAGTCTTAAACCCAGCCTAATGTGAACAGTGTGATTAAAAAGCAGATGCTCTGCATCACTTGGGTGTCTACCCAGACAGCCAGTCTTCATTATCCTGCTCCATCTGGGAGGAAATCAATCATATTCAGCTTTTTACACTTCTTTTAATTTGTGGGAAAGTGTATGTTGTGCTTTACTTTGAGGCCTAAAATTACTTTCCCGTTTGATGAGCTATGTTGCTTCCAGTGGAGCATATAAATGGGGAACAGTTAAATCTCATTTGTTTTCCATAATTTACTTTGCTCCTCTCTCTCAACTCAGCCTTATATGTTTGGGGAATGTTTCAGCAAATGAGCGCTTGCTGTAGATCACCACCTATCTCACAGTCACGGTTCAGTTTCATACTTCACGTTTCACAATGCCTGACAGACTACGTGCTAAAGCAGGTGTTGAGATCATCAAGTGTTTGCCTACTGAATGTACTAGAGACTAGAGGTGCAAAAGGACTACTAAGTTCCAAAGATCTGGAACGCTTTACCTGTTAATACTTACTAGTTTTGAAGACATTTTTTATTATTCTTTTACATTATAAAAAAACATTGTTTAACTATGAAATTATGAATAGTGTTTTTTTTATTATGGTAAGCTGGTTGGATGAATCTAACTTACTGATCTCTGTGTTATTATTCTTTTTTCCCCATACCATTTTCACATTTTTGGAGATACAACCACAAAAGCTTCCAGGGATATAGCGTCTGTATATGGGAGTTGTGTGTTTATACTTTTAGGACCGACCACATACAGGGTTTTCATACAGTGCTCAAACCAGCTGGGATATCACAACGATGACCTAGCAACACCTTAGCAACCACGTCGGATATCACAGCAATGACCTAGCAACAATTTAATAACCACTTGAGATATTACAGTGATTACCTCGCAACACCTTAGCAACTACCTGGGATAATACAGAGATGACCTAACAACACCTTATTGACTACCTGGAATATCACAGCAATGACTTGGTAAAACTTTAGTAACCAACTGGGATATCACAGCAATGACCTAGGATCACCTTAGCAACCACGTGGGATATCACAGCAATAACCTAGCAACACCTTAATGACCTCCGGGGATACAACAGGAAAACCCTAGCAACACCTTACTGACAACCTGGGATATCACAGCCATGACGTAGCCATACCGGATCCTGGGGTGCCACAGGAATAACCTGGCAACACCTTACTGACCACCTGAGAAATCACAGTGATGACCTAGCAACACCTTATTGACCACCTAAGACATCACAGTGATGACGCAGCAACTCCTTAGTGACCACCAGAGATATCATAGCAAATGACTTGTGACACCTTAGCAGCCACTTGGGGTAACATAGTAACAACCAACGCAGCAACATCTTAGCAACCAGATGGAGTAACATAGTAACAATCTAGTAACAACTTAGTAACCCACTGGAGACAACAGCAACAGCACAATACTTTATAATAACACTTAAATAACACTTAATGATACCATACAGCAGTGTTTCTCAAACCTGGTCCTGGAGGCACCCTGCCTTGTACACTTCAGCGCTTTACCTGCTCCTATCACCCCTGATTCAACTAATCCGCTCATTAACATAGCCTTTCAGAGTTGGAGGGGATGTGTTAAAGCCCTGCTTTAACAATCAATCAACAAGAATGAGCAGAGCAGGGTGCATCCAGGACCAGGGTTGAGAACGACGAGCATAGCAACTTAACTTCTAATTATTTTGCATGTGTATTTCAAATGCTACTTTTACATTTTTATTTCATTTTCCTATTTTATTAACCATATGTTTTCCTGCAATGAGCTGCAATGAGCTGTTTCATTGACACAGTTTTACTGTACTGTATCATGGAGCACTGTGAGCTGCAGTTTAGTGTATGAAAGTGTTCATAACAGCACAGTACATGCTCTACACTCACGGATACTGTGCTCTTGCAGTACACGCAAAACAATCCATTTGTTGGAATAATCAGCTGAACTGGATAGACTAACAACACACAGGAAGGGAAGCACCTGGCAAACTAGACTTGTTCTGTAGTACTTCTGATCTTGAAGCTAGAAATAACCATAAGTTAATTACCACCTTTAATACTGACATAGTGCTGCGTTAATGATCAAGTCAGAACTGGAAAGCTTTTGGCTCATGACAAGTAATCCACTTATAGCTCACCAACTACTGAGAGTTTCTCAGGAGCAATTCTGTGACGTCACTTCAACATAACATCATCCACAGAACAAGTAGCAATAGCATGTTAAAAGCCTCTGAAGCAGAGCTTTTACTACTTGGATAATTGGAAGGTTGAGTCATTTTGGGCAAGACATCCAACTGTGATGTCAACCTCTGCACTACATGAACAGAATCACTGTACCTGTGTTACACAAGAAGTTAATCACACTGGTAACCTTTATCTTCCTTCCCAAAAGCATTGGAATCTGACATTTCCTTCTGGGTGCAAGTATTCTTTTGATGATGAGTGTATATTGTTAGGGAGGTAGTTATTTACTTTATCAGCAGTATAAAGCCTATAGTATGAAAGTCATTACATGGAATATATAATGCATAGTTGCAGAATTTGTTTTTATCAGTGTGCACAAAAAACTACCAGACTTGAGGTGGATCAGTTCATGCATAACAAAAACTGTCAGTGCAATTTGTGTGCGCTTATTTTATGATCAGATCGAACGCAGCGTTGCTGAATAAAGACAAATGTGAAAGAAGATAAAAGAGATGAATATGTGCAGGGTCTGAGGAAAGAGAACAGTATATTGACGCTGTCAGAACAAAGCCATGTATCTATATTGCTGTCAGTTTTTCCTTTTTTGTGAATAGTTCGCAACATATGGAAAAATAGGAATGATCCATGACTTGGGGGGGGGGGGTAACTATATTTTAAGGAACATACATATGAAATGAATTCAAATGCACATTACTGAGTACAAATTATCATCTAAATTCACATGTTATAAATGTAAAATGGGATTAGCTTTTCGGTTTCTATAGGTTCTAGACAGAATCAGGTTATTTCTAAAGTTTACTGCATTGGAACTGATACTTCAAGGTGTCTGCCATATTCTGAAGAGCAGTTTTGGTTTCAGTAGGTCAATTTTAACCACAACTCAAAACAATTTAGGTTTAATAGCTATAGAATGTGGAACACAATGAAGTATTAGTGATTATTAAAATCTTATTATTTTAATTATATATAATAATAATAATAATAATAAGAAGAGGTAATTACCTTCAATAAAGCTGTAGACATGACACTATCTAGAATATGCATTATTATACTCTTATACTGCAAATTATTCACAAATACAACGCTATTTTATATAACGTTTTCAGATAATTATAATGATAATTTATATTAGTTTCATAATACATGCTTAAGCATTTGCATAACAATGTTTTATCCCAATGTTTATTGAACATGACTACAATTAATAATGCAATTTACAATTATATACAGATCTTAATGAATAAAGCTTAATGCACAGTGCATAATCCATTTCGAAATGTTTAAATCAGGGTTTACTGAGCAAATAACCAGACTTTAACAAACCCACAGTGATACCTGGGAAGGTTTTGTTCAGAAAGCAGTAATATCATATAGTTACCACCACTGCTAAAATCAAAACATTGACAATGAGCTCATGTCAATGTTAAAACACAGCAGCAAAACACATCCCAACCCTCAAACACTCTGTGTCTGGTGGTAGAAAGTTCCAAGTTGTGACAAATGCAACATAACACTGGACACACAATGAGCTAAACCACTGAACTGCTAAAATCCTTTAACACTGCAGTATTAAATGCTACCTTTGGCCCTAAACTCAGTGTTATGGGACTAAAAGTGGTTTCACTTACCCATGACTGCCAGAGCTGTGGCTTTGGTTAAGTCCCTCTTCATGGTCTCAATCACCTCAAAGCCACTGCCATCCAGATTACACCTGCTGATGGTGCCATTAGCCGAGCTGATCCAGTACAGCTTGCTTGCAGGAAAGTCTATAGAGAGACCTGAGGAGGAAATAAGAGCTTAAGAGTAAAAATCGTAGGGCTCCATATCTTTTCCCCACATCATGGACAGGGATATCGGCAGGGATTGCATCAAAGGGGAGCGTGTAATCTCAAAATGACGCCATGTGTGATCCCGACTTGAACCAGTCGTCTGCAGCTTAAAATTCAGGGGAACCTCTGCATGATACACTAAACCACTTGTCCACAAGGCAACTCCATCAAAGACTATTTTAGAAGTGGACACTGGGAGCGTTTGACTGGGTGTAAATATTGACCGTGACAAGTGAAGGATACTGCAGCTGCAAGTGCAGTAAAAGGGGGCTATTCAAGATTTATTAACAGCAAGTATATTGTTTGCCTTCATGGCCATCATTTTCTGGATGTGTTTTTGTTCATCAGAGAGAGACTGAAATATTACATTCATCCCCATGGGCTATGTAGAGTCAGACTTACCCACTGGTTCTCTCTGATTCTGGTGAAGAACCTTCCTGTTACTTCCATCCATGTTGGCTACATTTATCGTATTCCCATCAGTCCAGTAGATCTTTCTGTAGCATGACAGTGAAAGCGAAAGTGTAAAACATTTCGTTGCAGTCTAAATCAGGCCGTCATACATTTCGGAGCTTCTAAAATTTGTCTGAACTTGATGGATTTGACTGTTCACGTTGGTTGTGTTGGTTGTGCTGGTTGGTCAGGCATCACTTTGGTCAAGACTTTGAGTGACAATAAGTAAGACATTTAAATGTGGCTTTTTTCAATTATCTGCTAATTTTAATATATTGAAGAATACAAAATTTACAAACCTTTGCACTGGGCACATTGTATGTTTTAATGTGTTAAATATAGCAAATACACATCAACTATCCATTAGAATGTGCAGAAGTGTGTTGTTTGTAGAGGATGTGTTGAAAAGGATCTATTATGCTAATTTTCAATGGTGAAACTTTTGATTTTTGAATTGTAGCTTCAATTATCCAAAAACATAGTTTTTTCCACTTATACTGTGCATCTGTGTTAATCCTCTGTATAAAACTGTTTTGACGGTTTTAAAACTCTGATTGGTCAGCTCACCTACTAAAGGGAAAGGCATTAAAGGTCCTCTTGAACTTATTTTCTCTTGTAATTTCACAGTGTAATTTGAGAAGGGGTGTTCAGAGCTTGCATATGACTGGTCTTGGGTTGAGTTCAAATGTCTTGTTTGGATTTACAGCCCACCTCCCACTTCTAACAGATTTTACCCTGCATCTCCCCTGCTTAATCTTTTCTCCTTACTTTATTTCCCTCTCTACCTTTTTTTCTTTAGTTTTTAATCTGGTATGCTGGAATCACCCACTCGGGTTGCATTTAACACCATGTATTTAGATCCATGAGGCCCACGCTTGTGAGTAAATGGATGACAGTTAAATAAAACAGTTTTACAGTTTAATGCGTCCATGAGAAATGTTGTATGTCTATTTTTATAAATATCACAACACAAACAGATTTTATTTACTAAACGCAGAATATTATGGAAAATGTGTTAATAAAAAAGCAGGATTTTTTTTACTTGGTTTATTGGGCACTTTGGGAGATGATAAGCTTGCTCAGATCAATATAGTACAAAATCTTGAGACTCAGTTTGGACTTTTGGATGACATGGTTGAGGTTGGAAGTTCAGGAAGTTATTTGGTTGTTAGGTTCGATTAAAGCTCTGGTGCAAGAGTTATAGCTTCTGATATAAACCTTTCCATTTTTCAACCACTAGTTTCTAACTTTTTTTCAGATAAGTAGAGTAAAAAAAAACATAACCCCGGTGTATTAACACTATTCTGCTGGCATCTCAGACGTTCTTGTAAACATTCCTCAAAATGTCAAGTAAGCGCACAAATCCCGAAGGTCATTAAATATTATAGCATGTTTCTCCTGTTGGACATCTCAAAATCAAAGCCCATTTTGAACTACTTACCCTTTGGCCGGATGTACTGCCAGACACTTTGGCTTATCAATCCCGTGGATGACTGAGGTTTTAAGGGATCCATCTAGTCGAGCAACATTGATCTGTGTCTCTTCATTCTCGGAACTCAGCCAGTACATATTCCTCGAGAGCCAGTCTAATGCGAGACCACGACAATTCTGAATATCTGCAAATGCCAGAGAAGGCACTTAATAATGTCATCAACATTAGTACAAGGACAATAGGTGAACGCAGAGTGCTTCTAGCAGAGATCCTTATGTGCCTTACGGGAACGTGTTTATCACTACACCTTCTGTGCTGCACATAGAACATTCACCTCGATGGTTTCCTATTGCATGCATGCTATAGGTATTGCTAAATAAGTCATGGTGGAAAGATGGGTGGTGAAAAAGAACATTTCTGCAGAGCTCAGAAGAGATGTGTTCACTTGTCTTTCTTTTTTTAATGCGGTTTGGAGAGCAACAAACCTGACAAAACCTTTCAAAATCCCTCATCAAATAAGGTAGAGCCTGGCTTTAGAAGTTTATTTGATCCAGTCCTACCACAATAAATCATTTTTTTTCATCATTTCTTTCAGTAACAGCAAAACAAGTAGGTTCACCGACAGGAAAATACCAAAACTATATTTCTAACTCGAAGCCTAAAATCTGTCAGAGGGGAACAGAACATACAACAATTCGCAACCCAATATATATATGAAACAGGAACAATAAATAAAACAGCAGTTATCAGGTGCTTAAAGTTTTATCATCAAGCTTAGTGAAGGCAGAAAGTGAGCTTGGCCTTCGGCTGAAAAGACTGACTTACCCCCAGAAATAACCGTCTCAAGGCTCGTTCCATTAATGAAAGCCCTCTTTATTGTTTGAGTCTTCACATCCGCCCAATAAATCCGTTCCTCCAGAGCATCGTAATCCACAACCGTGACATCATCAATGTCAGGGACAGTCAAAGCGGTCATGATGTTCATGTAGGGGTTATCAATGTCCACACCTCGTATCTCTGACCGTCTCACGTATAGCAAAAACCTCTTCAATGCTGAGGAAATATATAAATGCATTCACAAGTGAAAGCTCATCATACAAGCACAGAAATGTACAGTAGTGAGTGGAAACAGTGTTTCTGGGGAGACATGATGGTTGTTCTGGCCTGTTCACTAATTACCTTATGATAATTTCCTGTTCTGTGTAGAAGATACTATCATATTGAATATCATACTTTCCATGCCACTGCTCATGTCCTTAAACGTGGGAGAAAAACTTCTGGAATGAATGCTAGAACACGGCTGTTTAGACTAATTAGGAACAGTCATTGTGTTTATAGATGTGTTCATAGACTGTACGTCTTATGACATAATAAAAATGCCCAGCAATAATGAGGTAAATAAAAGATTAACCAAACCAGTGCTATATTTAAGCTAAATAGCTTGGCAAGGCTACCGAGCTTACATTACAGCCTGTATAATCATAGAAAGGCATTGCACATGACCCTAAGGTCACCATGGCCAATGAATTCAGCATTCTATGGAGTGATGGAGCACCATCCAATACCTTCTCGGGTGAGCTGAAGCGGCATTTGTGATCCAGAACTAATCATGTAACATTACCTCACAATACTTGACCTCACTAATGCTCTCGTAGCTGAAGGCAATCAAAACCTCACAACAGTATTCCAACATCTAGTGCAAAGCCTAGAGGCTGATACTGCAGCAAAGGGGGCTATGCTCCATATTAATACTCTCAATGTTAAAAGAAACACTGGATGAACAGTGCTTCAAACGTTTGGACATATAAAGCATATAAGACACATGAAATAACCAGGTGTAAATGGGCTCAGGGTTTGATTGAGGTTGGATTAAATGCAAAATGATGCATAGATATCACAAAGTGTCTACCCAATGCCACACAGTTTGTGTGTAGGGATGGGACAATGAGCAGTTAGGTCATTTTAATGATGTACTACATTACAAAACCCAAAAACAATCATGTAGTTCAAAACCTGAATAATTCTGATAACTCTAAACAGGAAATCCTCTGAAAAAGTAACAGTGGAAGACTGTTTTCACAGTTACCTTGCAAAGTATGTGCCAGGACAGCGTATGCATACACAGTTTTGGTGTTACGTGAAATATAAAAAGTCCAGAAAGTATATAAACATAGCATCTGTACTGAAATTACTGCAATATGTATTACAGGTACTTAATATTAATATCGCTACACTACAGAAAACTGATCACTGTAATCGCTTATTTCCAGTGTTGGGTGTATCATAGGACAAAGTAACACTTCAACGTAATGTGAATTCTTTTTCCTGCAACAAAGTAGTGCTACACCTTACAGTGCAAATTTCTCTAATAGCATTACAGCTACAGATCTATTAATCTGTATAGATTAGACTTGTCCTTGTATGTAATTTATACATGCGTGTGCTACCTGCGACAGTTGACTGCTGAGCACAGTAAACTCCGCAAATTATATGTCAAAGCAGCTAACTATGCTAATATGAAACTGGGACATGAAGATCCCTGAGCTGATATGCACATAAGCTTTACATTTTCTTCTCTTGATTATTTTATTCTGAGGCAGCTGTTTTTGGGCAGGTTTCAGGCTTTTCAAAGGGCACCAGCTGTTCATAATTTTAGTCAGTGTAACTGGATGTGGCTTGTTCAAAGCCAGAGATGGTGAAGGGCCTTCTTTAAAAAGATGTCTACAGTACGGCTATTTCTTAAATAACAAAGCTGATCAGTGAAAAGGCTTATTAGATTCCACTTGTACTTTCCACCTTTTATTAGGACAGTCAAGCTTATACACATTTAAAGCACTGGTAAACCGGTATAATAACCAGTGAAATAACACATATAAAGTATAAAGTACTTTATGAAGTAATTCTAGTCTGAGAGAAGTAAACAGTAAGTGGCAATAGATGACTCTTTTTGAGTTACTACCCCAACACTGCTTGTACCATAACAGGACATTTTCATGACATGCCATCCCTGCTCGTGCTACTGTATCATGTGAAATCTGTTCAGCGGCGCACAGGGGGCTTCACTCACCCACACAGGAGCGGTTGCTGGGGGAGATCTTCATGAGGTGGGGACAAGAACAAGACGCAGTGCGATTATAATCGATGAGGCAGAGATGCGAGCAGGGACCTCTCCCTCTGTTCCCCTCGCATGGGTTTGAGGCTGGAAAACCGGCAGTGATGTGCATTCAGACCAGCCAAAAGAAAACACATCAAGAAGAGAAATCAATACCACATCTAATGGCTCCCGGTTCAAGAACACAGCCATCTTTAAAGGAATCTGTGCCAATCTTCACTGACATCAATTGAACAAATCGTGCTCAAAGCTTACTATCACAGACAGGCGCAGGCAGACAATTTAAAACACTTTCTTTCTTTCTTTCTTTTTTTTACAGCAGTTACAGTAAAAATGAAAGTGGCCCAAATGCTCACCTGCAATAGCATCAGAAACCGATATAAAGCGAAAATAAAAAGCTTTAATTTTGGAGGAGAGAAAAGGATATCATCCGAAACCGCAAAGGCCAGGGCAGCACTGAAAAAGAAGCGCTTACTCTTTTCTATTCCTTGCACAAAGCCACCCACCCACTTTATCCCTATAAACCCACCCATATTCTCCTAACCTTACAGGGCAGTGACACAGCAGTTTAAAAGAACTTTAGCCTTCCTCAAACACTGCCAGCATATCTGTATCTCCAGTTTCGTGAGAGGAATGGCCCATTTCTGCTATACTTCATCAGGGACTATTGCTGACCAGGCAGATCACATGATAATGGCTAAGAGGTCACCGGAGGATAGTAAATTAGCTTGCTACCTCTTTTCATTTTTGACAGCAAAGCTCTCTTTGTCAGCACTATTCCAAGAACACCAGGGAGCTGTTGAAATGGAAGCAGTTATGTGCTAAGAACAAAGAGGTCTTAATAAGGGAGGATTCTGCTGGCAATATCAACTGTGATATTTATACAAGCTAACTATACTTGCTCTGAAAACAAGCACCTCTACAATGGCATTCACAATACTGAAAG
Source organism: Semaprochilodus insignis (assembly GCA_034552555.1). Taxonomy (NCBI): domain Eukaryota; kingdom Metazoa; phylum Chordata; class Actinopteri; order Characiformes; family Prochilodontidae; genus Semaprochilodus; species Semaprochilodus insignis. Next base: position 16,068,426 of record CM067480.1, on the reverse strand, counting down.
AAACCCCATTCTTTTCAGATCAGTTTGAACTCTAGACTCGTCCTGCAAGCCTCTTATATTTCATTGCTGAGCTTGAAGAGTTCAAGACTTGGCTGCTACTCTTTGGAAATGGCCTTCTAATCGGATTTGCTCTGACGTGATATGATTCCTCAGCCTTTTATTTTAGGAATGGATCGGTGTTTACAGCCAAGCATCACAGACAATGGCCAAGAACGATGACATTTGCGCATCCTAAAACACTGTGCAGCTCCCAGTTCAAGAAGCTTTAAACCTTCCTTGAACCCATAACTGCAGTACAAGACATAATTAACTCCAACACCACTTGCATGGTGTAAATAATTGCTCCAATGGGGCTTTGAAAATGGGCCCATTATTTTCTTCCAATGCTCATCCATTTTCATATATGCAGTCGGCATATTTTTGCAATTATTTACCATGAGTGAGAATAACAAATAATTTCAAGTGACTAAATCATAGACGAGCGACCCAGTGGATTAATTATACATTCGTTTGGTCTTCTGGGGGGAATCTGACTGAATCTGAATAAACACGGGCAGTGCATTTAACTTATGCTAGCAAGGCAACATTTGGCCATGTTGCCTCATTCTTTGCAGAAATGACTGAGCTGCCATGTATTATCAGTATAAGATTCAGGATGAGCATGTTTGTACAGGCTTTGCCTCATTTGAACCTAGAGATTTATGCCTTAACAGCCAAATACTAAAATACAAAATACTAAACTAGTATTTGAAACGGGAGTCTGGCCAGTTTTGAACCAGGGTGAAAGTACTTTGAACAAATGGTGATGGTGGGACATGCTCCATCTATCACGGAGGATTGGCACCCCCCAACCTTTTCTCCAACCTCATGCTGGAGTTCCTAAACCTTGCCCTCAGTCCTTACAGCACACATAATGTATTTACAACCCGCCTGTTGATGCCTGCAGTCTAGCCCCATTAGCCCGGTGAGCATTCCCACATCACATTACCCACACACCCCCAGCCCCCACTGCCCTCCAGAGGTTTGCCTCTCCTCTGCCAGTGCAGCAGGACTGAACACAAACACAATTTCCCTGGACTGTTAGCGGCCAGCGCCGGGATTTCGGACAGCAGTGATAGCCAGCCTTTCCCGGCGGGCTCTTTAAGATTGGATTAGCCATACTTATTGGCTTCCTCGGCAACGCAGCACAATTTGTCGGCACTTATCGGGGTAAAACAGTCACCCGACTGCTGATACAGTGGCAAGGGATCTGAACTGAGCTTGTGCGTGTTGGCAGCGCTTTCCGCTGTTTTGGGCGGATAGAATTGATGCAAATGAGATTACTTCAGCTGACGAACATTCATGGAGGCATTCCATTTTCCATTTATGCTAAGCTGGACACCTGGCACACTTTAAAATTAACTACAAACATTCTCTCAACAACATGGACATGGATTTTATTGCTGCCAGTACACTTGTGGTAATGGAAAGAATGTAATGCATTATCTTTGAAGGGTCCATATCAATGAAAACCTAATTTTTCTCACTTTCTCATATAAAAGTGTAGTCAAGACCACTAAAGGCGAGACTAAAGATGTAGTAGTGGTCTAGTATGAGACCAGGACAGATAAGGATTTTGTCAAAACATATACATATAAGGTGAAAGAAACTAGAAACTTTGCATTGTAACTTTTGGAGGTAGATAATGTGAAGATATTCTCTGTCCGTCTTCTCTAAAACTTATTCACCATCCAATCACTGCATAAATTCAACTAAATACAAACCAAAAACATTAATTTTTACTATTAATTTAAAACATAATAGTATTCTGAACTCTTAATACCCAGTTAATCTGTCATGGGAAGGACAAATTAGGTCCTCAAATTATTAAAACAGCATGAGTTTTCAGTCTGTGAGCTACAGTACCCTCAGTAGGCCATGGTAGTAGTTTTTTGTTTGTCTGTTTTTTTACAAAATTACAATAGACATTTAACCAAACATAATTTTCAATTTGACAAATATAGCTGACTATTTCCAAGACAACTCATCATGTTTATTTTGAGTCTACTGATTGTTTTCTATTGATTAACTGGTTATATTTTCAATGCAAGTGAATGAAATACATTTCACTGGGCCATCTACCAGACCATGAAGTCCACATATGGAAACTAAGCTGCTGAACAGCTTGCACCTAGAAGTGTCAGAAGGAATGCTATAGGTAAGGAAGATAAAGGTTACCAGGAACAATAAATGATGATAAATTTAGACTGATATGGGCAATATTTACAGAGATACACATACAGAAGTAGTGTCTCTCAGTATGGCGTTGGGCCACCTTGTTTGCTAATGCAACATGCCAGACGTCTCGGCATGGAGTTGCTGAGGTTCCTAATGGTGTCCTGTGATAACCTATCACATGCAGCTTGAATATTCTTACACAGTTCCTGCAGATTTTGCGGTAGGACTGGAGGTGGAGTGACACCAGGCCTTCTGCACGCGTGACAACAAACCATTCATTTTGGTACTGACCATGGTGCCTCCATACACGGATTCTTTGGTCGTCTCCACTCTATGAGAGACACTCTAATGACACAACGCCATTGCAGTCACGTCGTAACGGTCTGCGTGCATGTAGAACTCTTCTCTGAGACATATTTCGCCTGCAAAGGATGCTACCAACACAACAGTTTGAGTCAGAATGGAAAGCACGCGCAACAGGATGACCTTATATACTCAGTCAAGCACAATTATAAGGCCCATCCTTGCTTACATCACATGCATAGCTGGGCCTGAAACTTGTACCATTTGCATGTCTCACAATGTCAAACCTACCCACCAAGTTTCATTCCTGTAGGTTGATTCCTTCTGGGTGTAACTATTTATTCAATGATGAGTGAATATGAAGCTTTTTTGTGGATAAATGCAAGAGAGATGTCAGATATGGCCTCTTTAGTGTGTTGCCACAAAACAAATTCATAGAACAAAATAACAGATAATATGATCTATTTTGCACTTTACAAAAGTATTACTATTTAGCCATGTACTTATTGCTGATGGAAGTGATCTGCTTTGTCCAATTACCCACTATTTTCCAAAGTATGAAGCTTAGGTAACAGCTCATTACTGCTACCTTTTCCCTATATTCATTATGCTGCTTTATTCTGGAGTGGAAAAGTCACAGAGGCCATGGTGTGTATTGTGAAGATAAATTGAGGCTGTCCTTACTGCCCAGGAAGGACAGAAAAGAAAAAAAACCCTGCTTGACACAGTACCACGACACAATTAAAATTAATTTAGGAAGAGTAGGGAAGCACATCCAGAGTCCGCGTTAGGCTGGCTTGTTCTCTGCATGGCCACTTTTTTCAATTATTCAACCACCCCCATTGAAGCCTATCTCTGATTGGCAGGAGAAATGAATGAACAGCAGGAAATCAGCTCAAATGAGTCCTCACCCCATTATATAGGCACTGGACTAATTCACTCTGCATCTCCCTCAGTATAACCTGAACCAAGCTGGATCATATTATTTCCACCATAACCTGCAGCACAGCATATAAACCAGTCATGGAATTTGTAAGGGAAGCTGACTGTGGTTTATTCAGTCTTGCCTGACTTCTTGGATCTAGTGTGGGCTTTGGGTGGCGTAAGTTTAAAGCTCAAGCTGCAAAAAAAAGGTTCCTTAACTGTTTGGCAGAATATAATAATATAACAAAAAAAAAAAAAAAACACCCACACCCACATCTGTTTCACACATGTAGGAAAGAAAGGCAAAAGGCTGCTCTCGCTGCATCTTTAGTATCATACTGTATTTCAGTTATATGGGCAGTGAGCAAGCAAACTGCATCACATCATTCTTAGTGCATTCAAATGAAATAGAGATACTTACCCTGAGGCTGTCTGCTGGGATGGTAAATCTGTAGGCCAAAAGGCTGAGCACTCGTCTTCTGGATGACGGTCACATTGCGTCCTGTCCATTTATTGGCCTTAGCCAGAGTATTGGTCCTCCAGTCGGTCCAGTACACACTTCCTCCAAAAAGAGAGACGGCGAAAGGGTGCGAGAGGTACTCGTGGCCTCTTAAGATCTCAATGACTCCTGAGCCATCATAGAGAGCTGAGTAGATAGCGTCCGAGCTGTTGGAGACACAAAAAAACATCGTGTGAGGCCCTCTCATGCCCACGCCGGCGTGGTACTGCCACTGTTGACAAGGTGTGATACTGCTGATAGATGTCCTGAGGGATTTCCACTACAAGCACTCCTACAGTTGTCAAACAAGTGACTGCAGCTGAAAGACAGATGAAAGCTGGGCTATATCTCATTTTTCTGTACAATGCTGTCGGAGGAAAAAGAGTCATGAGGTTTGGAAAGCACCTATATGATGCTTTGAGGGCTTTTTTACTTAACTGTAAAAAACTATTATGTTTGCCGGTTTGTGTTATTTTCCCTAAGCTGCTTATGAGAGTATACATAAGGCAAGGCTGCATTTTTTGTGTTGATGAATATAAACACTTGAACACTTGAACATCACACCTATATGAGCATGTTGGACATGCCCTTACCATGGGCATTCCGTCTTGTTTTCTGTACAGTCACAAACAGAAGAGAAAAGCCCTTTTCTAAGCTATCTCCACTACATAGGATACATAGCACTGTCCAAAACGTTGTTTGCTGTAGCATTAACATTACCCTTCACTGCTACTAAGGGGCCAAGCTAAGAACCTGAAAAAGAGCTCCAGACCATCATCCTCAACAGTTGGCACAATGCATTCCGGTAGGTAGCGTTCTCCTGGCATTTGCAAACCACACATTCATGCACTGGACTGCCATATACTGAAGTGTGATTCCTCACTCCAGAGAACAGGTTTTCACTGCTCCAGTTACACCACTCCAGCTGATGCTTGGCATTGTGCATCATGATCATAGCTTGTGTGCAACAGAAACATAAACATAAAGATTACATAAAGCTCCCGGCACACAACTACTGTGCTGATGTTGCTTCTCGATATTTGTAGACCCTGGTCGGCCTTGCTCAGCAAATTCGCATATCGCTTTGTGGCTGAGCTGTTGTTGTTTCTAGATGCTTCCTTTTATTAATAATAGCACTTACAGTTAACCGGAGCGGATCTAGCAGGAGAGAAATTTCACATGGCATGACTTATGGCAAAGGTGGTCCCCTGAAACAGCGGCATGTTTAATGTCACTGGGCTCTTCGGTACAACCCATTCTATTTGTTGTCTATGTTTGTCTATGGAGATTGTAAGACTCTTACGTTCTTATTAACCTTTTAGCAATGGATGTGGCTAAAACACCTAAACTCATGAATGAAGATGGTGTCCACATACCTTCGGCCATAAAGTGTACATATAAAATATATACTCAATAACTTTTCAGGAGAAAAAAACAATGATAATGTCTGTTTTCCTTTTACAGTTGTTACTCGTCTATTTATCATAAAATGTTCATACAATGTAAAAAGTATCTTCCTCTTTCAATGCAAAAATATATGCAAAATAAATAGAAATAAATAAAAAAAGAATGGAAGAAAGACAAAAACAGAGGAATTTCATATGACAGCGATGATATATTCCTCGCCTACCGAGCATCTGTCCATATTATGCGCCTCTCCAGATGGTCCAGTGTGAGTCCATTTGGCCAGGCTCCTATCTCCATGTCCTTAAAGACTACATGTCTTCCACTTCCACTCATGGATGCTGCCTCGATCCGTGGAAAACTGGCATCCCAGTCAGTCCAGAAAAGAATTCTACATACAATGTAATGAAAATTAGAGGGAGTTATAGTTGTTGTAATGGTGTGGATCCATATTTACCATTGTGTACAAGTGACCACCTTTTTCATTCATTTAATTTCCAGTCAAAACATATTTTAGTATTTTGTTTATGCACCTTTCAGCTTTGTCACAGCTTTCATTCTTTTCAGGAGACTTGCTTTCAGTTTGGCATAGAACTATGCAGGGATATATTACAAAAGTTCAGTCTTAGAAGTTGGTTTGGTCATTTTCTGCTTCCTACAAATCAAGTATCCCCAGCCACAGATTTAGACTCATTAGTTCATAAAACCTTTCTCCACATCTCAGATGTACACAGTGTCAGTGTTTTAGTGCAAATGTTATTCTTTTTTTGTCTTCTTGACATCTACACATCCTTTCAGACCCACAGTGTCCTCTCACAGCGGAAGGATGGACAGAAATACCTGTGTTTTTTTTTTAGATCTGAAAGAGGAGCGGAGCTTTATTTTCCTCTATATCTTAAAGACGAAAGCTTGTACANTATTATTATTATTATGAAGCGCTGTTCATACCAGTCGACATCTGTAATAGCAAAAATGTATTCAGTTTCCTTTTCCACTGTTAATGTGAGTTTGGTTATTTGAATATTAATGGTTATATTAGTGGTTCTTTAAGGAGGAACATAATGCCAGCAACAGCTTTGGGAACAGCTTTTGTTGGGAGGACGCAGCTGTGACTCTTTGGTTTTAAGATTGGAAGGATGGAAGTAGGGTTGCATAAAGTAGAGAGTGGATGAATTCTGACAAATTTGATATTATACTTAATGTTGGGGGCTGAAGGTGAACGAATAGTTTATATGTAATGGCAGCTTTGACTGGAAGTTTAAATAAAAAGGGTCTCTGGCTTTATACATTGTATGCACTCTATATTTGCATGTATAAATATTGTATAAAAGTGCCAGATGTCCACAAATACAGTTTAACACGATCTGACAGTGAGTCATGAATACAGACCCACAGAGCTAATTCGTTACTACAAATAACACCCTCTGCAGCTCTGCAGGGTAAATGTCACAGTGTGGTTGGAAGCACTTCTACCAACCTCATTTGTTATTGAAATACACGAGTAATGTCTTGTACTCATAAACAAGCACAGTTTCACCTTCACTTTCGCCAATACGGCACTAAATTCACCAGCTAATGATTCAATAACAATCACTAAACACAGATTTCCCAACAAGCAGCCTCATTTACATCAATACTCATTCAAAAACAACCTTAAAACAGTAACCTGGCACTGGCAGTAGTATTTGGTGACTAAGAGCTTCAGAGCAATACTTTCCTACATTTCAAGGTTCTGAACTAGACAAGACTTCTTCATTTCGACCCAATTCAGGTTCTTCTAGGTGCTATCAGTAATATATTGTAAGTGTTACACTGGCACTTGGCGGCGAAAATCGATCTCAGGTTTTTATTTTAAAGAAGCACTTTGGCATCCTACTTTACAGTATGTCACCCAACTCGAGTGCCAACACAAGCTCCAGCTTGCGAGCAGAGATACTGCATTTGTCCTCGTCGTGTTGCCCATGGCGCTTGGCAGAAATTGCTTCCACTGCTTCAAATGGGCATCATAAGCCACCAGACTGTTTTCCATTCGTTTTCAATGCCAACGAGCGTTTTCTAAGCACTAAATGCTGCTGGGATCAGCCTGTGACTATTTTGAGCTTGCGTTGTCGTACTTGAGGCTTCCTCCTCCCCACACGACGCCTTGAGAGACAAGGGGCTGAGCAGCAGAAGCAGGGCAGAGAATAGACAGAACTTGGAAAAAAAAAAAGGGAGGCAGAGTACAACAAAACACGCAGCAAGGCACCGCATGTTTTCCTTGATATGTCATTAGGAATTTATGCCAGACAGCACAGAAGTGTGCTTTCTCACATATTAAAAAAGTCCCACGTTCTGATAAACAAAACTCACAAAACTTTCTCTGTTTACCCAGCTTGCTGCTGATGTTCTTATCAATGCTGTTTGCTATTTGTTATCCCCCTGCTCGTCACCAGAGCTGATTACCAAAGCTGCAATTTGCTCAAAGAAATAAGGTCACTCGGCTCATTTTCGTACAGCAATACTCACCCTTGGCCTGGGTCCAGGGCCAGTGCACGAGGGTGCTCCATTCCGCCTGCAATCAGAGTGGTCCTCATTTCTCCGTTCAGCTTGGCCACCTCAATCTGGTCCAGGTTGCTGTCAATCCAGTATAGGTTTTCTCCAATCCAATCCACTGCCAGTCCCTCAGGAGTGGCCAAACCATGCTGGACCACCACCTCCGTCCCAGTGACACCTGCAACCCACACCAAGATCACTAACAGTGGCAAATAAGCCAGATAGTGTGCAGAATTCTTCACCACAGATAATTACACCTTCGGTGTGCTGTTTTCCTTAAAATGATATGAAAGTATAGCCAGCTCTAGAGGAGAGCGCATTGACGTTAGATGGAAGGAAGCTTTCCCTGGGTTTTCTATTAAACATTAAAGGCTTTCCCAGGCTGTCTATAATCCAGCTGTTTGCAATTATCCTTGGCAGTGCGGGGCTTTATGAAATGCTAACAAAGGGGATGCAATAGCTGTAGTGGGGGCTGCACACGGAGTAAGCAGGCCAGAGACAACGCGGCAGCTCAGCTTGATAAATGCAGCAGTGGTGAGCAGCACTAAATGGTCACCCAGAGAAGTAGCAGCATTTATCAGCTCTTTCAGAGATTCTGTGATTCACTTTTTCTGTCATGTCAAGGCTCAAAAATGTCCCTCCAAAAGAAAATGTCACAAGAACAGGAGAAAATCAGATTTCATTTTTGTAGCACAGACTAAAAGCAGCTGTGATCAGAGGTCACCTTCATAAAACTTCTCACAGGAAAAGTGCAGGAACAGGAGCTTTTCTTTTCATTCAACCCTTAGAAATCACCATTATCATCAACAATAGCAAAAAGCAATCAATTATTAAAAAAGTCTTGATTTGCAGAATAAAAACAATCATCCTTTATCTGCTATGATGGTTATTTGTTGACACTGAAATACATGGGAAAAAGCTAATCACGCAATTGTTTTCCTACAGTAAAATAGTACTACATGACTGTAATAACCATTTAATTAATGATGTGACCATGCAATTACATTTAAATAGTATAGCATAATAGTAATGACTACATAATCAATCATGCGATTGTGTAATTGTACTTAAGTAGTATAGCAAAACAGTAATAACTATGCTTTTCATGTGATTAATCATCCTGTGATAATGTATTTATATATGTATGGTAAAGCATGACATACATAACAATCACAAAAATAAAATCACATATTACGTTCAAATAGTATAAAAACAGTAATAACAATAAAAGTAATTACGTGATGGTTTAATTACATTTCAATAGTATAGCATAACAGTAATGCCTATGCAACTAGCCATGTGATTTTGTAATTACAGTTAAGTAGCCTAACATGCAAGTGATATGTTATTAATGTGCTCGTGTAATAATATTTATAACTGTGGACAGTAAAAACTGTGCAATTATCATGTGATTGTGTAATAACAGTTAAATAGTCTAAAATGTAAGTGAAAGCTTAGTTATCAATTATGAGATTGCACAATTAGAATGAAATAGTGCAGCCTGACATTAATAATTAATTGTAATTAACTGTGTGATAACTAAATATAGCTAAATAGGATGGCACAGCAGTTATATAATACTACGTAATTAACCATGTGCCTGCATCATTAGTTATGTATTACAGAGTGGCAATAATAAACAAGTAATTGATTATTTTCTTGTGAAATTATATATAAATCGTGCAGAATCAAAGTAATAGCCGTTGCAAAAACTGTGAATTCATATTACAGTTCAATATAATTAAATATGATATATAGTCTGATATGGCAGTAATAACTATGTAATTAATAAAGCATAAAAGGTAAAACTATGCAATTACTTACATCTAGCATGACAGTAAGAATTTTATAATAAATCATGTAATTGTGTATGGTTAATAACGTGAAAATAATCTGTAGTTAATCATGTACATGTGTAATTACCTTTAAACAGTACACCATAATTTCTATGGGTTATTACAATGAAATGTTAAAGCATATGGGCCCGGGACACATAGCAGGTGTGTTATGACTCTAGGACTGAATACATACCTCCAGTGTCTGAAAGCTTGCCTCTGTAGATCTTGTCCTCCACCACGTCAGTCCAGTAGAGCAGGCTGCGGTTAAAATGGAAGTCCAGGGCAATAGTGTTCCTCAGCCCAGGCACGAGCAGACTGTAGTCACGCTTGTGAAGGTCTATCCTTCTGATCTCATGCCGGATGGAAAAGATAATGAAGGCTTCAAAGGGATCTGACACAATGGAAAGAGACAAGCAGACAATTATAGCACCCACCTGTATGACACAGTTAGACAGCCACTGCATACGAGCAGAGCCATCAACTCTTCCCTATTCCTCCAAACATATGAACAATCTTTTCAAATAGAGAGATGTTACACATGATCCTACGGGAGCAATAAATACGGCAGACTTCTGAAATGGGTGCCAGCTCTGCGCTCCATATGCTTCACAGCCTCAACCCACAGTATATCACACTGATGCTCATTGTCATCCTCCGACTAATGACCCAAATTTGATTCCCTGAAACAATTTAAAAGCGTTTGGCAGGCATGCTGCTGTAAAGACATTAGCTTCTCACTGGGAGTCTCCTGATTGTGTAGCCTGCTGTCATTGGATTATTGCTCCTTTTATTGCTTTGCACTGTGAACGCATCCGCCACATAAAGCCTGGAATGCGTGTAACTCTGCTAAGAATTCATTAACAAGCTTGATATCAAGTGAGATTATTAGGTAAAATGTGCCACTTTGGAAGATTTACAAAACGAGAAAAAATAGACAGGTACCGTGTTAATGCTTTCAGCTCAGAATGAAAATAGGCTGCTATGCTCTGAATCAACTATTCCTCTAACTAGTTTTTCAAGTTAGGTTCACTTGCTAATTTTTTTTTCTTTCTTTTTTTTAATAGCTTTGCGTTGGCACCTGATATGCCTGAATGCCTCCAAATGCTACTAAACAATGTGCTACTCAAAATGTTACTGTAAAAGAATCTAGGAGGCTAATCCATCCATGATCCATTAGAAAAAGAACAGGTAATGAAGTGCCCAGCTACAGATCCATTACAAATGTTAGTGTAAAAAAAAGATCTAAGCTCTTCCTCAGTTACCAAAGTTAATGTAAGGGTTCTAAGTTCTTGACATATTAGAAGTAGTAATGTTCTTGATCTGTTATGAATGTTAGTGGAATTAGAAAGGTTAAGCTGAAAACACAGGCTCTACATCCATTACAATAATAAAATAAAATTAAAAAAAAAAAAATTAAAAAGGTTCATATAAAATATATGGATGCTGAATTCATTAGAAATGTTAAGGGAAACATTTTCTAGATTTTTCATCCATTAGAAATGTTGATGTAAAAAACTCTTCTTCACACGATAATGTTAATGTAGGGTTTACAAGTTGTTGGTAAATAAGTGATAATGTAAAAAGTTATTGATCTGATATGAATTAAAACTTTTATAAAATTGCTTCATTAGAAGTGTTAAATTAAAACTTCTAAGTTTTTGATCAATTTGAAACTAAAGTAAAGCCTTCTTGGTTCCTGAACAATTATAACATTAATGCAAAACTTTTTTGTTCTAGATCAGTTAGAAACTGTAATGTAAACCCTTTTTGGTTCTAGATAAGTTATAAACTGTAATGTAAAACCTTATTGGTTTCTGAACAATTAGAAACTTTAATGTAAAATCTTTTTGGTTCTTGATCAGTCAGAAACTATAATGTAACACCTGAATCTTGAGGGAAAAAATACCAAAGAAAAAAAAAGCCGAAAATGACATTGCTCCAAGGACTCTTTGCTTCTAGTGATTAAGATGAAAGACAAGAAAGAATTGAATTTTTTTAATGTAAAGCCTTCTTGGTTCTAGATCCATTAAAGGTTAAAACTTCTACATTTTTGTATCTATTAGAAATGTTCAGGTAAAAAGATCTAAGCTGTTGTGTAGTTACCTGTACTAAGGCAGCTCTCCCCATCTGGACCGAGCCTCCAGCCAGGGTAACAGGAGCACTTCACAGTGGTTTTGTACTGCTCGCATGTCTGACTGCACTTGAGGTGTCTGCTGCAGTAGTCCACCACCTCACAGGTCTTGTTGTCTGAGCCCAGGTGAAGTCCAGTGGGGCAGGAGCAAACTGAGCCTTTGCTGGGAACCACCGTACACTGATGACTACAGCCTCCATTACCCTGCAGGCATTTGTCTGGGAAAAAAAATACAAAAAAACAGAAGAGGTTGTTAACAAGAAGAAGCATATGTCTAAAACATTAAGTAGCTCCTACAGAGTTTCACAGTGTGTTTTGTGATAACTGGAGGAAGATTTTTTCAGCTTTATTTTTTTTCTTTTCTACTTTTAAAACAGAAAAAAGTCACAGGCTAATTTACAGTCTACGGGCAGAAACAAGAAGCTATTTATTGCTTTTTGCATGTCCATATATTTTGTAATATTGATAAGCGAATAATACTGATAAGCAAACAATAGAATATGGTATTAAATGCACTGTATAACTGGTCATTTAACAGCCAAGAAGGGATGCCAATATAACCACTGAAATTATTACTGTCTTTTAGATTTGCATAAGCTGCAGTTTATAACATGTACAGTCAATAAAGATGCCCTGAGTTAATAACCTAATCCTGAGTAATAACCCAATAATATAACATTATTCAACCATATGCAAACATCCAGCCAACAAATGACCCCTCAAGATAAAATGACTTTAAACTCAAAAAAGTAAAAATGTCTACAAATAAGACGAATAATTAAATATATTTATTAGGTTCAAGAATATTTCACTTGCCAAGATATCATTGTTTTTTTTTTTTTTTTGTTTGTTTGTTTGTTTTTGCAGTGTACAAAAGCCTACTGTGTAAAGATTTCATTTGGGTTTGTGTATTCAGGTGCTATCTATGTGTAGCGATGGCTCGGTTTTTGGTGATGTTTTCATTACAGAAATGTATACATCAATAATAACATTTTGGTTCATCATCACTATTATAATAGAGTATAATAGTGATGATGTCAATGTAAATAATAGATTTGTACCACAATGAGGCCCGTGCCTAGCTACAGTTATCCACTTTAGAGTACAAAGCAGCTGGGAAAATTTACTTGGTTTAATGAGACCACTGGTTGAAATTGGTTAACTGGATAAAACCTTAATGCTATAAGCAAGAAAACAATACTGTACTGTAGTCAAAAACTGCACGGCGTTGTGACCTTTCTTGATTTTGTGTCCAGGCTATGCTGACTAAAGTATAAGCGCCTTAGGGTAACAGCTGACTTCAAACGTAATTTATCAGTACATAAGAGGCCAGTACAATACAACCAAAGCTAAAAGGCTTTCTCAGAAAATCAAAAAATAAAAATCTCAATATTGTAATTGCGATGAGATAACCAACATCCCTAGCCAAGTGTGGCATTAGCACATTATGTAAGGTCACGCACTCTTCAAGACACGAGGCAGCTTCAATATTGCATTACAGAGGCAGAGTGCACAGCAAACAAAATGAACTCTGTCAAAGCGGAGGATGTCTTTATTACTTCTAAAGCTTCAAACCAAATGGAAAGCGAGAGTCAGGCACATCATCTTCTTTCAGTGATGATAAAAAACAAACTTTTTCATACTCTACTTTGCCCTTTCTCATCTCTAATGGACAATCACTTTCTCTCATTGACGCACCTGATCCTCGAGGAAAAAAAAAAAAGCTGAAAATGACATTGCTCCAAGGACTCTTTGCTTCTAGTGATTAAGATGAAAGACAAGAAAGAATTTAATTTTCTCCACGGGTGGCCCTGAAGTCCATGGAAGAGCAGGACAGTCTCCTCCCAGAGGTTACAGCAAGGGAAGAGGCTTGCTGCGTTCGTTCAAATCAATCGGCCCCTCAAGGCACCGCTGTACAATCTAATTGGCAACGAGGCGGCTGTGCCACGGCGGCTCCTTTCAGGCTGATAATACGCCTGTTCCTGCACTGGCCCGGTGAACTCCCATGGGCTTCGGCTTGCAACATTCTGGAATTTACTGAAATGTTTGCCTTGTCCAACTCTAAAGGATTATGCACGGTCAGCTCTCCTGAGACTCCTTCCCCAGTGATGGCTGCTGAAGCAAACACATCATCATTTGCAATTTCAGTCAGACCATCTTTATGTCGCTCCGACACACATGGGTCTCATATAGAACATGGGCTGGTTCTCATAACACGACAGAAGATCAAGGATACAGTATAACACAGGAAAGGAAAGAGCCCTCTGGGATATTAAGTGCTCAGACGAGTCGACTATGTTTTCTTTTTTATAGTATTCCATTTTCTTTTAAATGCCAGATACTTGAATTCTGTTACTTCTTTTAAGAACTCAAGACCATATAGACTACTGTGTAAAAGTCAGAGACCACCCATTACTTATTTCATTTTCGAAAACTGACTGTTTTAAGGGGCTATTTCTGGGCAGATTAGATAACCCAGAAACGGTTGTTTACAAACCTGGAGTTCAAAAAAGTGATTAAAAGATACAGAAAAATACAGAACTCCTAACATCCATGCAAAACCTGGTAGGCCACCAAAAGACCACCATGTCACTATCAGATAAACAGCACTTCTCCTTTGAGAGAGAGGAGAAAATCACACTCCACTCTTGATTTCAGACAGATCTGATAAACAGTACAGTCCAAACCTCAGCATCACTGAATGTGTTTGGAATTACTTGGATTGTACAAAGCAGAATATAAACTTCCAAGGATTCGTTCACGTTACAAGCCTCATTGCTCAGATTCGATCTCTCTAAATTGATGGTTCACATACATGTGGGTAAGTGACTCAAATCTGTTATTAATGTAAATGGACTGGCATCTGAAACAATCTAATCACAATTAATAACGTCACATGCACATGAATGAATCACGTGCTTTATGAAAACTGGGCAAACTACGCAGCAGAGCAAGACATCCCCGCAGAGATAATTAGCTCTGAACAGCTTTTAGATGCTCATTATTAGAACGAGAGGAAGATGAAAAAAGGGTCAGATACATTGTCTTTCCTCCAGTCTAATGGCTCCAACTTAAGGTTTGGAACTGTTGGAACGCGGAACAATGGGGGAAAAAAGTCATGAATTCCAATATTAGCATTCTCATTGAGTATGCATGGTCACAAATCAAATACGTATCCGATCTAGGACCACATATGAGTGGTGGCTCAGGTTGGATTTGTCCCCACAGCTCTGAAAATATTAGATTTGGGTCACTTTAACCTGGTCTTTGCCATAGCCTAGGACTGAACTTGGAAAAATATCCCTGTAGATTCCTTTAAAAAACTAAAAAAAAAAAAAGGCTGGAAAGACTGTACAAACTTAATGCAAACTTAATGCTGAAAGCGTTGTTTTTATATGTACCTCTTTAAATATATATATATACATATATATAAACAAAAATGAGGGCTCTGGCTTTTGCACATTACTGTGGGGTAATGTTGGACAATTTTAACAATATAGTATTTATTGTGTTTTTTGTGCCATGATATAATTAATTCTGGATATTAAGGCAAAAATGAAATGCCAGAATTCATTGTACTTTCATTTTTCCATAGTCCAACTGCCAAAACAAGATGGCATAATTTAAAACCTTAATCAACACAAAAAAGTAATTTCTACAGAAGATAAACATTTAAATACATAACAAGTGTGAGTGGTTTAGTTTGCTGTTCTGTGTGAAAAGTTTTTTATTTCTTACTTTTCGTTTTTTTTTCTGGGCCAGTTTATGTCAGCATGTCTGATATATGGTATTTCTTACAGAATAAAACCTAACTGTATTTGATTCACAGCACATATTGCCTCACAGCCCCAAACTGAAAAAAATAAGCTTATCATGACACCACATGATATATCTAATGGCTCGCCTATGCGTACCGCAAGTTCACTCACCAGCAACAGTTTGTTGCATTTGGCTGGTGCTACTTGGGGCCTGACTTTCAGGACTGCCTGGGCTATGTTTTGTTGGCCAGTCAGAGAAATTACTTATGAATTTAAACATATTACCTTAACTTAGAGACCTATCATTGTTACTTTAATTACATTTTTTAATTACTTTAATTACATTTAATTACATATCCTCATATGTTATCACTGTATTTGACCATTTGCTGAAACATTTAACAGTTACAACTTGAGATTTACCCAAAGATCTTTCAGGGGAAGGTACAGTTAATACAGATTTGAATTAAGTGATGCAAATGCTTGACTGAAATATAGATTCTCTGATGGCTACAAAATCTATAACACAAAGAAGCCAAAGTCAAAGGTGACACAGGAAACATAAACCTCTCCGCTGCAGGGAGTATTGAAGAATGGCTTTGTCTAGTGCACGCATGTAACCGTGAATCCATTTATTTGACAAGGGTGCACGTTTATAGGCGCATGCTGCTGATTTATTCTTCAATAGCGCTTGTGCTGTTGCTGAAGCACATTTCTGACAATCCACAGAGCTGAAAAGCATTAAACCCACAATCGTGCCCAACTGTGGGCTTCACAGGCACTCACCACAAAAAGGGCCTTCGTCTGATTGGTCAGCGCAGTCTCTCCTCCCATCGCAGATCTTGTGGGGGGGCAGGCAGATGGAGGTGTCGTTGGCGCAGGGCTGTGTGGGGGGGCTACAGACAGACAACTTGCACAATTCCTCATCTGAGCGGTCCTCGCAGTCGTTGTCACCATCACAAACCCAGCTTTTACTGATGCACTTCCCTAAGGACGAAACACTCAGTTAAACCCAGGAATAAATCAAGCTGTCAAACCTAATTGGGTATTTCCAGGTAAGCATATTGATATTCCCTATACAAATAACATACTGTGGAGAATACGAGCAACTGAAGAAAAGCGAGATGCACAGAAAAGAAAAAAAAACTGAAATAAAACAGCAAGAGTTAAAAAAAAAGTGTGATCGCACATTGTCGCAACTTGACCTTGATATCATACTGCTCAAAGGTACAGCATGGAAATAGCTCTTATAGCTAGATTTAATCTCTGTGTGCTAGGGACAAAAGAACAAATTATACATTCAGAACAGATAAAAATAAGTCCTGCACTTTAGCGCTGCACTGCTAATCATGCTCTAAAAAGGTAGGTCTCTAAATGGGACTTGGCTTACACATACATTTCTAGAAAAAAGTTAATATAGAATCACTGAACCAATGTAGAACTAATGGTATAGAACCATTATACCATATGGATAATGATGTGCATTTTAACTTTTAAAATATACATTACCATATTCAAGTATCCACAGGCATTCATACATGTGTATCCATTTAACTGTGGAGAAAGCAAAAAAAAAAAAAAACAACAAAACAAAACAAAAAAAAATGCAAAAAAAGGGAAAAAAAAGGTCTGTCGCACAGAATTTTGGCACCAAAATTAGAGGAATTGATCATTTTAGATTAGTAGCAAACCAGAGGCTAGTGAGCTTAAACTACAGCTAACTGCATGCTGGTGGCTCTTATCTTTAAAATTGTAACAAAGCTTCAGTGGGGGATGAGGTACACAAACCGTGTACAAACAAAGTAGAGATACCCGAGGTAGAATATTCCTCCAGTAAAAGTAGAAGTTCCTCCCTTTAGGCCTCCACTTGAGTAATTGAGTAAACGTATTTACCTTCAAATGTACTTCAGTATGGAGAGTAACAGTAGCATGATTTATTATGGTTCTAATGTCCTATTATCATCTCTGTAACAAGCCTCTTATTCAACTCATTTTAGGTGAAGAGACTCTAGAGTCTCCACCAATCTTTAATAGAAGGTCATTAATTAGTCTGACACTGATGTCTATTAAAATCATTATAAGCACAAAACACTGAAGGAGAGCAGTTTCCATTAGCTAGAACCAAGCTCTGTCCAAAAGGTCAAAACAAGCTCAAAACACAGTGCACACTGTGCCATGATTGGTGAGCTCACGTTGCTAATATTTAAGTTTAATATATTAAGATAATATAATATATTAAGATATTAAGATAATATTTGAGTTTGTAATGTAGTGCAGTAAAGATACACAAAATAAATTACTTAGTACAATAACTAATTACATTTACTTCATTACTGTCATCCACTGCAAGGTTATCAGCTACAACGTTTTCACTTTATTATTATGTTGTTATTTATATTATATTGGCTTTTTATATTTCAGCTTAATCTTGTTAAAATGACCCACTTACACTTCCCAACACAAAATCTGCTTCACATAGGAGAACATGTTGTTGCAGTTATGTACTACAACATAAAATACTATTTGGCAAATAAGTGTAATATTAAATACTGAAATAAAGAGTCAATGGAGGAAATAAACAGGCTATTAATTCAGGCAGGTGATAATATTACATTTTAGCAGAACTGCAACATGTGACAGTTTTTCTAAGTATTTCATACTTTTCTACTGTTAACCAGGAATGCCTGAATGTGAATGTGTTGCCAAAGCCACATTGTTAAGGATGTGACTGTCAAGGCAGAGATAGCGTGGCCGACTCTAACATAGATTTTCTGCTAACTACTCCAGCTGATGTTATCCAGGCCCAGAAACAGTAAAATAAATCTCTGACAAAGAAACAAGTTGCCACGTCATCCACAGAGAAGATAAAGCCTCATGTAGAAGATGATGTGCCCTCATGAACAGCTGACGTTCTACCAGTTAGCTCCTCTCAAGATGTAGCTTCCGTTACGCATTCAACATGACACATCAGTCAACTTCGGCACACCCAAATGCAATCACTCCTTTTTGCCAATCATTAACATCTGCTTTATGACCCATTTTACACACATCAAACAAGATATTCACTGCACTGTACCACATCATCTCAATCTATCACACACCCTGCAGGTATTTATAGCCTGATCATCTTCATGCATCATCATCTTACTACTACCTTAAACATTCAAGGTGAATATTTTTTAGACTGGTGAGCTTATAGATACATAAATACACTCATCATCATCAAAAAAAAAGAGTTGCACCCAGAAGGAAGTGTTAGATTGCAGTGCTATTGGGAAGGAAGATAAAGGTTAGCAGGAACAATAAACGCTGATAAATTTAAACTGATATGGGCAACATTTAGTGAGCTACTCATACAGAAGTAGTGTGTCTCAGTATGGCATCAGGCTGCCATGTTTGCTAACACAGCCAGACATCTTGGCATGGAGTTGTAGAGTTCCTAATGGTGTCTTGTGATCCTTCCCATGCATCTTAAATATTCTCACATAGTTTCTGCAGATTTTACGGTAGCATTGGAGGTGGAGTGACACCAGCTCTTCTGGACATGTGATGCATGACAACAAATGCTGACCATGGTGCCTCCACACATAGATTCTTTGGTCGTCTCCACCAAGACAAAAGCAGGACTCGTCACTAAAGATGACTCGCTGCCATTCTGAGTGACTCCATGACATTCTGGCATGACACCATTGCAGTCTATGGAACGCAGTATGTCTAGAAGACCGTTTCCCTGAGCCCTATGATGCGACCCCTCTCAAACTATTCCAACTGCTTGAACTGCTTTCAAACTTTTCTCTGAGACATACTTTGCTTGCAAATACAACAGCGACCAACACAACAGCACAAGTGAGTGGAAAGCATGCTCATCAGGACGACCTTATATAGTCAGTCAGGTACAGCGATAAGGCCCATTCTTGTTTTCATCACATGCGCGACTGAGTGTGAAACTTGAATCAATCCCACGTCTCATAATGTCAAACCTACCCATCAAGTTTTATTCCTTCTGGGCGCAACTATTTTTTCCATGACATGTCTACATTTATACATACATGCATACATTAAAACAATAAAAATTTAAAAAATAAAAAATACTAATAATGGTGTTACATTACACCTCTATTAAATGTCTGTTAAATTAAGTTTAAACTAGTGCTTTAAAGTATTTGTCAGGCCTTATTTTAGCTCTAGTGGTCTGGACAGAGTAGAACAAAACACCATAATTGACCACAGAGTGCACCCTAATAGTCTCATTCATACTGAACCCCATTAAACTTAGTACTCTGCTGTACGGTTTAACAAAACTTAAAGCTTTTCCACTGCCATTCTTAGCACCCTGTGACTTAAACTGCTGGTTTTTCTTTTTATCCAGGCTGCAGAGAGCACATTCTGTCTCATAGCCAGCACAATGTAGCTGTGTTTTGAGGTCATCTGTAGTAGTGCACTTATAAAAGGTCACGGAGTCTCCGACTCTTTAGCAGCACACTAATCTTTCACTGACCTGAGTCCTTGCAGGTGAACTTTGCTTGCGGGTCACACATCCTCTTTATGCCCTCACAATTGCTCTCATCACTGCCGTCCTCGCAGTCTTTGTCACCATCGCAGCGCCAACGCTCAGGGATGCATGTGCCATCGGCACGGCAGTGGAACTCCTCCCCACTGCATTCCACAGGAGGCAAGCCTGAGAAAGATATAACATGCAATTCTGAGACATCAGTGCTGGATAGTGTTGATTAAAATAAAATTAATTGTATTTTACTAACATATCTTGGTATAAGATGATATTCAGGTTGGCATTACTATGTTAATGAACCCATGATTCCTGAGCACTGCTAATAGGCTAAGAGTAACAATACACTATATTGCTTTGATTGCCGTTTAGTTCAGTTCTTCTCGTAAAATGATACCAAAGGGGGTCATACATACAATGCTGTGTTCAATACTCAATGATACCCAGTGGCAGATATCACAGCGTGTAAATATTTCCTGTAGCCTGCCAAGCGTCGTTCTATATCTTCCTCATAGAGCACTTATAGTTTTGTGATATTTATGGGCTGTTTGCACGCACATCAGATTTTCACTGACATTCAAGTTAGAGGACTGCAAAAGCAGCAAAAGAGCCCAAGAGCTTCAGCCTGTGTGGATTTTGAGTGCATAATTTTGAATCGTTGTCCTGTTGTAGAAGCCAGCCTCTTTTCAGCTTCAGTTTCTTGACTGTCAATTTTGCTTCTAGACTTTGCTGGAATGCTTTTTTAATTAAACATGTGCGCAATGTTTTACACCCAAAACCATAGATCCAGTCTCATGCTTAACAGTTGGCATGTTGTTATTTCCATCAATCGCTGCTCCTGTTTTTCTCCAAACATACATTTGGGGATTGTTGACAAAGCGTTCCATTTTATTTAATCTATCCACAGTTTATCTCTTTATCTCTGGTTTATCTAAATGTTGTTTAGTTTCCTTCAGACACTGACTTGTGTGGTGGGATCACAGGTAAGATTTCCCTCTTATGACTCTTGCATGAAAACCGTGTTTGTGCAGTAGAATAGTAGAATAGTGCACCACCACTTCTGCTTTAGCGAAACCTTCCTGGAGGTCCTTTGGTGTCATATGGAGGTTTTTAGAGGCAGTATATCATCGCTGTCCAAAGAAAAACAAGTATCTCCAAACTGGCAACTTTACAGGAGAGGGCAAAAGCCTATTTTAATTTTACAGTAAGTAAATGAAGCCAGAGTTTTTTCCAAACCATTTCTGTTGGTCCATTCATCAATTGTTGGTTCAATTATGACACAATGTAATCAGCAGCTGCTGCATTCAAATAATGCATAAAATTGAAAGTTGACAAAAACGGAGATACAAGATTTCTATCCAAAAGCTTTCTAGGCTTGACATTTGACAGTTCCCCCTTGTATACAACTGTATCTCCCAACACTGTGAAATTAAGATAAGGGAAGTAAAATAAGGCAATTCACAGCACTTCACAATTTTAAATAAAAGCAAATAAGACAACAAGAAAATAATAAAAGGAATAAAAGACATATATTAGAAATATAAAGAACTTAAATTAGTATTAAAGCCAGAGACAAAAGAAGTATCTTTAGCCAGGACATAAATTCAGGGCATATCAGATATTCTGGCAGTTGGTTCCAGCTTGGGCAGCACAAGAGCTAAATGTTGCCTTGTACCCTGTTTGGTTCTAATTCTAGCACTGCTAGCTGACAAGTTTCTACTAATCTGAGGGGACCTTTATCAGGGATGATATTTTTGGTCCTAAGCTATTGAGTAATTTATAGACATGTTGCAACAAATGAATTCTGTTACTACTCAAACACACTATTTGGATGTTATTCCATTTCAGTGTAATGGTACTGGATGAGTTCCACGGCTCTCCAATAAAGGCTAATTGGAAGCAGTTTTCATAAAGCCACATGAGCTTATTATCAAATAATAAGGTTTTCCCAAAGACTCCTTTGTTTGGGTTGAAAGAGGTTTCAGCACCAAGGACAGAGGCAGAAAACTTTTACAGCTCATGCTGCCGTGTCATTTGAGGATAACTGATTTATGCAGCAGGTTGTCCATTAATGATTTACATTCCACACAGCCAATCCACAGGTGCTAAATAAATCTTCCCGAACCATATTTACACATTTAACGAGCCCATTACTAAACGGCAGTTTGCACATTGCACATTCTTGATTGTTCCCCAGAATGAGACAGGTGCTAAAGTTATCCTAAAGAGTAGTGTGGTGGCGGAACGGTTTGCTTAAGGCTTGATCTCATACTCGAGCATTGTCTGCAACACTTCACACGTGCAGAACAAGGGTTACACGCTGATCTGAGCCCTGCAATGGGAGGCGGTAAACCAGGCAGGTCCTTGGAGACAGACAAAGGGGCTGAAGGCCTCCGCCAGGAGCTGGTTTGATGAATGGCTTCCTCATTTCTGTGACAAGCTAGTGAGCTGAAAGCATTGCAGGGCCCGTCTCAGCTTTCAAAGGTAATTACAACAGATTAAAAGATTCAAATCTGCAGGGTCGTTTTCTAGCGAGCGCAGATAGGATCAGATCTGCCGAGTGGAGGGAGAGAGGGAGAAAGTTTCAAACTTATGTTCGGCAAATTAGGGACATTGCACCGAGGCAATTATGAGCAGCTGACTTGATGGTTATCTTCCTGCTCTTTATGTTGATTTGCTAATCAGCCGTGTTAAGCAGATGCGAAACGTTCTGTAGCCTGGTTAAACTGCTCAGATGTAGCGCTGCGCCTTTTTTAAATCATCGAAAAGGCCATTTCTGTGCTTTCATATCCTAATAATTCTCATTAGGAATGCTATGATTAGGATAAAATGCACAGCTTTGCGTTCTAAGTGACTAGCAGCTAAGTCATACGCTGCGGATTGCCAAAGAGTTTGCTCTCTTACCGGCAGCGGCTCCCGCACAGGTCACATTCTCATCGCTGAAGTCGCCGCAGTCATTGTCACCATCACAAGCCCAGTGGTAGGGGATACACCTGCCCGTGGAGCATTGGAACTGACCGCTGGAGCAGGCATGGACACAGCCAGCCTCGTCACTGCCATCCCCACAGTCATCATCTGCAGGCGCAGGGGTCGGAGCCAAGAGAGAGAGTAGAATATAAAACACCAGGCATGGTATTTGTGGGTTTCTCCCTCATAAGAGAGATATTGCCTCCATATCGCACACTGACCTTGCACTAACCTCTGCTCAGGAGAAGGGAAAAACAATAGAAGTAATAGAAAAAGAGCAGTTGTGTTGAAAGAATGTAGTAGCAGAGTGCTTCATAATAGGAAGGAACATTTCAGCCCTTAAGGTCTAGTATTCAATTCTCAAGATTTGTTTGTTGCATTTTCAGGGAAATGTATGGAATGGGAAAATCGGAATCATGTATAATTTGAATCATAAAAACAAATTAATCTGACAGTTAATTGAATTGGATGATATTGTTCACTATTCACCATTTCACATTTTTGCACTGCACAGGCTTGGTTGTTTGGAATTTGGCTATTTGTTACTAAGCATAATACATTATTCATGTCAAATACTACAATATGTCGTTCATGCTTTGTCCTTGACAATGAGTCTCTAGGTTTCTCAGGAACAAATTAAACATACAAAGGGACTGTACTGTAAAGTCAATCAGTATCCCTCAATGCATATATCAATTCTTCAGACTGCTATTTTGCATAATTCCTGAGCCTCACCTGAATCACAGTGCCACTTCATGTTGATGCATCTTCCGTTTGCACAGCTAAACTGGGTAAGCGGCTCACACGTGGGGAAAGCTGTGGACAGACAGGAAAAGAGCATGGGGACCGTGCACTCCAAAGACACTCACGCTCCAAACCCGACCCAATATATCACTGTCTCTTTGATACACCGGAGCAGAAGGCTCATTTTTCATTTTGCATTTAGCTTTGAAATATTGCAAAAGAAGTTTATTGTGGCATAGATTGTTCTGTCATGCCTACAGATTAAATTTGAAGGTTTCTTTGTCCTCAGTATATCTGTCAGTCTTTGCAAATATGGAGGTGGGGACAGGGTGGTGTCGGTGGGCTTTCGTTCCAGCATTCGCCTATGCTCCACAGCTGTACTGTGGGGTTTTTACAGTAAGCTCTGTGCATTGCTGAGACCACAGTAACCTGAAGGTCATGCTAAATGTCAGAGTGAATTATTGGTATTTTCTCTCAGAGGTTAATGAAAAATAAGTTGCCAACAACTGGGAAAACAGAGTTCTGTGCAACTGAGGAAAACAGTCTGAGGCACTAAGAAGGTGCCTGAAGGCAGTATTGGAGCATGTGGGGAGGTATCATTAGCTTGAGAATGTTCAGAATCCGACGGCTTGAGCCATAAATAAAGACACAAATAAGGTTTATTGTAATAGTTTTCAGCCTTGTGCAAGTCAGAGAAATATGTTTTTACACAGAACACACAACTCATTAAATTATACATTCTTTTTTGTTGTTTTTAGTGTGCCCAGCTTTTGCTTTTATTCCACATTATAAAAAGTGCAGCCTAAAAAAATACTTCGATTTGTTATTAACAACTGAATAAGTTTTACTCAACTCAAAAAATTGCTTTGACTGAAAGAATCATTCATTCAGAGTCCTTTTCTTTAGGTTGAATAAATCTAATTAATTTTCTTGTGACATTGTTTTAGGTTGGACCAAGAAAACACTCTTTACAGTGCATTCTATTTGTTTCAGAAATCTGCAGGGATGTTTATCCCATCTCCAAAGTTGAGTTTTTCTGCTTCTCACGATCCAAAATACACATTCAGTGATGATGAGTGGCAGACTCTGGGGTGGCCAGAGAACACTGAGAGCACCAGCAGCTTCTTTGCTTGATTTGGAAAATTGTTATTCGCAATAATGATTTCTTCACAACTACACATCCTTTCAGACCCACAGCACTCAGTGGTTATCTTACATTGGAAGGATGGACAAAAACACCTGTGGATGTTTTTTAGATCAGAAGCAAGAGCTGGGCTTGATTTTTTCCTCTCTCTTAAACATGTAAGTAAGTGCTTTATCTGATGGGGACACTTTTGGTGGTCAACCCGGCAAGTTTGTCTCACGTTCTCTTTACCTTTTAAACATTTTTTGTCCAGTCCAGTTTTGCTAACTCCTGTGTTTTTCAATTAGTATTTCTTCTTCCTTTTGCAAATATGTTATCATATATCTAATCGCTTCAGAACACGAATAACCTGTACATAAGGGCTGTTTTGACTGGAAATCAAATAAATGACGGGTGGTCTCTGACTTTTGCAAAATACTGTATGATGGCAGTGCAATGGAAGAGAGATGAATAACGTATCTGATTCCAAAGAGGACAGTTCAGTGTTTAATGCAAAAATCCCTACATTTTACATTCTGGACATAAACCTAAGTTTCAAATCCAAAACAAGCTGTCAACATGACATGCTATTAATTTGAGTGCACAAGCTGAAGCTCAAACAAAACACAGTTCTCTGCTGGGTGCCTTGGACTCTGTGGCATGCTGTTTAACCAAACATATCAGCGTTTTGACACTTTCGATAATGAACATTGCTGTAATTAGCCAATGTCCACTTCCTTATCTTTGCAGCATGACCATGCAGCGTATCTGTCACTTCCAATGAGAACTACATACTAAAGCAATCACTCAATTACTGTTAAATCTGTCAACATGATGATAGTCCCTACTGTGCATCTATATGCCCTTCCAGAAACATGCAAAACTTCACACATATCTCCCCTGTGATATGTTTTACATAAGCTAGACTGCCCCCCCCCCCCCCCCCATTTACTTCTACATGAATTCACTAATTAGTAGATTGTTTAATGGAAATAAGGCTTAGTTAGATACTTCTTGTTTTGTCATGTTTTGTTTTACCATAGCTGCTTAACTACATACTGAAAGATGATAGCGTAACAGAGTATAATTATCTGGCACTTATCCTGGACTATGACTAATGTTTGCTGCTGACAATATCCTTAGTGCTAATTATGCTGTTATGTGTACCTCCGCATAATAAGAGAATTTTACAATAAAAGTTGACACATGAAATCTATAATCAGCCTTAAGTGACAGGACAATTAATCAAACAACAGCCTGAATTTCCAAAGCAGCCATCATTCTACTGATTTCAGATGGAACCCATTCCCCAAGTTCCACATTTAATCATGTAAAATTCCCAGGCTTATTCCAGTTTAACACTTATTTTTCATTAAACACAGTACTGAAAGTTAGAGAACCCCCACCCCTTCTTAAATTCCAGTTTTCCAGTAAAAATGGCCAAATAAGTAAGTTATTAGGTAATTTCTCAGTGTCAGAAAAAAAGGCAGAAAACATTTATTAACAGAATAAGCCAACAGAAGCCAACTGCTAAGCCTTTATTACAGCTTCAATTCTTTTCAGTAGAACTGCCATCATTTTTTCAAAGGAACCCGCAGAAATATTTTTCCATCTTAGATGTTAGTTGCACTTTAGACAATGTTTCTCCTGCACCAAGTAATCCCAAACACAAGACAGAAACAAGATAGAAATACCTTTGGATTTTTTCAAATTTGAAGGAAGATTAACAGTCATGTAAGCACCTGTATCTGACTGCATTCCCAGTCAGAAAGTTTAAGTAGATTCTGTGCATGTGCATTTGCATCATAGTGGAAGTTTATAATGTTCAGCATGGTGAGAGCCAGAAACTGGTCTGCAGAGGAAAGTTTAGGTTCCAAACTTTAAAAAACTTAAAGTAGTGTGGGAGAATTTTTATAATGCATAAAAGTTTTATTGCTAAAACAAAAGACAGCTTGATTTTGTGAGTTAACCATATTATGATGCAGGATTAGTGATTAATGATCTTCACACAGATCTCTGCATAGAGCATGGGGCTCGCTATGTGTCTGGTGTTATCAGCATGGCTCTGTTCCAGGTGGAGATGCTCATTAAGTAGTAAATGATGTGTTCTAAACAGATCCAGAAGGGTTAGAGTCATGTGCTTAGAAGAAACCCAGTTATAATTATATATAAGATGCTTTAAAGAAATTAAAATAATCAAAAACGGGGGGAAATAAAATATATGGATTGATGTAATCAGGTTCTTGAAGAGAGTATGTGATTATGGTATAAAATACAGTATAATCAGTATGACCAATATGTGGTCCATAGACACATAGACCAGGCCTATGGTCAGTGTGATTATTCTTAAGTGTTGGACATGACTGGAACCCAACACCAAGTGTTTGACAATAATAAGAAGAAATGAAGGAGCCTTTGTTAGCTAAATAACTTATCAGTGGGAAAATAAGGGGAGGTACTCTTGCTGGGAAACCACCCAACCGGGAATGATCTCATAGTAGGTGGATAATATTGGTTGCCAATCAAATGTAAAATTCATGAGTTTAAGAAATGATGAGTTTTGATGGGACAAGAAAAGGCAAGTTAGGAGGGGTGAGGAGGAGTCAGCATGAAGACTCCACCTCTGTATAAAAACAAATTTTCTTTGTACGTCAGTTGCTGTTGCTGGCACAACTCAAGATATAATAACAACGAACAGCAAACGAATGGCACTGGGTTTACACCAACTATGGAGGAAAATGAAAAGCTTCTCTAATCAACATATTACAAAGCTAAATCGAAGCTCAGTTGACATACTGTTGCTCCTCTCACTCTGACTGGCCTCATGTGATGCTCATGCCTACAAAACTCTTTGCATATAAACACAGCCAGTGATGAAAGCTTTAGGTACTGTTTATCTGACGTTGACACTTTGGACATGGTGAACTACCATTTCTTGTTAGGGGTCCCATTTTCTACATATCTAGAGAATCCAGCCTGGACCAGCCATGGTTAAAACATGCACATACATGAACCATGGAAATGAGAAAACCCTCACTAGACACTGATCCTCAAGGTTTATCTTGTCTTGGGGGAGATTGCTTATGCTGCATTGTCATGCCTCGCATTGTTATGGTCTGACTGAATAACAAGACATTCAAGTGGCAAAAGAATCGTAAAGAGTCCTGGTGAGTGTGAAGAGCTCCGTTTAAGGTGTTGATAATTCAGAGCGAGAGAAAGGTTATTTTCTAAAGGCAGCTAGATTGGGGTTTGGACAACATGTTTCAAAATGAAAAAGGGCTGCTCCAAACACATGTCAAAACGTGAATCTAGCGCTGGAGACAGCAGCTAATCGTAGCTCTCAAACTGATTTTTACAGTCCCTTGATTTTGCCGATTGCTTCTTTTTAAGAGCTCCCACTTCTCATGACGGATCCGTCTCAACTAAAAGAATATCAGAAAGCTACCAGAGATTGAGGGAGTAATAATTCTGACCCAGGCGCAGACTGTTTACAGAGGAACCCAATCACTGATGTGTTTCTCCACAGCTGACAGTGTCAGTTAATATACAATAAACAAGCACATTATAGGCACAGCCGTGAAAAACAGCATCACTTGCTTTGAGCCTAACCCCAAGCCTAAGGAAAGTTTTGCTTGTTGCCTTTATGTAGCTGAAATGAAATAAATGTGTCTGTTGTTGTTCTGTTCTCATACTGATTGTGATGTTTTAGCATCATTCACGCCAACAAAAAAGCATAAACCATTTCAAAACAGAACATTTAACTGATCAGCTTTCACTCTCTGCACAAGCACACTTGTTTGCAGAGCTTTGTCTACTTCCCACAAATCATCAAAACAAAGTAGAACATCATGTCTGAATCGCTGCGAAGCATCTCACCACTCAAACAATGCAATGAAAGGATCAGGAAAAGTTGACTCCCAAAAGAATGGCATAACAGAAAATGCCTGGAGAATTCTGACAGCATACAAATTAGCATCAAACCCAAATCCCCCCTGTGCTTCAGGTGTCGGAGCCGCAGTGCAGCAGCGGCGCTATCGGACCTGCCGGGTAAGCGGTTGGAGCTCCAACCATGCACTAGTTCGCTCTGCCTACAATATGCCCCAGAATATGCTTCTTTCAGCTCAGCTTGATTATGATTAAGTGAAGCCAAGCGTGCACTCTAATTACTGCTTACACAGGGTCTGTTTGTGTGGGAGTGTACTGAGGCAGCTTAAGGCGCAGCAGAGGTAACAGAGACAATTGCACTTGGAGCAATTTACACCATTTGGTAAGGGAGACTTAGAAAGCAGTATGTTTACTTCGCAGGGTGAAATGGAAAGGGGGAAGAGAGTAAGGAAGTCATCTTTTCTTTCAAAATGTAGGCGGATGGATGGTTTCCGGATTTCATCCATGACTGTTGAAATATCCAGTGAAATACTGCTCAGCTCAGGATCAAATCCAAAGTAGAAGCAAAAATGCAACTTAGACGCTTTTAGATGGGGAAACAACAAGAACTTCACAGATATGGATGTGAACAGCATGTTTCTCTCAAAAAAAACGGAAAAACGGAAAAGGATATATGCAACATAACAGTTTAAAAATGGCACTGCCCAAGCACATTTTAGACCTCCAAATAAGCATGTAAGTAAGTAAGTCAAATTTATTTCTATAGCCATTTACAGATAACCATGGTTGAACTAAAGAGCTTTACATTAAAGTAATAAATTAAAGAAAATAATAAAACATACAATCAGAGAAAACTAAATGCAGAGAATTAGTTCTCATCAAACAACTACCTATACAAATAGGCTTTAAGTTTTGATTTGAACACAAGCAAAGAAGGAGTACAACAGACCTCAGTAACCTAGAAGATGTGTATAGCTGAAACAGTTCAGCCATGTACATCAGAGCCAGCCCATGCAATGCTTTTTAGACCCATAATAAAACCTTTTTGAATTTGGTATTGAACTGGTAGCCAATGCAAGGTAGCTAAAATAGGCGTAATGTGATCATATTTGTTTGTATCTGTAAGAAGGCAAGCGTTTTTTTTTTTTTTTTTTTTTTAACTAATTGTAATAGTGCTAAGGAGGACTTGTTGACCCAAGCAACTGTGAATTATAGTAGTCTAGGTGAGGAGTGATAAACGCACAAATCAGTGTTTCTAGGTCATGTGCCAGAAAAAAGGCTAAGTATTTACAATTGCACTGGCGAGATATGTCGATTCAACACAAGATCTTCATCAAAGGTTACCCCCAAGGTTTTTATTTGGGGTTTAACATGGGTGGTCAAACGACCCAGCTTCTTAAGGTCACCACTCATAGAAGCCAAGGGACGAAATAAAATTACCTCAGTTACCGCTGAGATACAAACCAGGTAAATCAGAGGTACTGTATGATCCTTAAGGTCTAACTGTGAACCTTAAAGGAGTTTTAAACGTACTCTACATGCACTTTCCCAGGCTAGGTGCGTACTGTGACCTATTGGCACCCCCGGTCAACATGAAAGACGCAGGCTGTAAAAACATTATTGATCTTTCATTCAAATTATTAATGAAAGCCTAACCTTTATTTGAAGTACCCCAGCGAACACGCACACATTGGCCCTTTGTGGGCTTGCTGTGGGCACTGTGGGTAGGGGCTAGCCCATTCAAATTCCAAATAGACCCAACATGGGTTTTCTGTGGGCAGCCTGCACATTAGCATGCCCACTTACATTCCAAAGAAAGGTGACTGTGGGTTAGCCCGAAATGGGCCAACGCCATGGGGCAATTAACATGTGGCCAATAACATGGGGGCCAAAGCTGTGCCAATGTGCACATCCCCAATGGCCCAGTGCTGAATACCCCCAAAGCCCTGATGTGTTTGCCTATGCTGGGCCCTCACTGGTCCAGTGGGGGCATGTTTGCTGGGACAATAACTGAAAGGGGAAAAAATTATCTTATCATGACAAAAATATCTATATATTTTTCTCAAATCTATGTTCACCCCTTCATTCAACTCCCTTTGCAAAGAATGCGGTCTTCAGCTATTCACCTTATTTTTCACATGACCACCATGCTTTGAGATTAGGGCTGAAAGATTGGGTTAGGGAATAAAAGTGCAGTTCTTTAACGCTTTTAGCATTGTCAAAAAAGTGTGCTCACTTTTAGGTTATTGTTATTTTTTTTCCTATTAATGTCACTTTGTGGGGAAAACAAGCAGTTTGTGACTGTCCCTACAGCTGAGTGAAGATGAAATTAAAAGCACAGCCCTTCAGAAGACATGGGAATGTAGCTTCAGGCCCACTTCTTAGCTGTGAAATCTGTGCCCATTAAATGCAACCAGATGATAAAGCCCCAGCTGAACATCACATGTTGCTTCTAACAAACTCACTTCAACTGGTTTACACTTCATATTTGTTTATAAGCTGAGCGGCTAACACGCTAACACTACAACAGTAATAGAGACATCAAGTTCAAGCTTTTAAACACAGAATTACTTAAAACACACAGCATGTAAGGTAAAGAATGTTAATGCATGCTTCTAACAAGCATAACAAGTCTGTATTCAAACTAGAGCTGACACTGGAATCCAATACAGTGCCAAGCTAAGCTCTCTACCTTAACACTAACATACCATAATGAACATATGGCATGGCTTTATGGTTTTATGCCTGTACCTGACTCTAGGTGTAAACACGAAATGAAATGAAATGACTTTATTAGTGTGAGTATATATGTCAGCTATAAATAGGATCCTCTGACTAAAGAGTTCGCAGGTTCAGGTTTCTGTTGACAGACTGTTGATTACAAACATCAGCACAAAACATCAGAGCTTCCAAATATTAAAGACTAGTTATATTTTTATTTATTTACACATTTCTATATTTAGATGTTATAAACATTAAATGGATTGTCTGTTTATGCTTGGCAAGTCACTCAAAGCTTCAAGGAGTGCAGAGATAAGGTGGATAATGCTCAATGAGACTGGAGGACACAAGGCAAGGGATCTGAGACCTTTCATCCATACAAAATCTCGCCAGATCCTTCAGAATTCCAAAGTCTAAAATTTCCAAAATCCAAAATATTGTAGGAAGAACGAATCATGAACCAAATACTGTGCAGCACATTATTGTGATAAAATGTCACAGTATGCTTTATAAACATATTTGTGAATATCGTCAGGACTTCGAGAACACTGCATACCTACATGTTTCATTACCAATAGATCAGATTAGTCTGGTTTATTTAGATTCGGTGCAGTGCAGTATGTGCACAATGAATATAAAATTACTGTAGCCTATTCCTGGTTACTAATGGTGTTTTTGTGATGCGGCACTGCTTGTGCATTTTGTCCGTTTTAACTTAACGAGTCTTAAAAAAATGAGATATTGTGATATACAGACATGTATCATGAAAATGTCTTTAAGAATGGATATGTTTGCTCTCTGACACGCCCCTAGCAAGCAAACATTTTAACAGGAGTAATAAGCTCATGGTGATTTTAATCCTGTTATCCATGTGCACACACTAGGGCTGTTCAACCTTTAAAACCATTTATTGTGTTTTTACACACAAAAAAAAAAAGAAAAGAAAACAACCGGGAACAAAACTTGGTGGGTAGGTTTGACATCATGAGACATGCAAAAGAGAAGCAAGCAAAGACGCATCTTATCGCTGTACCCGACTGACTATATAAGGCCGCCCCGATTGCGTGTGCTTTCCACTCACTTGTGCTGTTGTGTTGGTAGCATTTTTGCAAGCGAAGTATGTCTCAAGGAAGCTGAATGGTCTTATCGTGGTATTGTGCACCATACAGGTCATGTAGACGCTACCATAGTACGCTGTTGGCTTTGGTGGATAAAAGAAAGCACACACCAGCGATATGAAGGATCTGTGGAACTACACAAACCACGGAGAGGGAGAGCCGACGGACTGCCCAAAGTGCGTGGAATGACGCAAAAGCACCACTGACGGACAGCTGCATAACGCAGGACTACATGTATACAGACCTTTATGACCACGCCCTTAACACCACGTCAGTGTCAGCAAAGACTGCAATGGTGTCGTGTCAGACTGTCATGGAGTGAGTCAGAATGGTGTCTTGGTGGTGACGACAAACGAATCCATGTGTGGAGGCACCGTGGTTAGCGCCAAGATGAATGGTTTGTTGTTACGCGTAACATGTCCAAAAAGACTCGTGTCACACAGAATATTCAAGCTGCACGGGATGGATTATCACAGAACACCATTAGGAACCTCTACAACTCCATGCTGAGATGTCTGGCACATTGTGTTAGCAAACATGGTGGCCCAGCGCCATACTGAGAGACACTACTTCTGTATGTGTAGCTCAATAAATATTACCCATATCAGTCTAAATTTATCATCATTTATTGTTCCTGGTAACCTTTATCTTCCTCCCCAATAGCATTGCAATCCAACCTTCCTTCTAGGTGCAGCTATTCTTTTGAAGATGAGTGTATTATTATGTTATTATCTTATTATTTTTTCAGTTTAAAAAGCAGTGTTACAGCTATATGTTATCGCTATATGAGCTTCATAAGAATTTATTTATTTATTATCTTCAATAATTCAGTACAAACCTGAACATCAAATAAGGTGAGCCATTATTTTCAGCACCAACGTCTACCAAAAGTAACTGTGCATGTTTCTTTCACTTATATACCATATATATATATATATATATAAAAGTACCAAATATACTTTATTATGTCTTGTTTTGAGGGTATTTTTGCTACTCGTCGATATGTCCAGAGTTCTCCCACAAGCACTATCCACCATCTGCCAAAAGCCTCGGTGCTATCATCACAGTTATTACTGACTGTTACTGACTGTTGCCAGCATAAGTGGTGTGTTTGCTGTTCAGTGCTAAACAAATTCAATTACAAGAAGTTAGTTGGAGATCTTTCCTTTAAAAAAAACTATGTCTGAGTCGGCAACATAAAATGCATGAGTGGCTGGGCTTCAGGGTGGAGGTTAGAATGGGTCGAACTAGGATAAGATGACCAAATCTTCAGGTCAGTGGTCAGGTTATTATTAAAATATGCAATGTTTTTATCTGTGAAATAAAAAGGGGGGACATTTCCAGTTTCATGTATTGTGACCATCACTGTAATGAGCTGTGGTGAAGGCTGATTGACTGGATACTAACTGGATAGTAACTTTGTGAACCATCTCAGAAAATCATACAGTAGCCCCCATGGTGAGCGAAGTTATGGTAAAACACAGAACACTTAAAAAAATAATAAAAATAAAAATAAATATATAAATAAAAAATAAATATTTCCTGGTTTCCTCCACGCAAGATATGTTGCTTATCACTTTTTAAAAACAAAGCCACTAAGTCAAACGTCAAGCGGCTTAGGCAGGGATGAGTCAAGGATATCTTTATCACAAAATATTCATGGATTCATTCATTTTTGGTTGTATGAGCCCACAATTCATAATCATATGAAATATTCTGTCAGCAAAAACAGTCCAACAGCCAGAACCTAAACACTCAACTGAGCTAGTTCACTCCAGGTCTGGAAAGACAGACTGCTGACATTTGTCATATGTCATATGGATGGCTGAAAAAGTAAAGCAGACCAGAATAAACCTGATCTGGTCAATCCAGTTTCTAAACTAGGGAAATGCAGCACTGACATAAAAAAATTAGCAACACTAAAATCTAATCACGTTAATATGTTACAGATAACTGTTTTAGTGTTAAGTCTGATTCCGCAACAATATAAGCAGCACTGTGCTGCTTTTACACAGTGACAGGAAACAGGGTAGCACACAGAAAGGTCTTATTCCACATGTTGATACATTTTACTGCTTGAAGTTGACCTGCATGCATCGTAGCTTCTCCGGGGACAGTTTTTCGCCAGCCATATGCTAGCTTTTTGTTAGCCAGCAATGCTGAGATTCAGATCTGAAACACTGAGGCACGTCTGAGGCTATAGTACTTCGGAAACATAACCATATAATCCTGTTTCCATGGGTACTGACATGGTGTGCCAAGACATGTGTCTTTAAGAATTACAACACATTTGTCTTCACCCAGAAAAGAAAGGAGATAGGTGTCTGGCGTTTGATACTGATGTTTCATAAGCCATTTAGTGAGTCATTTAGCAGACGAAGCCATCATAGAAACACACTAGCCAACAAATACAGTTCTTCCCCACTCCAACGAAGCAAATTATTCGCAGAGAGATAAAATGAATTCAAGGTCTCTGTGTATAAAGGCTGACATTGAAGCATTATGCCGAATAGACTTCTAAGAAGCTGATTGAGAAAAACACCAGTAATACCAGCGGGACTAAAGAGATCCATGAAGTGTGTCCTGATCCTAATAACTCTGCGTTTCCTTTCCTCCATCCTCTCCCAAGGTAACAATGCTCACATTGTGCGTGATAACCAGGAAATATGAGACCAAATTATTAATTCCCACCATATGGTGTGACAGACTCTAAATTTTAATAAAAACTAGAGAGGTGTATTTCCTGATGGAAACACGGAACGGTTATGCAGCCTAAATGGTTCCCACTTCCTGCTAGACTGTCGCTAGGCTGTGGTTGCTATGAGAGAAACAAGAGATGAATAAATGACACATAGAGGAGCATGGGTCAGTATGTCTGTGGATTACAGTTTGGGGATCTGTCCTGAGTGACTACATGCAGTTCGCATGGCAGGAAGTTGAAGGAGACAATAGAGTTTGAGTGGGGGCCAAAAATGAATGGGACTCCATGGGGCGGCGGTGGGGCGGCGGTGTGTGTGTGGGGG